>ML660210.1:1313635-1460973 GCA_007570785.1 Antilocapra americana | reverse complement strand
GTTCCATTAGTGAGTGTCATTACCTGTTTTGCTTACTCATCTGCTATAAATGGCTTTCTAGTAGTCTTCTCTGAACTTCTTGCATCCCACTCTCATCTCCTTCATACAAAAATGCATTGCAAATGTTTAAGAGAATTCTTGTGCATAGTTTAGCTTTTTTGAACTTCAGCAGTGCCTCTAATGCAGCACACCTATTGCAAAGAGCAGAAACCACGAAAATTATTTTGAGTAAAGGGGATTATTTATATAAATAAATGTTTGTTTTAAAGACATTCATGCAAGAAAAGAAGAAAAATAGAGGAGAAAAGAGAACTAAATAGAACATTAGAATAACAGAAAGCAAGAACACTTTATTACAACAAATGGCTTCATGTTCTTTTATTTTCCTCTGCCAGCAATCCTTTTTAAGTGTTCCTTTGCTCTCACATTGTTATGTACTCTGCTCTAAACCTAACTTTAAAAGACCTTTTAACCCATCCAATTGTACGTTAAATGAATTAACTGTACAATACAATAAAAAAAAAAAAACAATTCATCTAATTGAATCTGATTTTAGGTTCTGTCTTTTAGTTTAAATTATCAAAAAATTAAGAGTCAGATACTCCAAGGACTTGATTGTTTTCTATAATGTACCACTCTTGGTCCAATTAACTTTTTGTATGATTGGGGATAAAGCTAATACATAATGTAGTACAAACTTGTAGATGGACTTAAATAGCAAAGTTTCATAGAAAAGAAAGGACTGAATATAGGGAATTTAACAAATGTCTACCACAAAGCACAAAATTAAATGAAATAAAAGTAGTCCCTGACCTCAAAAGACATCACTACTTAAATGTTGTGTATAGTCTGTGCATTGGCCTTCATATTAAGATGTTAAACAAATAAAAATGTCTGTTCACGTTATCTAGCCTTGTTAGCCACCACGAGAAATTGTGCATATAAGGTTAGTGTATTTAAGCCAGAATTTAGTAGTATAATCTAGGGAGTTATATGAATTTATGACAGAAGTAATTGTACTTTTATTTGCTTTTATGTTTATTGGTTTAATGGTTTTATTAGTCCCTATTTGGTTATTTATATTACTTTGATACCAAAAAGCACATGGATTAATAGAAATGACCATCTTATTCATAGGCATACTTAGAACTGAAATGTAACTAAAATCTATGAAAGGTTTTATGTGCATTTATTTCATTCAACTACTTCCATTTATTAATCATATATTGGATAATTTGGAACACTTTTTAGGCTTATAAAATATATGTGTAATACACATAATGGCTTATAAAAATACACAGGCATATTTTTCTCATAAAATAAGGGATATAGCTGCCAGAGTTACAGAAACTTATTAAAAATAAAATAAGATTTTTCTGAAGAAGCAGATTTGAGAACTTCTTTTTCAAGTTGCAAAGTATATCTTACTATCTTTCATTTATTCTAATTTCACCAAATATATAGAACATCATTAAAGTTGTCTTGAATAAGTTATAATGAATTATAACTCTTATTTTAACATCAAACTTGTGGCATTTGAATAAGCCTAAGGATAGGAATCCTGGTTTTTGTCTATAACTGTATTGCTCACCCACAAGTGACTTCCCATGCTCTTCTGTCTTTGTGTTTAAATATTAGTATTTGCCACAATATCATTAGTCTATGGATTGTTCCTTGTTGAATTCACCTAAACAAAATAACAACTATTACATTTATAAATCTAAAACCTTATCTCCATCCATGTTTCTCTGCTGAGTTCTTCAACCATATCTAACTTCTTTTAGTTCACATACACTTGAAAGAAAAGTGAAAGAAGTAGCTCAGTCATGTCTGACTCTTTGTCACCCCATGAACTGTAGCCTAGCAGACTCCTCTGTCCACGGGATTCTCCAGGCAAGAATACTGGAGTGGGTTGCCATGGCCTTCTCCAGGAGATCTTCCCCACCAAGGGAGCAAACCTAGGTCTCCCACATTGTAGGCAGACCATTTACCATCTGAGCCACCAGGAAAGGCCTACATACACTCAGACATTATATAATTAACTATGAAACCAAACTGTTAAACTTGAACATATATAGCAATTCCCTGGTTGTCCAGAGTTTAGGACTCTCCACTTCCACTTCTGGGGCCTGGATTTGATCCTTGGTTGGGGAAATAAGAACCTTTCAAGCCACATGGTACATCCAAAATAAAAGTTGAACATATGATATTTTCTCTTCTGCTTGCAGCAGCACTGTAGGTAACCTGCAAACTCTCTTTATCTCTGATGTTGATTATTTGATGCATTACCACATCTGTCTCCAAGACTGAGGGGTTATTTCCTCACGATTTGTGAATATTGCTAGCATCAGCTCTCCTTGGAAAATGCCTCCTCTGAAAAGAGGCACTTTATCAAATGTCATTTCTTCCTGATAAGTTCTCACCTATGACTGTTGATCTGGGAGTGTGAATATCAGTCTCTTTACAGAAACCAGGGTCATTCTAAAGGACTTTCACAGATCTTTCCATTTCTTTCTCTGTGATATTAGCATAATCCTTGCTCAGAATTGTAACTTACTCCAGATTCTCTCTCTTTCCAAGCCTGTTCCAAACTCATCCCATGCAGGATGAGAAAGCAGATGCCAAGATAAAATATTTTAAGATTTTTCTGAAGTACTGCACTTAACTTTTATTTCAAGTTCCATGGTGTATCTTACTATCATGGGATAGGATGGGATGTTGCGGGTGGATCACCTACTGACTCGCTGGCCATAAGGACACCATCATCACTGACGGAGACAACACAGAGAGGACCTAGCACAAGGAAGACTTGCAATTGTTATTTTGGCTGTGGTAAGATGAGATGTGGCAACTAGATGGGGAAACAATGGAAAGAGTGTCAGACTTTATTTTCTTGGGCTCCAAAATCACTGCAGATGGTGACTGCAGCCATGAAATTAAAAGACACTTGTTCCCTGGAAGAAAAGCTATGACAGCATATTACAAAGCAGAGATACTACCTTACCAACAAAGGTCTATCTAGTCAAAACTATGTGTTTTTTTTTCCAGTAGTCATGTATAGATGTGAGAGTAGGACCATAAAGAAAGCTGGGCACAGAAGAATTGATGCTTTTGAACTATGGTGTTGCGAGAAGATTATTGAGAGTCCCTTGGACTGCAAGGAAATCAAACCAGTCAATCCTAAAGGTAATCTGTCCTGAATATTAATAGGAAGGACTGATGCTGAAGCTATAATCCTTTGGCCACCAGATGCAAAAGGTATTTTCATTGGAAAAGACCCTGATGCTGGGAAAGATTGAAAGCAGGAGGGAAAGGGGAAAAAAGAAGATGAATGGTTGGATAGCATCACTGACTTGATGGGCATGAGTTTGAGCAAGCTCTGGGAGTTGGTAAATGACAGGGAAGCCTGGGGTGCTGTAGTCTATGGGGTCACAAAGAGTCGGACCTGACTGAGCAACTGAACTGAACTGAACTGAACTGAAGATGAGATGGAATTCCAGTGGAGGAGGGTATGCTATTAGCAACAGTGCACTAGGTTGTTGAGTGTAAATAATGCATTTGAAAAAATATAAGGTAAAGGTGAGTGTGATTAGGGCTTCCCAGGTGGTGCTCATGGTAAAGAACCTGCCTGTCAGTGCAGGAGATGTAAGAGATGCTGGTTCGATCCTTGGGTTGAGAAGATCCGCTGGAGGTTAGCATAGCAACCCACTCCAGTATTTTTGCCTGGAGAATCCCGTGGACAGAGGAGCCTTGTGCACTACAGTCCATAGGGTCACACAGAGTTGGACATGACTGAAATGACTTAACATTCATACATGAGCATGATTAATCAGCAGCTAATGGCTAAATGTGGAGGCCAGAAGGCCCCATAGTAGCATTTAAAGATGAGCTGGTTTACTTTAGCTGGAGGGAAGAGAAATTTGAGTAAAAAGGCCCCTAACAAAATATTGCTTGCTAAGTTGCTCAGTCCTGTCCAACTCTTTGTGAACCCATGGACTGCAGCCTGCCATGCTCTTTTGTCCATGGAATTCTCCAGGACAGAATACTGGGGTGGGTAGCCATTCCCTTCTCCAGGGGATCTTCCTGACCCAGAGATCAAATCTGGGTCTCCTGCACTGCAGGCAGATTCTTTACTGTGTGAGCCATGAGAGAAGTGTGGACTTATTGGAAAAGACTGTGATGCTGGGAACGACAGAGGGCAGGAGGAAAAGGGGGAGACAGAGGATGAGATGGCTGTATGGCATCACTGACTTAATGGACATAAGTTTGAACAAACTCTGGGAGATAGTGGAGGCCAGGGAAGCCTGGTGTCCTGCAGTTCATGTGGTGGCAAAGAGTCAGACATGACTTAGTGGCTGAATAAACTTAATAACAAGAGTATCAGATTACCAAGAAGTTTGAATCCTCTTTTAAGTTGGGTTGCTATGGCTGGATCATGGCGTTTGTTGAGAAAGAACAAGACTTTCAATCATGGAATGAAAACTTTTAGATTGCTCGGAACTCTCCAGTCCTGGCAAGGTGTACCACACTTTTCTATCAAGGGCCACATTGCTTGAAGACAATGCAAAGGCTTCCTTTCATAGTACAAAATAAGCCTTTACAAAGTGTCTGCTCACATCTTCCCTCTAAGTCACTAACTCAGAGAGCAGGGTTAAATCACAACATAATTTCACTGCGGACTTGCTCAGTCTTATTCATGCATAAGTGAAGTATATTTCAAAATACCTGGGAATCTAGCCAACATGTACCAGCAGGAGCAAAAGACTTACCATGAAATTGCATCAAGTGGGCATATGGACATCTACTTAAATTTTGGGATGGGATTAAAAATGTACAGTCATTCAATTATTGATAGAATTGAAAGGAAGAAGGCTTAAAGAGATCCTGTAGCCAGTGCATATATGTAAAAAACAGTATGATCCTACAAAACAATATTAAGACTCTACTATCAACTATAAACAAAACTAGTGGAGGTGACAGAATTCCAGCTGAGCTATTTCAAATCCTCAAAGATGATGCTCTGAAAGTGCTGCACTCAATATCCCAGCAAATTTGGAAAACTCAGCAGTGGCCACCAGACTGGAAAAGGTCAGTTTTCATTTCAATCCCAAAGAGGGACAATGGCAAAGAGTTTTCAGACTACTGCACGATTGTACTCATTTCACATGATAGTAAAGTAATTGCACAAAATTCTCCAAGCTAGGCTTCAACAGTACATGAACTGAGAAATCTGAGATGTTCAAGCCAGATTTAGAAAAGACAGAGAAATCAGAGATCAAATTGTCAGCATCTGCTGGATCATAGAAAAAGGTAGAGAATTTCAGAAAAATATCTAATTTTGTTTCACTGACTATGCTAATATCTTTGACTGTGTGGCTCACAACAAACTGAAAAATTCTTCAAGAGATGGGAATACCAGACCACCTTACCTGCCTCCTGAGGAACCTGTATGCAGAACAAGAAGCAACAGTAAGAACTGGACATGGGACAATGAATTCATTCTAAAATTGGGAAAGAAGAATGTCAAGGCTGTATATTGTCACTCTGCTTATTTAACTTATGTGCAGAGTACATTATGTGAAATGCTGGGCTGGATGAAACAAAAGATAGAATCAAGGTTGCTGGGAGAAAGATCAGCGACCTCAGATATGCAGATTGATACCACTTTAATGGAGAAAGCAAAGAGGAGCTAAAGATACTCTTGATGAAGGTGAAAGAGGAGAGTGAAAAAGTTGGCTTAAAATTCAACATTCAAAAAACTAAGATCATGGCATCTGGTTCCATGACTTCATGACAAATAGATAAGGAAACAGTGGAAACAGTGACAGACGTTATTTGGGGTCTCAAAACTCACTGCAGCCATGGAGTAAAAAGATGCTTACTCCTTGGAAGAAAAGCTATGACCAACCTAGATAGCATATTGAAAAGCAGAGACATTACTTTTCCAACAAAGGTCCACCTAATCAAAGCTTTGGTTTTCCCAGTAGTCATGCATGGATGTGAGAGTTGGACCATAAAGAAAGCTGAGCACTGAGGTATTGATACTTTTGAACTGTGGTGCTGAAGAAGACTCTTCAGAGGCACTAGGTTTCTCTGCAAGGAGTTAAAAGCAGTCAATCCTAAAGGAAATCAATCCTGAATACTCATTAGAGGAACTGATGCTGAGCCTGAAGCTCGGATATTTTGGTCACATGATTAGCAGAGTTGACTCATTGTAAAAGACCCTGATGCTGGGCTAGATTGAAGGCAGGAGGAGAATAGGATGACAGAGTATGAGAGGGTTGGATGGCAACACTGCCTCAATGGACATGAATTTGAGCAAGCTCTGGAAGATGGTGATGGACAGGGAAGCCTGATATGTTGCAGCTTATGGGGTCACAAAGAGTCAGACATGACTGAGTGACTGTACAACTGCAATAAGCTATAAAATTTTAGGGGGACTTTAAATATGGGGAATTTTTTATAATTAAAGGAAAAAATAAATGCCTCTCCATCACAGATACATTTGATAATTCCTTTCATTGTTATTTCATTTTAAACTTGGGATGAAATATTTGACTTTCAAAGTCATTTTGTGAGCAGTGTTTCTAGCAAACATTACTATCCATGACTTCTTTTGTGTGTGTGTGTGTGTGTGTGTGTGTGTGTGTGTGTGAATTTTCCACTGCTTACACATGTAGACCTTAGAATATATTGTACTTTATTTTTCCACACTGAGAGATGGAACACTGAAGAAAAAAAGCAGAACCACCACTTCCACATAATTTGCTATTTATCATTTTTCAAAACTTATATTCAATAAGGAAAAAGAAAATTGATGACCTTCTCATAATTTCATTGATTTTAGTTATTCTCTCCTTTATCCTCCTTTTCTTTTGGTGTGATGCATACTGGTGTTTTGCCTAAGAGGGAAGATTTTAGCCTCTGATTGCCTGATTTCAAATCAAGACTTATCCACTTGCAAGTGTGAAACTTAAGAAAATAAGTCACTACAAATGACCCAATCTCATTCCTTCTCATGACTGAGTAACAATGAAACATATTGTATATATTAACAATAGCCAGGACATGGATGTAGCCTAAGTGTCTATCAACAATTGGATATATATATATACACACACACATCTGTACCACATATTTATCTTTTCATTTGTTGATAGACATTTAGGTTGCTTCTGGGTCCTGGCCATTGTAAATGATGCTTCCCTGGTGGTCAGCTGGTAAAGAATCTGTCTGCAATGTGAGAGACCTGGGTTTCATCCCTGGGTTGGGAAGATCCCCTGGAGAGGAGAATGACGACCCACTCCAATATTTTGACCCAGAGAATTCCAAGGACTGTATAGTTCATGGGATGGCAAAGAGTCGGACACAACTGAGTGACTTTCACTTTCACTTTTCACCCCCTCTTCTTTACCTATTCATTTGTTGATAGACATTTAGGTTGATTCCATGTCCTGGGTATTATAAATAGTGCTACAATGAACATTGGAATGCATGTATCTTAAGGTGCAGAGACCGTCATACAGAGTGAAGTAAGTCAGAAAGAGAAAAATAAATATTGTATACTAACACATATACATAGAATCTAAAAGAAATGGTATAGATGGTCTTATTTGCAAAGCAGAAATACAGACACAGACATAGAGAACGAGCATATGGATTGGTACCTAGGGGGAAGATGTGGGAGGGATGAACTGGGAGATTGGGATTGACACATACATACTTTTGATACTATGTATAATAGAGATAATTAATGAGAACCTACTGCAGAGCACAGGGAACTTTACTTAATGCTCTCTGGTGACAAAAATGGGAAGAAAACCCAAAAACAATGGATGTGTGTAAACTTATAGCTGATTCACTTTGATGTACATAGAAACTAACACAGCATTGTAAAGCAACTGTACTCATAAAAATTAATAAAACAAAAAGAAAAGACATCAGGCCTTCTTTGCCTCAGCTTCCTTTTCTGTAAAACGAGAGTAACTGTAAAACTACATTATGGATTTGTAATGATTAAATGAATAAAATCTGTAAGCTGAATAGCATAGGGGCTGGGACATATCAAGTATTTAATAAATATTAATAGCTACTAGCAATTACAGAGAACATTCTTTCATTATTCTGATAAAGACACTTGATGTGTTTGGCCTAGAATCATTAACACCAACTAATGTTGGTAGCTACCAATTATAGAAGCTAATTATTATTATTTTTTGAGTAAGTCTAATTCATTAGAACTAATTATAGTGAAACACCTAACGGTGCCTATTATCTGCGATCTACGCATCTAATTAAAAAATTACAAGTAGAAACTTAAAAAAAAAGCTTAAGAATTAACTTTAGTTGTTACAGTACTTTAAACTCTGTCATATATGTAATGCATTAAATCATAATAGATATAGCAAAATAGATCAAGTAAAATCATTAACATGCAGAGTTTTTATATCATCTTTGATTTCTACAGTGCAGTTCTGAAGGTCAATATGACAGTCATCATATTGCCTGATTTCCCAGGCAAGAATACTGGAGTGGGTTGCCATTTCCTTCTCCAGAGGATCTTCCAGACCAAGGAATCAAACCCTTATCTTCTGCATTGGCAGGTGAATTTTTTTATCAGTGAGACACCAGGGAAGCCCACGGAATGACAATAGTCCAATAGTATTGCTTCTTAGCTCTCTTTAAGCCCCAAATATCTGTCAAGAACCAAAGGACCAATTGAGTTGTTACTCACCTTTCCTAGGCTGTTTTTCTTTAATTTTGTCTTTAGTTTTCCTAAGATCTTGTCTGCTTCACTTATTCAAGTTAATGTCCGGGCTCCTACAAGCATTTGCATCCATGACTGATATTATACCATGATATTCTACATGTGTATTGTAGGAAAGAATATGGCAAGTCAGAAGGAAATGCATAATTAAGAATGAGAAAATGATGATGAGAAGAAAGGAATAAAAACAGGAAAGAATGAAAGAGATAAACAAAGGAAGCAAGTCCACTAAAAGAAAAAAAAAAATCCCCCGAATCTCTCTCTATTTAGGCTGGAAGTTTCCTATCATAAATGACTTAATATCTTCTCAACATAATTTATTTTATCCTTGTTAATGTTTATTAGTAATTTGTGTTGATTAACTTTTATTGTTTCATTGCAAGACTTTTCATGTGTGTACCATGTTTGATCTGGAGCAGTAAATGGAAATCCACTCCACTATACTTGCCTGGAGAATCCCATGGACACAGGAGCTTGGCAGGCCACCGTCCATCGGTTACAAGAGTTGGACACAATTTAGCTATAAAACCACCATCATGTTTGATCCTGAACATCAATAGAACCATAAAGCACAGAATAACAAGTATGTAATAGAACTAGATATTGGAAATTTGAAAACAAAAACAGAAGAAAATTTTTCATCTTATGCAGCAATTTATATTCTCTGCTTAATTTTTCGTTTATTGATATGACCATGAAAAAGTCAGGAAAAGAAGAAGGCAGAAATGATCATTTAACACTGAAAGACCAGAAAATAGTGAAAAGAAAAAGAAAAGCTTAATGACTGTGTGATAAGAGGATGAAAGAAAGTTAATTTGGGTCAGAGAATTTGGAAAACAGTGACCTGAGTCACTGAAAAATTCAGAAGTATTTACAGTCAGAAGCATTATTATAGACTTTTGATGGGATCATATTGAGCACAGAGTTCAGGAAGAAAAATGGGAGGCAATTTGAGTTTCTAATGTACTACAGTCTCATAATACAAGTAAGTAAAATAATTGGTAATGCCTTTTACATGATGTAAACAAAAGTAAATAAAAGTAAAATAACACAGGCAATGAAAGCTAATTTAAAAACCAGATCTTTCCAAAAGGCTTTGTGAGTATTTAAAGGAAGCAAGCCAAATTGAAGCAAATAACCTGAGTATTAGCAAAAGGAAAAAACACCATCTCATATTTATACATACAACATAATAAGCTAAAAAATATAATAAGCAAAATACATTAAATTAGCATAATTTTATTTCACTATTCAAATGTGAAGCTTGGAAATTGATTTTGTTTCAATTACTGAATTCTCTTGTATTTTAAATCTACTCTTGTGTTTGAATTTGATACTTTTCATACTTTTCTAAATATATTAACTGTGTTATACAGTTACATAATAATATAAAATTTTGCTTGTTAAGTTTGCTCTTATTGAAAGAGTACTCACTCATAGTTACATTTGACCAAAGTATATAATCAATAGATTGAATATTTATTTGTATTACTTTTGAATAAAATTTGCACTTGATTGTCTTATAACACACCAAAAGTGTGTTTGACTAAACACTAAACACTAAACACTAAATACTATTTAAACACTAAACACTAAACAAAACACCAAAAGTGTGTTTGACTAAACACTAAACACTATTTGACTAAAAGTTCCAACTTCTTAGAAAATCATTGACCTGCATCAGTTCAATTCAGTTGCTCAGTCGTGTCCAATTCTTTGTGACCCCATGGACTGCAGCACACCAGGCTTCACTGTCCATCACCAACTCCCAGAGTTTGATCAAACTCATGTCCATTAAGCTGTTGATGCCATCCAACCATCTCATCCTCTGTCATCCCCTTCTACTCCTGTCTCCAATCTTGCCAAGCATCAGGGTATTTTCCAATGAGTCAGCTCTTTGCATCAAGTAGCCAAAGTATTGGAGCTTCAGGCTCAGCATCAGTCCCTCCAGTGAATATTGAGGATTGATTTCCTTTAGGATCGACTGTTTTGATCTCCTTGCAGCCCAAGAGAATCTCAAGAGTCTTCTCTAACAACACGGTTCAAAAGCATCAATTCTTCAGTCCTCAGCCTTCTTTATAGTCCTACTCTTACATCCATACATGACTACTGGAAAAACAATAGGTTTGACTAGATGGACCTTTGTTGACAAAGTAATGTCTCTGCTTTTTAGTATGCTGTCTAGGTTGGTCATAGCTTTTCTTCCAATGAGCAAGCGGCTTCTAACTTCATGGCTGCAGTTACCATCTTCAGTGATTTTGGAGCCCAAGAAAATAAAGTCTGTCTCTGTTTCCATTGTCCCCCATATATTTGCCATGAAGTGATGCGACCAGATGCCATGATCTTAGTGTTTTGAATGATGAATTTTAAGCCAGCTTATTCACTGTCCTCTTTCACTTTCATCAAGAGGCTCTTTAGTTCTTCTTCATTTTCTGCCAGAAGGGTGGTGTCGTCTGCATATCTGATATTGTTGATATTTTTCCTGGCAATCTTGATTCCAGCTTGTGCTTCATCCAGTCCAAAATTTTGCATGATGTACTCTGCATATAAGTTAAATAAGCAGGATAATAATATACAGCCTTAAGGTACTCCTTTTTCGTTTTTGAACCAGTCCATTGTTCCATGTTTGGTTCTAACTGTTGCTTCTTGACCTGCATACAGATTTCTCAGGAGGCAGGTCAGATGGTCTAGTATTCCCATCTCTTTAAAAATTTTCCACAGTTTGTTGTGATCCACACAATCAAAGGTTTTGGCAGAGTCAATAAAGTAGAAATTGATCTGCATAATCTTATTTATAATAATAATAATAACTATAGGTTTTTGTAACCATGCATTCTTTGATTCAAATTCTACTAAAAAACATATTTTTTTGATTTTTGAAAGTAAATTTTTTTCCATTTTCAAATTTAATGCCTAAACCCTTTGCAATAAAGAACAAAAATTAACATTTTTGCTTTCTACTATACAAATTTGAATTTTCAGAGAAAATCAGGCATACTGACTCTATAAAAAATATTCTCCCACAATGAAAGTCATATAATCAGCTTATTATATATTTTAACTAGGTTATTTGTAGGCCCTAGTGATTCAAGCAAAATGAAGAAATAATGAATGGGTAATTTCTTTTTCTGTTATGGTCTACAAGTGATCACACCAACAGTGAATCTAACAATGTCTTATACTATTAAATTATAAAATTTTTCAGTCTCCTAGGAAGATTCCTTAGAAATAATAAATACTGCTTAAATATAGCAATTGAAAACATACTATTAAAGATACTATTCTAAATATTATCATTCAAAAGTCTTAATGTTAAACAATAGAAAATGTCATTCACTTTATGGCATCACAGTCTACAGTCCTACTGAATACAGTGCATGGAATCTCAAAAGAGTAGAACTTAACTTAGCAATTAAAGGAGAACAGCAATATTGTCTTTCCAGTCAGACGTAACAACTTAAAAAAAAAAAAAAACAGAAATTCTATTTTTATACTGCTGGAATTTATTTTTCATAACATTTCTCATTTGAAATCCCTGGAAAAGATATTTACATACCTACTCTGAAGACCTAAACTTGATAAGCTAAATAAACAATGTCTTCAGGAATGGCTGGTGGATTGCAGGTAGGCCTGAGGTAAAATGGAAAAGAAACCAGATTCACAGACAGACCTGTGCTTAAACTATGGATATACCACTGTCTAGATGTTTTCATTGGTATGCGTTATAAATTTCTACAGTTTTTATATCCAAACAAATTTCAGAGACTTTGTAAGGGTCAAAGTAAGTGGCTGAGGGAAATGAACAATAAACAATGCTTTCCGCTTGTATGTAATCAAAATTGTGGGCATTTTTTGAGATATAAATATCTCAAAACACTTAGTATACAGAACACTAAGACATACACAACAAATCTCAAAATTTAATGGTTGAATTTGCTTTATAAACAAGCAAAGCACTATTTTATATGACAAATTCAAAATGAAAAATGAACAAGTCACATAACTATGAACCAAGTGATAGTGGAATCTAGGGAAAGAAGCAAAAATCTGCAAGAAAGGGACAGTAAACTATAAAATAATTTAAAACTTCAATTTGAAAATATTTTTTGGAAGGGCTTTCACTCCTATTCTGAAATTACAGAAAGCAGTCATGTTAAAAATTAATGTGATCAAAAAATTAAAAAAACTTTTTTAGTCAACACCTCTACAGGGATTTATTTTACTACTTGGAAAGAAAATGTCCTCACAGCAGAAATATTTTGTTTATCACTCAATTATCTAATATGCCTTGAATTATATGGAGCATAGTATAAACATGATAAATCCTTTAATCTTTCTTATGAGAATGTCATACTGATAAACTATCATAAATATTCAAATTTAATAACATTAAAAATGTATCTTAAGTATTTTCAAATTATGTGAATATAATTATGTGCTTTAAACTAAATGCGTTACATTTGTTAAATCATAACATAGACATGCTACATATCTAAAGATGAAATCATTTTGAAAAGCAAGAATAATCCAAATAATATTTTTCCCCATCAAATAAAATAAAACCTTGATTTTAATGGACAATGGAGAGGTTGGTGAGCATGTAAATGTACCCAAGAGTGGCTCATTTTTATATAGATTGAATTTTCTTCTGTGTAATTATCTCTGCATGATTTTCTTGTAAAACATCTACATGTGGATTCAACTTGTCAGGGCACAGTGATAGACAGATGTTGGTGTTGGGAAGGCAAAACTTTACCTCTACCCACCTTAGATTTTTCGTGAGGGCTAATGAAAGGACATTAACAACAACAAAAAAAATTCATTTGAGTCAGTTCTACTCAGGTGGATGGAACTGAAGCCCATTATCCAGAGTAAAGTAAGCCAGAAGGAACAACAACAATACAGTATATTAACGAATATATATGGAATTTACAAAGACGGTAACGAGAACCCAGCATGCAAGACAGCAAAAGGAATGCAGATGTATAGAACAGACTCGTGGACTCTGTGGATGAGGGTAAGGGTAGGATAATATGGGAGAATGGCAGTGAAACATGTTAATTATCATATGCCTAATCAATCGCCAGCCCAGGATTGATGCTCGGGGCTGGTGCATCTAGATTTCCTGGGGGGAGGGAGGAGGGAGGGAGGAGGGAGGGGGGTTCTGGAGGGGAAGCATATGTAAACCCATGGCGATATCATGTCATTATATGGCAAAACTAATAAAAAAAAAAGAGAGAGAGAGAGAGAGAGAATACAGCTTATTCATGTGCATTGTGGAGAGAAACCTGAAACAAAGAGGAATTCAAAGCAGTGGCTTAGGACTTTGGTTTACACAGGGTCTTCAATGAAAAACAATGCATTTGCAGAGAAGTGACAGGAGAAGTGTCGGAGGGTGCCAAATGCAAGGAGGTAACTAAAAAGGAAGGAACACATGGAGGAAGATTGTTTGCAGTTCCTCTGGTGCCATCTCTGGGCTGAAGAGAGTGTTTCTCCAGTAAAGGGAGATTTTTATATACTGCCTTTAGGCTGAAATGAGGAAGTTTACTCTGGGTTTTCTGCTTCTTAATTGCCTTCAGCTCAAAATTACTTTTATGTCAGAGAGGCATGTATTGGGATTAAGATCCTGGTTTCCTTCAATAGATAGAAAAATATTTATTTGAATGTCAGAACAGGTCTGAAATTGTCATGCTGTCTACTTGAATGAGCCTTAACAATATCCCAGGTGACATTTTGTTATATAATTGAATATACTCAATTAAATAGTATTGACAAAACTTGTAAAACAAGCTAGAACTAACCCCTGACACACCTGCTTTGGAAAGATAAGACCAAAATGTGGATGCTTTGTCACTCAGTCATGTCCAACTCTTTGTGACCCTTTGTACTGTAGCTCGCCAGGCTCCTCAGTCCATATGATTCTTCAGTCAAGAATAGTGGACTGGATTGCCATGCCCTCCAGGGGATTTTCCTGACCCAGGAATCGAACCTGTGTCTCCTATGTTTCCTGCATTACAGGTGAATTCTTTATTTGCTCGGCCATCAGGAAAGCTCATACCACTTTACAGTAAATACATAGCTTGAAAAGTCCCACTGCTGCTTGTTCTCAATACATTCGCAAGTAACGATGACCTGATCATTTCCCTAAATATCACTTCTTCCCCTAAAGTCACCACTGCTCCCAACCGAGTGCCCACAAATCCCAATCCAGGACAGAGCTGTAGTCTTAATACTATCCTTTGAACTTTCCAGTAAATTATTAAGATTTATTCTTAGCAGCAGACTTACACACTTAGCAGAAGGCAATAAACAAAACTCCACTCTTTTATATATGTCATTTAGAATCTTGTGGAGGTATTATATGCTTACTTATTAACATATTCTCTAGATTTATGGGAACACTACCATTCTCAAACACAGTCAATTGAAAAGTGTTTTGATTTCATGGGTCAATAAAAAGTTATTTTACAGCTTCTAATTACTTGAAAAATGAAGTTCAAACTTCTAGGGATGGTATTCAAAATTAAATCAAAATTAACACACACAATTAGTTCATAGTACGTTTATAGATCTTAATAATGATATATAAATTATGCTGCTGCTGCTAAGTCACATCTGACTCTCTGTGACCCCATAGACTGTAGCCTACCATGCTCCTCTGTTCATGTGATTTTCCAGGCAAGAATACTTTAGTGCCTTGCCATTTGCTACTCCAGGGGATCTTCCCAATCCAGAGGTTGAATGCATGCCTCTTGTGTGTCCTGTATTGGCAGACAGATTCTTTATCTCTGAGCCATCTGGGAAACCCCATATACATCATAATAATATGTTACATAGATGGTACTTTTTAAATGTAAAATTTAAATATGGAATTATATTTTTTGGCACTAGGAGCAATTTCTATATTATTCTAATTAAACAAATAATGAAACAAAACAGAAGGTCCATATATATGCATGTATAAACTATGCCTATAGGTTATATATGATATTCATAGTTTATATATCATATATCACATATAGATTGATGATATTAATCTAGACAATTTTCATAATTTCTTTAGAATATTATGTTAAAATTAGACCAGTTGCATTGAAAACAAGAATGATTTCCTTGAAAAGATGTCTTTCTAATTTCTTTTTTCATAAAGATCCATCTGTTCTCCCACAAATAGCTCTCAGCACTTGACTTGAGGCACTAATGGCCACTTCAATCCTCTACTAGACCAACTTGCTCTATTCACCAAAATGGGGGAAAAACAGTGACATGTCACTGCAGATGTTTAACAAATTGACACAGGTAGAGAATGTAATGAATACAATTTATTTGTTTTTAGAATGAGAAAACTGCATGCTTTTCCAAGAGACTGAATGTTCATATAGTTCTTGCCCCAGAATCCTTAATTCTGAGTATATACTTGAAACAAATTTTATCACCTTTGCCTTTCACTTTGACATAAGTCCATATAGTCAAAGCTATGGTTTTTCCAGTAGTCATGTGTGGATGTGAGAGATGGACCATAAAGAAGGCTGAGCCCAGAAGAATTGATTTTGAACTGTGATGCTGGGGAAGACTCTTAAGGGTCCCTTGCACAGCAAGGAGACCAAACCAGTCAATCCTGAAGGAAATTAACCCTGAATATTCATTGGAAGGACTGAAGCTGAAGTTGAAGCTCCAATACTTTGGCCACCTGATGTGAAAAGCCGATTCTTGAAAAACACCCTGATGCTGGGCAAGATTGAAAGCAAGAGGAGAAGGGGGAAACAGAAGATGAGATGGCTAGACAACATCATCAACTCAACTGACATGAGTTTGAGCCAACTCCAGGAGATAGTGAAGGACAGGGAAGCCTGGCATGCTGCAGTCCATGGTGTCACAAAGAATCAGACACAACTGAGCAACTGAATAACCACAATACTTGTGATAAACAGATATACACTTGCAAGAGAATGTGGTCAATAATATTTATTGCAAAGCAATTTGTATTTAGCAAGAATTATATAATTAAATTTCATTTAAATATGAAATATTCATAATTAAAGAAATGGATTAGTTGAACTGTGATTAAAATTTAAATTAAAATGTCATGACCTGGAGCTTCAGCCTGTTAGGCTTCATGTTTGGCACATATCCAGAGATAACAGAGGTTTTCCCAAGGAACATAAGCTAAAGCTATAGGTACTATCTTAGAGCTCTCTTTTGGCCCTCCTTCAGCTTGCTGGTATCTGCCAGAACAGAGCTTATACATTCATCTGGAGCCCAGATTTTTGCAAATGCTTCTCAGATTGCCTAGCTGTGGAGGCCAGCAGAACTTAAACTTTTATTCCCATACATTCCCATGTATATATTTACATACATTTTAAAGCTGGTGTCTGAGTATACATAGTAATAATACTACATATTTTGAAAGTATGTATATGTATTCAAGAAGAGGTCAAATTTGTGTCAGTGGAAAATGAAACTGGGATGCAGGTAAAGGGGAAAATTGCAAATTAAAGTCAAAAATAAAAAGCACAGAAAGACTAATGATACAAATATGCCATGAATTTTAGCATACAATTAATTCATCTTTAAGGAACAGATTCCCAAAAGAAAGATTAATGTATAATCAAGCAAAGAAAGTGTGGAACACATTTTTAGCTTGATTGTTCTTATTTTTCCTCTTTCCTCTCTCTTGAATAGAGATGCTAGTGTTAGGGACTGAATTGTTAATGATTAATGTCATTGTAGAAAGGAAAAAAAGGAATAATAGTCCCTATTTTATCTGATCTCTAGGGTCTTTTCTTTTTATTCAGTGTCCAAAAGAGTTGATTTGAAAGCTTACAAAAATGTAATTGGACAGGTTATTTATTCATATTAATCAAACATACTAATTAACTAAATTGCTTTTCATTTTAACTCATAAGTATTTTCTGCTCCATTTTTTGCAATATTTAATTTTTATATAATATAAAAAGAATAGGCTTAACTGACAATCAAATAAGCAAATACTCCATGTCACATAGTGAAATTTTAAGATAAAAAACACATTTTTATGTGAAGTGAACAATAGTTCTGATTGGATTGAACTCATACTAGTAATTTTAAAGTTGATTTTTGAAATAATAAAAAGGTTTAAAGATTCCTCAGATGCATATTTCCTACATCTTTTCCCATATAGCACCCAGTAAGATTACTCTGGGTACTGTGTAGAAAAAGATACAAGAAAAGAGAATACACAATGAAGAAAATAGGGGAATATTGCACCAATCTAATTGAATATAGGACTTCCCTGATGACTCAGATGGAAAATAATCTGCCTTCAATACATGAGATCTGGTTTTCATTCCTGGGTTGGGAAGATCTCTTAGAGAAGGAAATGTCAACCCACTCCAATTGAATACAAAAAGATTCACATTACATTTTGAGGTTAGAAACAAAAAAAGATTTAACTTCAGTAAGTACTTTAGGGCATTCATATTTATATTACAGGATTATTTTATGTTCAAGTGATAATAATTATAATGTTTCTACCATTGTGCTCAATGAATGGTAATATTGTTGAAATCTAGATATTTCTACAGCTTTGAAGACTAAAATTATCTGCATATTTCAATATATGTGGTTTCAATCAGTTAGCACAATTATGGATACCTTTTAAACTTTATAAACTATCCATTTATAGAATATTAATATCCACTTAGAAATAAAAGTAAAGGAAACATTTTTCCCCCTTTGCATTAACCAAAGCAACTAGCTAGTTCCAATTCAATCAATTTTAATCAGTTCATGAATGTATACTGATTTTCCAAATTCAACAAATATCTAGGTTTTAGGGAATAAGATAGCCTATATGGGGAAAGACTAGAGATCTCTTCAAGAAAATTAGAGATACCAAGGGAACATTTCATGCAGAGATGGACTCGATAAAGGACAGAAATGGTATGGACCTAACAGAAGCAGAAGATATTAAGAGGTGGCAAGAATACACAGAATAACTATACAAAAAAGATCTTCACGACTCAGATAATCATGATGGTATGATCATTCACACTCACCTAGAGCCAGACATCCTAGAATGTGAAGGCAAGTGGGCCTTAGGAAGCATCACTACAAACAAAGCTAGTGGAGGTGATGGAATTCCAGTTGAGCTATTTCAAATCTTAAAACATGATGCTGTGAAAGTGCTGCACTCAATATACCAGCAAATTTGGAAAACTCAGCAGTGGCCACAGGACTGGAAAAGGTCAGTTTTCATTCCAAAGAAAGGCACTGCCAAAGAATGCTCAAACTACCGCACAATTACACTCATCTCACACGTTAGTGAAGTAATGCTCAAAATTCTCCAAGCTAGACTTTAGCAATACATGAAACATGAAATTCCAGATGTTCAAGCTGGTTTTAGAATAGGCAGAGGAACCAGAGATCAAATTGCCAATATCTGCTGGATTATTGAAAAAGCTAGAGTTCCAGAAAAACATCTATTTCTAATTTATTGACTATTCCAAAGCCTTTGACTGTGTGGATCACAATAAGCTGTGGAAAATTCTTAAAGAGATGGGAATACTAGACCACCTGACCTGTCTCTTGAGAAACCTGTATGCAGGTCAGGAAGCAACGGTTAGAACTGGGCATGGAACAACAGACTGATTCCAAATAGGAAAAAGAGTACATCAAGGCTGTATATTGTCATGCTGCTTATTTAACTTATATGCAGAGCACATCATGAGAAACGCTGGACTGGAAGAAACACAAGCTGGAATCAAGATTGCCAAGAGAAATATCAACAACCTCAGATATGCAGATTACACCACCCTTAAGGCAGAAATTGAAGAAGAACTAAGAAGCCTCTTGCTGAAAGTGAAAGTGGAGAGTGAAAAAGTTGGCTTAAGGCTCAACATTTAGAAAACTAAGATCATGGCATCTGGTCTCATCACTTGATGGAAAATAGATGGGGAAATGGTGGAAACAGTATCAGACTTTATTTGGGGGGGTGCTCCAAAGTCACTATAGATTGTGATTGCAGCCATGAAATCAAAAGATGCTTACTACTTGGAAGGAAAGTTATGGCTAACCTAGATAGCATACTGAAAAGCTGAGACATTACTTTGCCAATAAAGGTCCATCTAGTCAAGGCTATTGTTTTCCCAGTGGTTATGTACGGATGTTAGAGTTGGACAGTGAAGAAAACTGAGCACCGAAGGATTGAATCTTTTGAACTGTGGTTTTGGAGAAGACTCTTGTGAGTCCCTTGGACTGCAAGGAGATCCAACCAGTCCATCCTAAAGGAGATTAGTCCTGGGTGTTCATTGGAAGGACTGATGTTGATACTCCAATACTTCGGCCACCTCATGCAGAGTTGATTCATTGGAAAAGACTCTGATGCTGGGAAGGATTGAGGGCAGGAGGAGAAGGGGATTATAGAGGATGAGATGGCTGGATGGCACCACTGACTCAATGGACACAGGTTTGGGTAGACTCCGGGAGTTGAGAGGCCTGGTGTGCTGCGATTCATGGGGTCACAAAGAGTCGGACATGACTGAGTGACTGAACTGAACTGAATTGATACTGTCCTGCTGCATTCAAATGCTAATTCTTTGTAGGTCATGCTGGTTATTGTTAACTGGTTTTCTAAGGCTCCTTGATGAGTTATCTGACGGATTGATACCAGGTGTGGTTATCCAGAGCAAATTACTTAAGCTCAATTTAGTCATAGACAATGGGGCTTGGTGTCCTAGATAAAATAAAATGTATGTTCCTCAAAGAATAAATAAGAGACAAAAAATCAGAACAATTCTTGATTAAGAAATATATTTGAATAACATATATTTTATCCAACTTGTCAATATCTTGGCTCAATGACCTATCTTGTCTTTCAGGATCACTAATAGAAAAATGATTAAATTGGCAGAAAATCAAAATATGTGTATACTATGAAGTAATACTACACATTATATTTTATTCTTTACCTGGCTAAGTGACAAATACAAGCTAGTTTTTATATCATAACAATACATGCGAATCAAAGCCTCTCCTGCTTTTTCACACATCAGGAAAAGCCCTTAAGAGTTTGTACATGTTTGTGACACTTGCTAAAAGTGATTGGAATTGAAGCATAAAATCATGAATACAGAATCAGTCAATTACCCACATAAAATAGGAGTGTGTTTGCTAATTTCCCTGGGCATGTGCATGATTTATGTGTAGTTTCAATGTGAGAAAAGTTCTGAAATATGGAATACAAAAATAATTGTTGATGATTACTTCTGCAGTAATAACCCAGGCATCATTGCAACTTAGGTCAAATAGGTCATAATAATGCCTGGATATTACCTGCGTAATTTATATAAAGACACTTACACAAAGACTTCATTTTTCACAGCATTTTTAGATTTACAACAAAATTAAGAAGAAGGCACAGAGATTTCTTAGACACCCTGCTCCACATATGTACAGCTCCCACATTATCACTATCATTCACCAGAATCTTCCCAATCTGATCATGGCAAACACTGATCTTATATCTAAATTTTTACCTTTTCCAGATGTCATATCATCAGAATTACATACCATGTAGCCTTTTCAAGTTAATAATATGCATTTAATGTCTCTTCATATATTTTTACTGCTTGATATTTCATTTCTTTCCAGGACTAAACAATGTTTCATTCTCTGGAAGTGACACAATTAAACCATTCACTAACAAAAAAAGACATCTTGGTTGCTTTCAAGAATTATTAGTTATAGATTAAAGATACTATAAACATTCATATGAAGATCTCTGTATGGACATAGTTTTCAACTTCTCTGAGTAAAGACCAGGGAGCACAATTATTGGATTCTATGATGAGTATATGGTCATTTTATGATTCTATGGTGGCTAGTGGTCTCCGACTCCTTTTTTCATCTGCTCATAAGATGCTACCTCTTGGATGCAGAAAAGGCATCCAAAATCTAAAAAGAACCCTGGATACCATCCCATTCTTCAACCTTCTGAATCTCAATGGCAGAGTAGAAGGACATGCACTCATCTTCTCCTGCAAGAACTCAAAAATCACAACTAGTTGCTGAACAACCATCCACTGGAGAATGTCAGATCCCACCGAAAAAAGATACCCCATGTCCAAGTGCCAAGGAGAATCACCAGCAAGATGGTAGGAGGGGTGAAATTGCATTTAAAATTAAACCCCATACCAGCCAGAGACACTCAGAGGGCTCAAATAAAACCTTGTGTGCACCAGGACACAGAGACCCCACAGGGACTGAGTCAGGCCTGTGCTTGAGTCTCCTCCAGAGGTACAGGCAGGAAGTGGCCTGCTGCTGGGGCAGGGGTTCTGGGGGCAGCTACCTGGTCACACAGCCTGTGGCATAAGCCCTCTTGGAAGTCACCATTAACTGCACCATAGAGCCATCAAGCAAACAACCCATAAACTGCAGAACAATTATACCAAAGAAAGTCTCCCACTGTTAAGAAAGTTCTAGGACCCACAACAGATTTCACAACCTGGGAATCTGGCAAAGGGGCTGAAAACTCCCAGAGAATTTGACTTTGGAGGCCAGCGGGATTTGATTACAGAATTTACAAAGGGCTGGGGAAACAGACTCTTGGAGAGCAAAAACAAAGCCTTGTGAGTACCAGGACCCGGGAGAAAGGAACAGTGACCCCATAAGACACTGGCACAGATTTCACCAGGAGTGTCCAGGAGTCTCTGGCAGAGGCAAGGGTCAGCAGTGGCCTGCTGTAGAGTTTGTGGCACTGAGTGCAGCAGTACATGCATGGGACCTTTTGAAGGAGCTCACCATTATCTTCATTACCTCCACCATAGTTTGGCCTCAGGGCAAACAATGGAGAGGGAACAGAGCCACACCCAGCAAAAGGAAATTGGATTAAAGATTTACTGAGCAGAGTTCTGCCCATAAGAATAAGACCTAGTTACCCCCGCAGTCAGTCTCTCTCATCAAGAACCTTTCATAAGTCTCTTATCCTTATCTGTCAGAGGGTAGATAGACTGAAAACTTCAATCACAGAAAACTAACCAAACTGATCACATTAACCACAGCCTTGTCTAACTCATGAAACTATGAGCCATGCTATGTAGGGTCACCCAAGACGGGCAGGTTGTGGAGAGTCTGACAGAACATGGTCCACTGGAGAAGGAAATGGCAAACCATTTCAGTATTCTTGCTTTGAGAACCCCATGAACAGTATAAAAAGGCAAAAATAAATGACACTGAAAGATGAACACCACAGGCATGTAGGTGCCCAATATGCTACTGGAGAAGAGTGGAGAAATAACTTCAGAAAGAATGAAGAGACAGAGCCAAAGGGAAAACAACGCCCAGTTGTGGATGTGACTGGTGATGGAAGTAAAGTCCAATGCTGGAAAGTGTAATATTGCATAGAAACATTGACTGTTAGGTACTTGAACCAAGGTAAATTAGAACTGGTGAAACAGAAGACAGCAAAAGTGAACATCAACATTTTAGGAATCCGCGAACTAAAATGGATTGGAATGAGAGAACTTAATTCACATGAACACGATATCTACTACTGTGGGAAAGAATTCCTTAGAAGAAATGGAGTAGCCCTCATAGTCAACAAAAGAGTCCAATATACAGTACTTGGGTGCAATATGAAAAATGACAGAATGATTTCTGTTCATTACCAAGGCAAACCATTCTATATCACAGTAATCCAAGTCTATCCCCTAACCAACAACCCTGAAGAAGCTGAAGTTGAATGGTTCTATAAAGACCTACAAGAACTTCCAGAACTAACACCCCCAAAAGATGTCCTTTACATTATAGGGGACTGGAATGCAAAAGAAGGAAGTCAAGAGATACCTGGAGTTAACAGACAAATTTGGCCTTGGAGTACAGAATGAAGCAGGGTGCAAAGGCTAACAGAGTTTTGCCAAGAGAACACACTGGTCATAGCAAACATCCTCTCCAAACAACACAAGAGAAGACTCTACACACTGACATCACCAGAGGGTCAATATTGAAATCGGACTGATTATATTCTTTGAAACCAAAGAAAGAGAAGCTCTATACACTCAGCAAAAACAAGACGGGGAGCCGACTGTGGCTCAAATTATGAACTGCTTATTGCCAAATTCAGAGTTAAATTGAAGAAAGTAGGAAAACCATTAGACTCCAGGCATGACCAAAATCAAATCCCTTATGATTATACAGTGGGATGACAAGTAGATTCAAGGGATTAGATATGATAGACACAGTGCCTGAAGAACTATGGATTGAGGTTTGTAACATTTTACAGGAGGCAGTGATCAAGATCATCCTCAAGAAAAGAAATTCAAAAATGCAAACTTGTTGTCTGAAGAGGCCTTACAAATAGCAGAAAAAAGAAGAGAAGCTAAAGGCAAAAAATAAAAGGAAAGATATATCCATTTGAATGTAGAGTTTCAAAGAATAGCAAGGAGAGATAAGAAAGCCTTCCTCAATGATCAATGCAAAGAAATAGAGTAAAACAATAGAATGGGAAAGACTGGAGATTGCTTCAAGAAAAGTAAAGATATCAAGGGAACATTTCATGCAAAGATGAGCACAATATAGAACAGAAATGATATGATATTAAGAAGTGGTGGCAAGAATACACAGAAAAAATATACAAAAAAAAGATCTTCATGACCCAGATAATCACGATGGTGTGATCACTCACCTAGAGCCAGACATCTTGGAATACAAAGTCAAGTGGGCTTTAGGAATCATCACTATGACAAAAGGTAGTGGAGGAGATGGAATTTCAGTTGAGCTATTTCAAATCCTAAAAGATGATGCTTTGAAAGTGCTGCACTCAATATGCCAGCTAATTTGGGAAACTCAGCAGTGGCCACATAACTGGAAAAGGTCAGTTTTCATTGCAATCCCAAAGAAAGGCAATGCCAAAGAATGCTCAGACTACTGCAGGATTGCGTTCATCTCAGCCACCAGCAAGGTGATGCTCAAAATTCTCCAAGCAAGTCTTCAACAGTATGTGAACCATGGCTTCCAAATGTTCAAGCTGCATTTAGAAAAGACAGAGGAACCAGATATCAAATTGCTGACATCTAGAAAAAGACAAGCGATTTCCAGAAAAATATCTACTTCTGCTTTATTGATTATTTCAAAGCCTTTGACAATCTTGATCACAACAAAATGGAAAATTCTTCAAGAGATGGGATTACCAGACCACCTGACCTGCCTCCTGATAAATATGCATGCAGGTCAAGAAGCAATAGTTAGAACTGGACATGGAAGAAGAGATTGGTTTCAAACTGGGAAAGAAGTACATCAAGGCTATACATTGTCACTCTGCTTATTAAATGTATATATAGAATACATCATGCAAACTGCCAGGTGGATTAAGTACAAACTGGAATAATGATTGCTGGGACAAATATCAATAACCTCAGGTATGCAGATGACACCACCCTTATGGAAGAAATTGAAGAGGAACTAAAGAGCCTCTTGATGAAAGTGAAAGAGGAGAGTGAATATCCTGGGTTAAAGCTCAGCATTCAAAAAACTAAGCTCGTGGCATCTGGTCCCATCACTCCATGGCAAATAGATGGAGAAACAATGGAAACAGTGACAGATTTTATTTTCATGGGGTACAAAATCACTGCAGCCATGAAACTAAAAGACATTTGCTCCTTGGAAAAAAATCTATGATCAGCGTAGATGGCATATTAAAAAGCAGAGACATGAGTTTTCCAACAATTTTCTGTCTAGTCAAAGCTATGGTTTTTCCAGTAGTCATGTACTGATGTGAGAGTGGACTATAAGGAAAGCTGAGTACCAAAGAATTGATGCCTTTGAACTGAGGTTTTGGAGATGACTCTTGAGATTCCCTTGATCTGCAAGGAGATCTAACCAGTCAGTCCTAAGGAAATCAGTCCTGAGTATTCATTGGAAGCACTGACGCTGAAGCAGAAGCTCCAACAATTTGGCCACCTGTTGTGAAGAACTGACTTTCTGGAGAAGACCCTCATGTTGGGAAAAATTGAAGGCAGGAGGAGAAGGGGATGACAGAGGATGAGAAGGTTGGATGGCAGCACCCACTCAATGGATATGAGTTTGAGCAAGTTCCAGGTGTTGGTGAGAGATAGGGAATTCTGGCATGCTGCAGTCCATGGTGTTGCAGAGACAGAATTGAGTGACTGAACTGAACTGATGATGAGTATGTTCAATTTTGTAAGAATTCACTAAAGGTACTTGTAAAATGGTGATCCCATCCTGCATTTCTGTTGATCCACATTGTAGCCAACATTTGGTATAGTAAGTGAATTTCGAACACTCTACAGGTGGCTCACTGGATAACAAATCCTCCTGCAATGCATGAGACATAAGAGACTCAGGTTTGACCCCTGGGTTAGGAAAATCCCCTGGAAAAAGGACTGGCCACCCACTCCAGTATTTTTGCCTGAAAAAATCCCTGGTCAGAGGAGCCTGGTCGGGGGGGGAGGACTATAATCCATGGGATAACAAAAAGTCAGACATGACTGAGCACGCACACACAAAGTATGTTATTGTGGTATCTCCATGTTGTTTTATTTTTCATTTAATTTGCATTACATGCTGACATATGATATGGAGCATATTTCCATATGTTTCTTTACCATCAGTATGATTTCTATGGTGAGGATTCTGTTAATGTTTTTTGGCCTATTTTTTCACAGGTTGCTTGCTTTCCTATTGTTGAGTTTTATATATTTTATAATTTTATACAAAATTATATATTTATATAATATATTTTATATATTTTATATATTTATATATATTCTTTATATATTTTAGAAAGCAGTTCTTTATCACATATGTCTTCTGCAAATTGTTTTTATCCATTCGGTGGCTTGTGTCCTACTTCTCTAGATATTTTCTTTTTCAGAGCAGTTTTAAAACTTAATGAAGTCCAACTTATACATTACTTATTTTATGGATCATGTTTGGCGTTGTACATGAAAATCTGATCATCACATCCAAGGTAATTTAGATATTTTCTCCCACATTATTTTCTAGTAGCTTTATAGTTTTGCATTTTGTACTTGTGTCTGTCATGCATTTTGAGTTTATTTTTGTGGCATGTGTAAGATCTCTACCTATATATTTTACCTGTGGATTCCCCATTATTCCAGAGCTACTTGTTGAGGAGGCCATTTTTGATCTTCTGTATTGCCTTTTGTCCTCTGTGAAAGATCACATGACTATATTCTTGAGGGTCTATTCCCGGATTAACAAAATCTGTTGTGTATTGTTCCATCTCTTCGCCAACACCACGCTGATGCTGTAGCTATATAGGAAGTCTTGAAATCATGTAGCACCTGTCCTCCAACTTTGTTCTTTTCTGTATCACATTCGCTATTTTGGGTGTTTTGCCTCTCCATATAAACCTTACGCTCAGTTTGTCAACACTCATAAATGACTTGTTGAGATTTTTATTGGAATCACAGTGAACCTATTGATCAAGTTCAGAAGAACTGACATCTAGATGATATTGAGTCTTATCTATTAACATGGAGGGTATATCCATGTATTTCATTTATCAAAGATTTTTGGCTTTCCTTATATTTTGTACATATTTTGTTAGATGTACACCCATTTATTTCACTTTGGGGAATGCTAATATAAATAGTACTATGATTTTTTTTTTCTCTTGATAAGCCTGGCTAAAGGCTTATTGGTTTCATTGATTTTTCTAAAGCTATTTTTTTCATTGCTTGCCCCAACCCCCAACCATTGCAGATTTCCTTTTCCACAATTTCATTGGTTTCTTCTGTTATCCATAATATTTCTTATTTTCAACTTACTTGGGATTTAATTTTCTCTTATTTTTCTAGTTTCATAAGGTAGAAATTTAGATTACTTTTTTAAGATATTTCTTCTATTCTAATGTATGCATTTAGTACCATCCCACAGATTTCTGGTCAAGCTCCTAGAGGTACCTCTCACAATATTGTTGGGACTATCTTATGATGGCACCCACTGGTGTTTGTAACCCACACAGTGGTCAACACTGAGTCTTCAGTAAATGTCAATTGTAGTTGTGGTTTTCCTATCATTACTCTGGTTCTATAGTTCATTTCCCCTCTTGGAACTCAGCTTCCTGAATTTGCTGATCTGTCTCTCCAGTCTTGGCTGTTCCTCCAGCCCTGTTGCTCATTTCTTCCTCATGCATCCATGGTGTTTAACTTTTGATTTTGTTCCATTGTTTACTTGTTGTTATGATGTAGTAGTGACTTCCTTACACATGAAATAGGAAAATAGAAATTCATAAAATATCATTTTAATGATTTTCCTTCCTCTTTTCACAAGTGTTGAAAAATGTTGGTCACTCAGTCATGTCTGACTCTTGGTAACCCCACAGCTATAGCCCACCAGTCTCCTCTCCCCATGGAATTCTCCAGGCATGAATACTAGAGTGGGTAGACATTTTCTTCTCCACAGGCTCTTCCCGACCCAGGAATCAAACCTGGGGAGATTTTTTTACTGTCTCAATATCTTACAACAAACAGAGAAAAAAAAAATCAAGGAGTAGTAATTGTAATCATTTTTTTGAGGTGCTCCATATGTGCTGATTCAGTGTTATTTTCAGTTGTTTGTAGATTATAGTGTAGATCATAAATTTATTCTCTCAGCTTCACTTTGAACTCAATCTCATTATGATTCTTTTCAATCTAGATCTCTAAAATCTAACCAATTGCAATACACCAATTTGAAATATCTAATAATTCATACACAGGTCAAGTTTAGCATGGCTTTCCTGTTTTCTGTGGGAAAAAGACTTCATGAACTACATATCTAATATTTCAATATTTAAATATGTCAATGGGTAATTTATGAACATCTGCTTTATAAACAATTGAATTGGCTTTGTTTACATACATCATTCATCATGTCAATTTAAACATATCTGTTTGCATCCATCATGTTAGAACAACTGATTGATAACATTTTTAGCCATAATTTTGGAGTTCCTGAATGTGCAGAAATATCATGCAAATAATGTTATTATATATGCATGAACTTAATAAATTTGTCCTGCAACATAGAGGTAATTCTATTATGAATCAAGTATCTCATTAAAGAATAGGAAGCCTGAAAAATACCTCAAGATGTTTGGTATCAGAAGAATTTTCCCCAAATTATTGTAAATATACTTTGACCAATGTAATTTTATTTTCTAGATGTCAATCTACCAAGACAGTTCCTTGCTGTCTCTGATTGTACCTATTGTCTTGATGAATTTATACAAAAGTTTTAGCTTTATATTGTGGAAATAATACTGGCCTAGATGGTAGAATAACTGATGCTTGCCTATATAACCTAATGTAAAGAAGATAATTAGTCAGTCCTCATCAGCATCTTCATATTAATATGACAGATTAAAAGAAATAATTATTTAACCCTATACTGACCACTTTACTATTGCTAAGGACTGAGAATATGGCAAATAGAGTGCTAAGAGCCCTGAAAATATGCCAAATACACTTTTTTCTTAAAGGGACTAAAAAAGGGAGGGAAAGAGCAATAGTGTGGAGCCAGGACTGGGAGTGGGAAGAAAGGTAATCATACAGCAATATGACCCATTTAACAGTGGCTTGATCATGATGCTTTGTTAGACGGAGGGGAAATCAATCACACAGTTTTGTATAGATGATGACAACAAACCTCTTCTAGGAATGAAAGATCCAAAGTGACAACACTTAAGATAATGAGTGGGATTTGAAGAAAAAGAACATGTACAAGGATTATAAGACATACTAAAGTCATAAATAAAATTATTGCATTTCCAGGACTTGAAATTAAATCAACATAAAAGGAAGAGATAGGACTTGCATACTGGTGTTGAGTAATAAAGAACATATTTGTAATGTGGAGAAGTGTGGTATTTGTAGATATTTGTTACTTTTTCTTCTCCAACATTTAGGCTGTCTTCTCAGTTTGGAGGGATTCCATAACAGCTAAGATTTAATGAGAGGGATGCATTCATCTTTATCTAGAGAAAGATAAAGAACTGAGAAACTCCTTTCCCCCAGCTCCCTGACAACTAACATTGTTGTTATTTAAGTCGCTAAGTCATGTCTGACTCTTCTGCGACCCTGTAGACTGTATCCTGCCAGGCTCCTCTGTCCATGGGGTTTCCCAGGCAAGACTACTGGAATAGGTTGCCATTTCCTTCTTCACCTGACAACTACTGCATGGACATAATTACTAGCAAACATAACATGGAACAGATTTCTGGGAAAACGTAGGTGATCTTAGATAAATTATGTGTTTAGCTAGGCTGCTAGCTTCCCATTAATATTCACCAATGAAGATAATTAATCTTGCTCCACAGCAGGAAGAGGAAATGCAATTATTCTTAGTGATCATTTGGAATACAGAACCCACTGCATTTTCAGTTCATTCAACAGTGCAAACAATCTAGAAAATCAAGGACTGTGAAGTGGAATTCAGTCTCAAATTTCAGAAAACTTTCAAAGGAGTAAAAGATCAAATATCAGCTCAAGGCATTGGTACAAACCAAGAAACTTTTTTTTATAGTAGTGATAAATTTGCAACTCTTATCTCATGTAGCTGCAAAATTGAGATAAGAGACAACCAAAATCAAGCATTGATCTGCTGATCCTGCTGAGTTGCAAATTACAATGTCAGTTACATTTACAGTCCTGCCAGGTAGCCTATGTGAAAACTGGGACATTTTTAGGATAAGATTTGGATCTTCAGAGTTGGAATGATTTAATTAGTGTGAGTACTTATGGATAACTTCCTCTAAGTCTTCCTTACAGTTTGTATTCCCTCTTCTTTCTGATGGAGTAGAAGAGGTTGTGGTAACTATCAGTGGTAATTTTCTGAAAAGGGGGGGAAAGTGTCCTCATTTCCTTTAACTCTCATTTCCTAGTTAAAAGCCATTTAATAGACTTGGGTTAACTCATGGAGGCAAAAGAGAAGGAAAGGCATGTCATCAAAAGTCAAAGGGAAGGTCAAGATAAAGAATTTTCAAACTTTGTAATTTATGTAGGCAAAAATCTAATGAATAGGTGTAAAAAAATTATTCTGAGTATACTTAATCCATAACAGAGAAGAAGTTATATACAGGACTGGAACTTATAATGTTTTCAAAAGCTCATCATATCCCCTTCTGGCACATACTGATCCTTCACTCTGCCAACATTTAGGGTAGTAGAAGGAAGATTTTTTTTCACTGGACATAGTACAATAACTTTCAAGTCTCCTTTACTAGTGGCTCCATTGCTCTTGCTGGCAGAAATAGTAACAGCACTCTATGCCACTAGATCACTGGACAGCGTACACATGAATGGTTTTAGGAAAGTGAAAATTACAATGAGAAAACTTGGTTATATATCTCATTATCTATGGTTTCTGGAAGAAGATTTGATTTAAGGTATGCATAAGCAGGTTGACTTAGGAAAGAGACGCACATCACTTAGAGCTCACCAAGAGAACCTGATGGATATGAGTCTTAATGGCTACTATGAGCTCAAAACATAGGTAAACCATTTTCAAGTTTCAAATTTTGAAGAAGTAAGAAAACTTGATTTTCAAGATGATACTCAATTGCTGGAAGCAGATGGACAAAATCTAGCATAATTACACTCTGACTATGACAAAGTTGATGATTTGTTTTACAGAGTTAGAGTCATTTAGCATTTTGATATGCCTGCCCCGCCTGTTATGTCTTCTCCTCCTGTTGTGCTTTCTGTCACTTATTGAATAGTTAACAAATTTCACATTAAGCTACAGTATGTTGTTCTGAATAGGAAGTTCACTTTACAATAAGATAAATAAGCTAATAAACTATCAGCCTTGTAATTTCTGATCATATAAAATAGCCAATTTTTAGTAAAACCTTGATTTTTGTAATGAAGAAATGGCCTATAGAAATTATGATTAATAATTACATTGAAATGAGCATTTGGACACTGGTGTAAGGTGGCGTGTTCACTGAATTTACAGAAGGCATGTGACTTAAGGTAGTTCATGTTTGTCTCTATAGTCCCTAAAAGGCAGAAGACAACTTCAGCTAAATGGATACATGGAATCATAATCATGAAAGGTAAACTGAAGAGAATGCTGAAGATTAGAAGAGTAGCTGGGTCAGTGAAACATGCTACTACCTTCAAATGTTGCTTAGGGCCTAAACTAATTTTAAGACCATATTATTAGCACACGTGGGCCTTAGAAAGCATCACTATGAACAAAGCTAGTGGAGGTGATGGAATTCCAATTGAGCTATTTAAAATCCTAAAAGATGAAGCTGTGAAAGTGCTGTACTCAATATGCCAGTTAATTTGGAAAACTCAGAAATGGCCACAGGACTGGAAAAGGTCAGTTTTCATTCCAATCCCAAAGAAAGACAATGCCAAATAATGCTCAAACTACCGCACAATTGCACTCATCTCACATGAGAGTAAAGTAATGCTCAAAATTCTCCAAGCCAAGCTTCAGCAATATGTGAACTGTGAACTTCCAGATGTTCAAGCTGATTTTAGAAAAGGCAGGGGAATCAGAGATCAAATTGCCAACATCTGCTGGATCATCGAAAAAACAAGAGTTCCAGAAAAGCATTCATTTCTGCTTTATTGACTATGCCAAAGCCTTTGACTGTGTGGATCACAATTAACTGTGGAAAATTCTGAAAGTCATGGGAATACCAGACCATCTGACATGTCTCTTGAGAAACCTGTATCAGGTCAGGAAGCAACAGTTAGAAGTGGACATGGAACAACAGACTGGTTCCAAATAGGAAAAGGAGTAAGTCAAGGTTGTATATTGTCACTCTGCATATTTAACTTCTATGCAGAGTACATCATGAGAAACGCATGGAAGAAGCACAAGCTGGAATCAAGATTGCCAGGAGAAATATCACTAACCTCAGATATGCAGATGACACCACCCTTATGGCAGAAAGTGAAGAGGAACTAAAGAGTCTCTTGCTGAAAGTGAAAGAGGAGAGTGAAAATGTTGGTCTAAAGCTCAGCATTCAGAAAACTAAGATCATGGCATCTGGCCCTATCACTTGATGGGAAATAGATGGGGAAAGAGTGGAAACAGTGGCAGACTTTATTTTGGGGAGCTCCAAAATCACTTCAGATGATGATTGCAGCCATGAAGTTAAAAAATGCTTACTCCTTGGAAGGAAAGTTATGGCCAGCCTGGATAGCATACTGAAAAGCAGAGACATTACTTTGCCAACAAAGGTCTGTCTTGTCAATGCTATGGTTTTTCCAGTAGTCACTTATGGATGTGAGAGCTGGACAGTGAAGAAATCTGAGTACCAAAGAACTGATGCTTTTGAACTGTGGTGTTAGAGAAGTCTCTTGAGAGTCTCTTGGACTTCAAGAAGATCCTACCAGTCCATCCTAAAGGAGATCAGTCCTGGGTGTTCATTGGAAGGACTGATGTTGAAGCTGAAACTCCAATATTTTGGCCACCTGATGTAAAGAGTTGACTCACTGGAAAAGACCCCGAAGCTGGGAAGGATTGGGGGCAGGAGGAGAAGGGGATGACAGAGGATGAGATGCCTGGATGGCATCACTGATTCAGTGAACTTGGGTTTGTGCAGACTCCAGGAGTTGGTGATGAACAGGGAGGCCTTGTGTGCTATGATTCATTTGGTCGCAAAGTGTCAGACATGACTGAGCTACTAACTGAACTAGCACATGATTTTGTTGCAAAAAACATTTCACTCATAGAAAGTAAATGTATTTTTTTCCTGGTAAAATATTATTCTATCTTTTATTCAAATTTTAATGAGTGTCTTTTGGAATTTATCAAGTTTACCAAAAAATTACAGGATATGCAAATAGCTCAAGGGTTCTTGTCCAATATTACTAAGTCCCTGTTGTAGACTCTAGGTGTATGCTAGGACTCTAGGGAAAATGAAGAGGGGGTGCCATTGTGCATGTAAAGGATGGTTGAACACAATAAAATTTTGTGTTTGAACAACACATTAGTTGTATTTCAAAAGGATTCTCATGAGCAAAATTCCCAGTGAAATTTTATAAACACTTAATGTGCCTCATTACCAGAGAAGGCAGGAATGATTTATGTTGGCAAATTAAGCAAAGGTAATTAAAGTTTCAAATAAAAATAGCATACCCCACTATCAAAAGGGACTCATAAAATAAATAAACAGTAACATTAAAAATTTTAATGTTCTTCACATGTGATTTGCTCACAAAGTTATTTAGCAGATTGTTCAGTTTACAAGCACTTATTCCAAAGTCCTTACATAGGGGAACTCCCACACTTTAAAAAGTTGTCGGTGCACTGGGATGACCCAGAGAAATGGAATCAGGAGGGAGGTGGGAGGGGGGTTCTGGATACCAATGGCAGATTCATGTCAATGTATGGCAAAACCAAGATTATAATGTAAAGAAAAATAAATAAATAAAATAAAGCAAAACAAATAAAAACGAGCAAAAAACACACAAACAAACAAAAAAAGTTGTCTGTTTACATTTAGGTCATTAATTCATTTTGAGTTTACTTTTCTGCATATGGTGCTAGAGAATGTTCTAATGTGCTTGTTTTCCATGCAACTGTCTAGTTTTCCCAGCACAAATTTCCTCCTTTGTATATTCTTGCCTCCTTGTTGTGTGTTAAATGACCATAGCTGTATGGGTTTTTTTTCTGGGATTTCTATTCTATTCCATTGACCTATATTTCTATTTTGTCTATTTTGTGCCAGTATCATACTTTTTCATACATATCATTTCATGTATTTTTCATCCATTTTCATGCATATCATACAGTATCATACATACATAATGAGAAATCTGTATTCAGGTCAAGAAGCAACAGTTAGGACTCGGCACGGAACAACAGACTGGTTCCAAATTGGGAAAGCAGTATGCTAAGGCTGTATATTATCACCTTGCTTATTCAACTTATATGCAGAGTACTTCATGCAAACTGCCAGGTTGGATGAAGCACAAGCTGGAAACACGATTGCTGGGAGAAATATCAATAACCTCAGATATGCAGATGACACCACCCTTATGGCAGAAAGTGAAGAAGAATTAAGGAGCCTCGTGATGAAAGTGAAAGAGGAAAGTGAAAAATTGGGCCTAAAACTCAACATTCAGAAAACTAAGGTCATGGCATCTGGTCCCATCACTTCACGGCAAATAGATGGAGAAACAATGGAAACAGTGACAGACTTTATTTTCTTAGGCTCCAAAATCACTGCAAATGGTGACTGCAGCCTTGAAATTAAAAGATGCTTGTTCTTTGGGAGAAAAGCTATGACCAACATAGACAGCATATTAAAAAGCAGAGACATTTCTTTGCCAACAAAGGTCCATCTAGTCAAAGATATAGTTTTTCCAGTAGTCATATATGGATGTGAGAGTTGAGACTATAAAGAAAGCTGAGCGCCAAAGAATTGATGCTTTTGAACTGTGATGTTGGAGAAGATTCTTGAGAATCCCTTGGACTGCAAGGAAATCTGGAATGAAGGATTGATGCTGAGGCTGAAACTCCAATAATCTTACCTACTGATGCAAAGAACTGACATTGGAAAAGACCCTAATGCTGGAAAAGACAGAATACAGGAGGAGAAAACAAACAAAGAATTCAAAAATTAGCAGAAGCTCTCAACAGACATTTCTTCAAGGAAGATATGTAGATGGCCAAAAGGCACATGAAAAGATGCTCAACATCACTAATTATTAGAGAAATAAAAATCAAAACTACAATGAAATATCACCTCAAACTGGTCAAAATGAGCATCATGAAAATGTCTAACAGTAAATGCTGAAAGGGTGTGGAGAAAAGGGAACCTCTTACAATGTTAGTGGGAACGTAAAATGGAGACCCCTATAGAGAACAGTATGAAATTTGCTTAAAAAATTAAAAATAGAACTACCATATGATTAGCAATCCCAAACCTGGGCATAAAACTGGGGAAAAGATACATGCCTTTCAATGTTCATTGCAGCACTATTCACAATAGCCAAGGTATGTAAGCAACCTAAATGTTGATCAATAGAGGAATGGATAAAGAAGATATGGTACATATATATAGTGGAATATTAGTGATAAAAAGGAAATAATAATGCCATTTGTAGCAAATAGAGATTATCCTGCTAAGTGAAGCATGTCACAGACAAATACCATATATTACCTACATATGGCATCTAAAAAATTATACAAATGAAATTATTTAGCAAAAAAGGGTAGACTCACAGACTTCAATAACAAATTTAGGTTTGCCACAGGGGAAAGGTGGTGGGGAGGAATAAATCAGCAGTTAGGGGTTAACATATGAACATTACTATAATGGAGTGTTTCTTGGACTTGTAGAGTTCCTTGGACAGCAAAAGATAAAACCAGCCAATTCTCAAGGAAACTAACCCTGAATATTCATTGGAAAGCTTGCTGCTGAATGTCCAACACTTTGGTCACCTGTTGGGAAGAGCTGACTCACCTGATGAAAAGACCCTGATGCTGGGAAAATTGAGAGCAGGACAAGGGGTCGGCAGAAGACAAGATGGTTGAATGGCATCACCTACTCAGTGAATATGAGTTTGAGGAAACTCCCTGAGATAGTGAAGGAGAGGGAAGCCTGACATGCTGTAGATGAGTAATAAAGAGTTGGACACGATTTAGCAACTGAACAACACAAACAACTACTATAATGGGTTGTTGACTATGATGGCAACTCCATCTCTTCTAAGGGATTCTTGCCCACAGTAGTAGATCTAATGGTCATCTAAGTTAAATTCACCCATTCTAGTCCATTTTAGTTCGCTGATTCCTAAAATGTCGATGTACACTCTTGCCATCTCCTGTTTGACCACTTTCAATTTTCCTTGATTCATGGACCTAACATTCCAGGTTCCTATGCAATATTGCTCTTCACAGCGTCAGACCTTGCTACCATCACCAGTCACATCCACAGCTGGGTGTTATTTTTGTTTTGGCTCTATCTCTTCATTTTTTCTGGAGTTATTTCTCCACTGATCTCCAGTAGCATATTGGGCACCCACCGACCTGGGGAGTTCATCCTTCCATGTACTCTCTTTTTGCCTTTTCATATTGTTCACATGTATGGATGTGAGAGTTGGACTATAAAGAAAACTGAGCACAGAAGAATGGATGCTTTTGAACTGTGGTGTTGGAGGAGACTCTTGAGAGTCCCTTGGATTGCTGGGAGATCCAACCAGTCCATCCTAAAGGAAATCAGTCCTGAATATTCATTGAATGGACTGATGTTGAAGCTGAAACTCCAATATTTTGGCCACCTGATGCGATGAGCTGACTCATTTGAAAAGACCATGATGCTGGGAAAGATTGAAGGCAGGAGGAGAAGGGGACAACAGAGGATGAAATGGTTGGATGGGGATAAATTTGAGTAAACTCTGGGAGTTGGTGATGGACAGGAAGGCCTAGCATTCTACAGTCTATGGGGTCACAAAGAGTAGGACATGACTGAGTGACTGAACTGAACTGATCATGTATTTGATTATAGAATATATTTTATTATAAAGCCTGTTTATTCCCAACACATTGATCTTTGGACTGAAACCTCAAGAGGAGTTAATTTTGTTCAATTTAGTATTCCAAATATCTAGCAAAATACCTAGTTCACGAGGTAAGGACTTCATATTATTGAGTGCATAATAATGATCTGTACTGTATTCCACAAGACTGTGATACAGACTGGTATACAAAGTGAGCAAAACAATCAAAAAATATACTTGCCATTTCAGGATTGAAAAAAAAATTAGGTTTACTTTTCTTCCTTTTATAACATAAAATTCACCTCTTAAAAATACTACTTTGACTGGTAAATGATAGGGCTTAGAAGATTAATGGATCTTCCAAAAGCCAATAACTTTAAAATTCTATTAACTATTTCATTAGACAGAGCAATATAAATTTTGACAGAATTTACATCCACTTTAAGATTCATTCTAGATATAAAATATTCTAAATAGGAGACAATAAAACTGTTGCTGTTCAGTCTCAGTCGTGTTCAACTCTTTGCAACCCCATGGACTGCAGCATGCCAGGCTTCCTTCTCCTTCACTATCTCCATAAACTTGCTTAAACTCATGTCCATCGAGTCTGTGATGCCATCCAACCATCTCATCCTCTGTCGTCCCCTCCTCCTCCTGCCTTCAATCTTTCCCTGCATCAAGGTCTTTTCTAATGAGTCACTTCTTCACATCAGGTGGCCAAAGTATTTGAGCTTCAGCTTCAGAATAATTCCTTCAGAGAATGTTCAGGACTGATTTCCTTTAGAATTGACTGGTTAGATCTCCTTGCAGTCCAAGGGACTATCAAGAGTCTTTTCAAACACCACAGTTAAAGAGCAAAGTTATTCAGCACGCAGTCTTCTTTATGGTCCAACTCTCACATTCATATGTGATTCCTGGAAATATCATAGCTTTGACTATATGTAGCTTTGTCAGCAGAGTAATGTCTCTGCTTTTTAATATGCTATCTAGATTTGTCTTAACTTTTCTTCCAAGGAGCTAATGTCTTTTAAGTCATGGCTACAGTCAACATCTGCAGTGATTTTGGAGTTCAAGAAATAAAGTCTGTCACTGTTTCCATTATTTCCCCATCTATTTGTCATGAAGTGATGGAACCAGATGCCATGATTTTCATTTTTTGAATGTTGATTTTTAAGCCAGCTTTTTCACTCTCCTCTTTCACTTTCATCGAGAGACTCTTTGGTTCTTCTTTGCTCTCTGCCATAAGGGTGGTGTCATCTGCATATCTGATGTCATTGATATTTCTCCTGGCAATCTTGATTCCAGCTTGTGCTTCATCCAGCCCAGTATCTTGCATGATTTACTCTGCATATAAGTTAAAAAAGTAGTGTGATAATATACAGCCTTGACATACCCTTTCCCAATTTGGAACCAATCTGTTGTTCCAACTGTTTTAACTGTTGCTTCTTGACTTGCATATGAGTTTCTCGGGAGGTAGGTAAGGTGGTTTTGTGTTCCCATCTCTTTAAGAATTTTCCAAAGTTTGTTGTGGCCCACACAAAGACTTAAGCGTAATTAAGCAGATGTTTTTTCTAGAATTCTCTAGTTTTTTCTATGATCCAACGGATATTGGCAATTTGATCTCTGGTTCATCTGCCTTTTCTAAATCCAGCTTGAACATCTGGAAGTCCATAGTTCAAATACTATTGAAGTTTAGCTTGTAGAAATTTGAGCATTACTTTTCTAGTGTGTGAAATGAGTGCAATTGTATGGTAGTTTGAACATTCTTAGGCATTGTCTTTCTTTGGGATTAGAATGAAAACTGACCTATCCCAGTCCTATGGCAGCTGCTGTGTTTTCCAAATTTGCTGGCATATTCAGTGCCACACTTTAACAGCATCATCATTTCGGATTTGAAATAGCTCAACTGGAATTCCAAACACTATGTGTGCATGCTAATTTGCTTCAGCCGTGTCTAATTCTTTGCACCCTATGGATTATAGCCTGCCAGGCTCCTCTGTCCACAGGATTCTCTAGGCAAGAATACTAGTGTGTATTCCCATTTCCTCCTCCAGTGGTTATTTCCAACCCAGGATTGAACCCGGGTCCCTTACATCTCCTGCATTGCCAGGCAGGTTCGTTTTCATTAATACCAACCAAGAAGCCACAAATTAATATAACTCTACAACAAGAAAGACTAAATTTCAGTTCAGTTTAGTTCAGTACCTCAGCCCTGTCCGACTCTTTGTGACTCCTTGAACCGCAGCATGCCAGACCTCCTTATCCATCACCAACTCCTGGAATCTACCTAAACCCATGTGCATTGAGTCGGTGATGCCATCTAGCCATCTCATCCTCTGTCATCCCCTTCTCCTCCCGCCCTCAATCTTCCCCAGCATCAGGGTCTTCTTAAATGTGTCACCTTTTTGCATCAGGTGGCCAAAATATTGGAGTTTCAGCTTCAACATCAGTCCTTCCAATGAACACTCAGTACTGATCTTTAGGATGGACTGATTGGATCTTCTTGCAGTCCAAGAGATTCTCGAGTCTTCTCCAACACCACAGTTCAAAAGCATCAATTCTTTGGCACTCAGCTTTCTTTATAGTTCAACTCTCACATCCATACATGACTACTGGATAAAGCATAGCCTGGACTGGACGAATCTTCGCTGACAAAGTAATGTTTCTGCATTTTAATATGCTGACAAATTTTACTGTATCTGAATAAAAAAATGTCAATAAGGGTGGACTGTTAATTGTAATACATATGGTGATATATAAGCTTAACGAATCACATTACCACACTAGAAGGATGGAGAAGGAAAAAATAATCTAAGTCACTTTGAAAATCAGTTTTATAATTGAAAATATAAAGCTAAAGACAAAACAAATCAGGTAACAGAATACACATAAGAAAACCACACAAATCTAAATATAGGCTGGTAAATTTGTGGCTCTAGTAATATGGGTCAGAAATTCAGAAATAAGCTCATTTTTTAACCAGTGCTGAAAATCAGTAAATATTTCATTGAAAATGATTGCCAGGTTTCTCATTGTCAGAGAAAACAATATTATAGCATAAAACTATGCTTAAATTGATTCTATGAGGTCTTTTGGATAGTGAATCTAATCAGGTATATATAATGATAGCACTTGAAATATTTTAGGTAGCAAATACTACATGCTAGACTCTACTTAAAATTTTATAAACATGTGTTCATATTATATAATTTGTAGTTTATGCCTCTTATCTCATTACACTTTTTTTAATACCTTCAAGTAATCTGAAATAGCACAGACAATTTTCATGTATCTCTTTTTGATTATTTATTTTATTTTTAATCAATCAGCAGATAATTACTTTTTAATATTGTAATGGTTTCTGCTCTACATCAGTCACAGTCATACACATGTAGGGAACCCAGAGCCAGTGCTCATGTATCCTTTTAACATCAGAGCTGTCTATATATTTTTTGTCTATTATTTTTAGGAATCTATCATACATTTATACTATTTACTGTATATATCTACACTTAAAAGTGAACCATGATATTTGTTAACATATCATGTTTCAGGCTACATAGTTTAAATTGGACTTCTGTGAGTTTCCTACTGTAGCACATGATATTAAAAATAAAAGTCCTTTCTATAGGAAATACCTTAATGTATTTCATTGTAAAGTGCTGATAAATCAATATACCTGACTTCTGAAAATTTATGGAATTTTATGATAGCAAATTATTTTTATAACTGTGAATATAATATATATATAAATCCTCAAATGTCAAAAGGCATTTTTGATACCCAAACATAGCAATTTTTTTCAATCTAATTTGATAGAGGAAATTAAAGATGTAGTGATGTTGGATATGTTTTTATGTCTTGAAAATCCTAAATTTTGGGCTAAATGCACTAAAAATGGGCCTTCCCAGGTGGCTCAGTAGTAAAGAATCTCCTGCCAATGAAGAAGACATAGGAGGCAAGGGTTTGATCCCTGGATCAGGAAGATCCTTAGAGAAAGAAATGACAACCCCTGAAGTATTCTTGCCTGGAAAATTCCATGGACAGAGGAGCCTGGTAGGCTACAATCCATAGGGGCACAAAGAGTTGGACAAGACTGAGAACCTGAGCACACACTGAAAATACTTTAAAGTCCTAATTTTCTCCTCTCATCATGGTTACCAACAAAGGATTCTAATATATCTAATGAAATACTATTTTGAGACTAATTTTGAGTTGAATTCAAGTACAATAAATTGAAGCCTTAGCTCTGCTAACATTTCCTGACACTATAGAAGATACATATTCCCTGGTGTCTTAACAATTTGGAATGTATGACTGAAGAAATCACACTCTTGTCAAGACATTTAATACTGAGGCTATAGGTCTCCTGTGTATTGCCTAATTTGTAAGTACTCCCTTAAATTCTTAATTACTTTCTCTGTAGGAAGATCTGAGGGTTGAAATATCATCATAAACTTCCAGGACCAACATTGGAAAGTGTCAGTTAAAGATATGCTTTAAGACATGGTATCTTTAAATAACTTTCTCCTTAGTTGAACATTTTTTCTTAAGTTTTTGGTGAAAAGCCAAGTCAAGCCTCTGGGTTATATTTATGTTTGGCAGATTGTGGCTTTCTTTGGAGTTAAGAAATCACAGAAAGCCTAGAGTAAACATGAAAAAATGTCTGGGAAGCATGGAGATCTTTCTCTGTACATGGGTCGTCTCTGAAATGAGAGTCAGTAAATAAAGTGAATGATGTTTCTGCAGTTGGCCAAAGTTAGAAGGCTATTGCTACATACAAGACTCTGTTTTTCAACAAATGTTATAGAAAAAGTTAAATAAAAAAAGAAATAAACCCTGTGAAAAGTTAGACTGGGTGTATATAATTCTCAAACACATTGTTTTGAATGAATATCCTAAGATTTTTTAAAATTTATTAATTTTTTAATTAAAGGATAGTTGCTTTACAGAATTTTGTTGTTCCTGTCAAAAATCAATATGAATCAGCCATAGGTATATATATGCCCCATCTCTCTTGAACATTCCTTCAATCGCCCTTCTGAATCCACCCCTCTGGTTTGATACAGAGCCCCTGTTTGAGTTCTGTGAGTCATACAGCAAATTCTCATTGGTTATCTATTCTACATATGATAATATAAGTTTCCATGTTTCTTGCTCCATGCATCTCACCTTCTCCTCTCCTCTCCCCCAGGTTCATACATCTGTTTACTATGTCTATTTCTCCATTGCTGCCTGGCAAATAAATTCATCAGTATCACCTTTCTAAATTCCATATGTCTGCATTAGTATACAATATTTATCTTTCTATTTCTGACTTACTTCACTCTGTGTAATAGGCTCAAGTTTCATCCACCTCATTAGAACCGACTTAAATGCATTCCTTTTTATGGCTGAGTAATATTCCATTGTGTATATGTACCACAGTTTCTTTATCCATTCATTTCTCGATGGAAATCTAGATTGTATCCATGTTCTAGCTATTGTAAATAGTGCTGCAATGAACACTGGGGTACATGTATTTTTTTTTTTTTTATTTTGTTTTCCTCAGGGTATATGACTAGGAGTGGGACTGCTGGGTCATGTTGCGGTTTTATTCCTAGTTTTTTAAGGAATCTCTATATCATCTTTAGTGGCTGTATCAATTTACATTCCTATGAACAGTGCAAAAGGGTTCCATTTTCTCCACAGGCTCTCCAACATTTATTGCTTGTAGACATTTTGATTATGGCCATTCTGATCAATGTGAGGTGATATCTCAATGTAATTTTGATTTGCATTTCTCTAATAATAAGTGATGTTGAACATTGTAACATAAGCCATCTGTATGTCTCATTTAGAGAAATGTCTGTTTACATCTTTTCCCCATTTTTTGATTGGGTTATTTGTTTTTCTGGTATTGACTTGTATGTGATGTTTGTATATTTTGGGAATTAATCCATTGTCAGTTGTTTCATTTGCTATTATTTTCTCTCATTCTGAAGATTCTCTTTTCACTTTGCTTGTAGTTTCCTTTGCTGTGGAAAAGCTTTTAAGTTTAATTAGGTCTCACTTGTTTGTTTTTGTTTTCATTTCCATTACTCTAAGAGGTTGTTCATAGAGGATCTTGCTTTGATTTATGTCATCAAATGTTCTGCCTGTTTTCCTCCAAGAGTTTGATAGATTCTGGTCTGACATTTAGGTCTTTAATCCATTTTGAGTTTATCTTTGTGTATGGTGTTAAGTGTTCTAATTTCATTCTTTTACACGTAGCTGTCCAGTTTTCCCAGCACCATTTGTTGAAGAAGCTGTCTTTGCTCCATTGTATATTCTTGCCTGCTTTGTCAAAAATAAGGTACCCATTGACTCATGGGTTTATTTCTGGGCTTTCTATCTTGTTCCATTAGTCTATATTTCTGTTTTTGTGCCAGTACAATACTGTCTTGATGACTGTAGCTTTGTGGTATAATCTGAAGTCAGGAAGGTTGATTCCTCCAAATCCATTCTTCTTTTTCAAGACTGCTTTGGCTATTCGGGTTTTTTTTTTTTTTTTTTTGAGTTTCCATATGAATTGTGAAATTTTTGTTCTAGCTTTGTGAAAAATGTCATTGGTAATTTGATAGGGATCACATTGAATCTGTAGATTGCATTTGGTACTATAGTCATTTTCACAATATTGATTCTTCCTACCCAGGAATACAGAATACCTTGCCATCTGTTTATGTCCTCTTTTATTTCTTCTGTTAGTGTCTTATAATTTTCTGTGTACAGTTCTTTTGTCTTCTTAGTACGTTTATTCCTAGATATTTATTTCTTTTTGTTGCAATGGTGAATGGGATTGATTACTTAATTTCTCCCTCCAATTTTTCGTTGTTAGTATATAGGAATGCAAGTGATTTATGAGTATAGATTTTGTATCTAGTGACTTTACTAAATTTACTGATTAGCTCTAGTAATTTTCTGTTATTTTCTTTAGGGTTTTCTATGTATAGTATCATGTCATCTGCAAACAATGAGAGCTTCACTTCTCCTGTTCCAATCTGAATTTCTTTTATTTCTTTTTCTTCTCTGATTGCCTTAACTGGGACTTCCAAAACTATGTTGAATAATAGTGGTGAGAGTGGACACCTTGTTTTGTTCCTGATCTTAGAGGAAATGCTTTCAGTTTTTTTACCATTGAGAATAATGATTGCTGTGGGTTTATCATATAAGACCTTTATTGTGTTGAGGCAGGTTCATTCTATGCCCACATTTTGAAGAGTTTTAATCGTAAGTGGGTGCTGAATTTTGTCAAATATTTTTCCTGCATCTATTGAGATGATCATATGGATTTATCTTTCAATACATTGCATTATATTGATGATTTGCATATATTGAAGAATCCTTGCATCCCTGGAATAAACGCAACTTGATCATCATGTATGAGCTTCTTAATGTGTTGTTGAACCCTGCTAGAATTTTGTTGAGGATTTTTGCATCTATGTCACTGGTGATATTGACCTGTAGTTTTCTATTTTTGTGATGTTTTTTCTGGTTTTGATATCAGAATGATGGTGGCCTCATAGAATGAGTTTGGAAGTTTTCTTTCCTCTGTAATTTTTTGAAAGAGTTTTAGAAGGGTAAGCATTATTTCTTCCCTAAATGTTTGAAAGAATTCACATGTGAAGCTATTTGGTTCTGAGCTTTTGTTTTTGGAGAGATTTTTCATCACAGTTTTAATTTTAGTGCTTGTAATTGGGTTGTTTGTAACTTTTATTTCTTTTTGGTTCAGTCTTCGAAGTTTGAACTTTTCTAAGAATGTGTCTGTTTCTTCCATGTTGTCCATTTTATTGCCAAATAGTTGCTCAGATGAGTCTATTTTCTTTTGTATTTCTGCATTGTCTGTTGTAATTTCTACTTTTTCATTTATCATTTTGTTGATTTTGATTTTCTCTTTTTTCTTGATGAGTCTGGCTAAATGTTTGTCGATTTTGTTTATCATTTTAAAGAAACAGCTTTTAATCTTTAAGTTCAGTTGCTCAGTCATTTCCAACTGTTTTCAATCCCATGGACTGTAGTATGCCAGGCCTCCCTGTCCATCACCAGCTCCCAGAATTTACTCGAATTCATGTCCATTGAGTTGGTGATGCCATCCAACCATCTCATCCTCTGTCATCCCCTTCTCCTCTCACATTCAATCTTTCCCAGAATCAGGGTCTTTTCCAATGAGTCAGTTTTTCACATCAGATGTGCAAAGTACTGGGGCTTCAGCTTCAGCATCGGTCCTTACAATGAGTACTCAGGGCTGATTTCTCTTAGGATGGACTGAGAGTCCGAAGGACTCTCAAGAGTCTTATCCAACACTGCAGTTCAAAGGCATCAATTCTTTGGTGCTCAGCTTTCTTTATAGTCCAAATCTCACATCCATATAAAACTCCTGGAAAAACCATAGCTTTTACTGGATGGACCTTTGGTGGCAAAGCGATGTCTCTGCTTTTTAATACGCTGTCTAGGTTGTACATAACTTTCCTTCCAAGGAGCAAGCGTCATTTAATTTCATGGCTGCTGTCACCATCTGCCGTGATTTTGGAGCCCCCCAAAATAAAGCCTCTAATTGTTTTCACTGTTTCCTCATTTATTTGCCATGAAGTGATGGGCCCAGATGCCGTGATCTTAGTTTTCTGAATGTTGAGATTTAAGCCAACTTTTTCACTCTCCTCTTTCACTTTCATCAAGAGTCTGTTTAGTTCCCCTTCACTTTCTGCCATAAGGGTGGTTTCATCTGCATATTTGAGGCTATTGATATTTCTCCTGGAAATCTTCATTCCAGCTTGTGCGTCATCCAGTCCATCATTTCTCATGATGTACTGTGCATATAAGTTTAATAAGCAGGATGACAATATTCAGCCTTGATGTGCTCCTTTCCAGATTTGGAACCAGTCTGTTGTTCCATGTCCAGTTCTAACTGTTGCTTCCTGACCTGCATACAAATTTCTCAAGACAGAATTAATTCTCAAGAGAGAATTAATTAATCTTTCAATAGTAATTAATTTTCACTATTGTTTCTTTCATTTCCTTTTCACTTATTTCTGCTCTGATCTTCATGATTTCTTTCCTTCTGCTAATTTTTGTTGTTGTTGTTGTTTTTCCTTTTGTTTTAGGTGTAAAGTTATGTTGCCTAATCAATTGTTTTATTTTTTATTGAGGTAGGAACATATTGCTATAAACTTTCTCTTTGAACTGTTTTTGCTGTATCCCATTGTTTTTTAGCTGTTGTGTTTTCACTGTTATTTGTTTCTAGGAATTTTTTAAAATTTCGCTTTTGATTTTTTCCATAACCTGTTTGTTATTTAGAAATGTATTGTCTAATTTCCATGTGTTTGTCCTCTTTAGCATTTTTTTTCTTCTTGTAATTGTTAGCTAGTCTCATACCATTGTTATCAGAAAAGATACTTAATAAAATTTAAATTTTCTTCAATTTACTTAGGTTTGATTTGAGAACCAAGAGGTAGTCTATCCTGGAGAATGTTCCATGTGCACTTGAGAAGAAGTTGTATTCTTCTGAATTTGGATGGAATGTCCTGAGTATCAATGAGATCCCTCTTGCACGGTGAATCATTTGAAACTCGTGTTTCTTTATTTTCTGTTTTGATGATCTGTTCATTCTAAGTGGGGTGTTAAAATCTCTTACTATTTTTATGTTACTGCCAATATCTCTTTTTATGTCTGTTCATGTTTGTCTTATGTATTGAGATGCTCTTATGTTGGGTGCATAGATATTTACAATTGTTATGTCTTCCTCTTGGATTGATCCTTTGATCATTATGTAGTGTCCTTCCTTATCTCTTGCAATCTTTATTTTACGGTCAGTTTTGTCTGATATTAGGATTTCTTATCCAGCTTTCTTTTGATTTCTATTTGCATAGAATATCTTTTTTTATCCTCTCATTTTCAGTCTATATATGTCTTTAGGTCTGAAGTGGGTTTCTTGTAGACAACATATATATGGGTCTTGTCTTTATATCCATTCAGCCAGTCTATGTCTTTTGGTTTGGAGCATTTAACCAATTTATATTTAAAGTAATTATTGATATATATGTTAATATTGCCATTTTCTTAATTGTTTGGATTTTGTTTTCGCAGATCTTTTTCTTCACTTGAATTTACTGACTATATAAGTCCCTCTAGCATTTGTTGCAAAGCTGATTTGGTGGTGCTAAAGTCTCTTAAGTTTGCTTGTCTGTAAAGGTTCTGATTTCTCCAGCAATTTTGAATGAGATCCTTGCTAGAGCATTCTTACCTGTAGTGTTTTCCCGTTCACTACCTTAAATATATCCTGCCATTCCCTTCTGGCCTGCAGAGTTTCTGCTGAAAGATCAGCTGTCAAATATATGGGGTTTCCCTTGTATGTTACTTGTTGTTTTCCCTTGCTGCTTTCAATATTCTTGATATATTGAGAATCATTACCAAACATTTTTGTGAATATCATTTTAATATTCTTGTCATGATTAATTTATTTATCATGGCACTTTTATTTATGTTGACTCTTTTTAAATTTTGAAATACACTTTATCTATTAATTTTTAATTAAAAGTACTCAAGTTACAAATATTTTACATGCTTTGTTAATTTGATGTCTTTGCTAGCTGGAAAAAGCTATGAATTTTTATTTAACTTGGTAATGACAGGGCACATGTAAAATGAAACTTCACAAACCACAAATTCTCCTGTAGAACAATGAACAATATAGTTATTTAAATAAAGTTTGGAGTAAATTATGCTATTTTATTGGTATGCAAGCTGAGGGGGGTGGAATTCAGAGAATTCTAGGATCCTGATTTTTGTGAGAATAAAAGTAAGATATTTATTTATTTTATAATTTCTTATATTCTGTTAATATAGTATGGTAAAATTCGAAGGGTGATATTTAATTAGAAGACTTAATTTTTAATTAATTTTTTATTTTATTTGAAGGATAATTTCCCTACTGTATTGTGGTGGTTATTGCCATGAATCACCCACGGATGCACATGTGTCTCCCTATCCTGAACCTCCCCCCCACCTCCCTCACCATCCCTCTGGGTTTTCCCAGAGAGCTGACTTTGAGTGCCCTGCTTCAGGGATCAAACTTGCACTGGTGAGAGGACGCAATTTTTAAATAAACAAATTGGACAAATAAAATGAGGCAAAACTTTACTATACATGAAGAAAATATAATGAATAAGCATAAGAGAGGCCTAACGGATTACACAAAATAACATGGCTGAAATACAGCATTGAATAGCAGTGATAATCATAAATGTGACACTCCCTATGAAGCTGGATATTACATGATTTGATATATAACCACTATTAATATATCAGACAACACAGACTTTAATTGAAAAACCAAACCATTCTTAAAAATAAGGAAATATACACTATTAAGGTAAGAAGTTTAATTTAGCCTGTGTCTTTGATGAGATCTACTAATAAAATTTATTTGCATTTTGATACACTAGCTGAAGACAGTTTAAAGTACTTCAAGATATAATAAAGTGGAAATAAAATATAAGTTCAGTAGATTCTTTTCTTGACAGTATTCTATCTCTTAGCTTTCAAATCTATTTTCCTTTGACAATGCATTGTGAACTACAACTGAAATTAGTAGATTTCCTTCCCACATTCTGTCAACATTCACCCAATCATTTTTTTATATACCTTGCTATGCTATTAAGGTTAAATACTATCTTCATTATTTTTAAGTATCATGTAAAATATATTATTTTATGATAACAATTGCAATGAAGTTGATTATATGTATACTTTATATAAATAAGCAGATTAATTGAGATGTCCAGTGAATTATTTCCTGGTTAATATCTTTATTCTTTGAATTTCCTTCACTTCACCATTTTCCTTGGAAATTTAGTGCAGTCTAGCCACAATGTCACTGATCTTGTTCTTTGATCGTCAAAGCTATGGTTTCTCCAGTAGTCATGTATGGATGTGAGAGTGTGAACATAAAGAAGGCTGAGTGCCAAAGAATTGTTGTTTTTGAATTATGGAATTGAAGAAGACTCCTTAGAGTCTCTTGGCCTATAAGGAGATCAAACCAGTCAATCCTAAAGGAAATCAACCCTGAATATTTACTGGAAGAACTGATGCTGACCTGAAGCTCCAATACTTTGATTACCTGATGGGATGAGCCAACTTATTGGAAAAGACCCCAATGCTGGGAAAGATTGAAGACAAAAGGGAAAAGGTAGGCAGAGGATGAGATGGTTAGATAGCATCACTGACTCAATGGACATGAATTTGAGCAAACTCTGGGAGACAGTGGAAGTCAGAGGAGTTTGGCATGCCACTGTCCATTGGATCACAAAGAGTCAGAAACAAAAACAACAGTGGCTTTTTATAACAAAATAATATTCCAGTATTCTGACATGCAAGGCCCTTCATGTTTTACTACAGCCTACTTCTCTAACTTTATCTACCATACAGTGTTAAGTCCAAACTCTGGGTCCCAAGCCCCTGAAGAGACCAAGTCCACACAGCAATGCAAAAGCATAAAGGGGTTTATTGCTAGCCGGGCTAGGGCGCAAGTCTCATCCACGCAGTGGAATCCGACAAGAGCCCCGCGCTCCAGATCACAGTTGCTTTTATACAGGCAGTTCTTTGTTACAGCATTGGTATAGCTGGCAGTCAATGTTTGGTCAGTTTAAACTGCGCATCTGCCCTGGATGGTCTATCTCTTGGTGCGCACAGGACTTTCCTGGCTTGTGGGGGGAGGTATGAGGTGAGGGTGGAGGAGGTCGCTGGAACTAGGGCAGGCTGTATATCACAGCAGCCTGTCATGGAGTAAGGTACGGGGAGGTGTGAGGATGGGGGAGGTCTCCGCAGCTAGGGCCTGCTGTATCTCCCAGCAGCCTGTCATGGAAGCTGTTTTGTTTACACACCACAACAGTTCCTTCATTCTCTGTACTACCACATAGCAGGATTACTTCAAGTTAATTTAACAGTCTTTATTAACTCTTTCACCACTTGGTTTTTATCACATCCTCTTCCCTATGCCTTAAAGAAAATCAAATAGGAGACTTCCCTGGCAGTCCAGAGGTTATGATTTCACACTTCTAGAGCAGAGAGCACGAGTTTAATAATTGGATAGGGAACTAAGATCCCACCTGTAGTGCAGCATGGCCAAAAAGAAAAAAAAAAAAAAAAAGTCAAATAAAGGTCCAGTGATACATAGTAAGTACTAGAGGACTGGAGCTAGAACCCAGTAGAATCAGTTATTACATCCTGAATCATTTTATAAGGAAAATGACCAACTTTTAGTATTTAAAATTGTTTTGTGACAGAATATACATAGGAAGAAAGATTGTACAGTTTGTACCTTGACCGTTTCTCTCTCTTCAACATTTCTTAGGACATGACACTTGGCCAGTCTCTCTTAAGGTATTAACCAAAGAAAGTGTTGGAATTTCCAGATCCAAGTAGAGAGCATCTGGCCAAGACCTCCCTACAAAATTAAGCACCTGAGGGGCTTCTCTGGTGCTGTAGTGGTAAAAAAATCTGCCTGCCAAAGCAGAAGACATGCCTTCGATCCTTGGGTTGGGGGAAATGTCAATCCATTCCAGTATTCTTGCCTGGAAATTCCCATGTACAGAGGAGCCTGGGGGTCACAAAGTGTTGGACATGACTGAGCAGGCACACAAGCACTCGTCCTATCCTGAAGATCCAGTAATTGGTATACAGCCTAGATCAGAGGCAGCTGACTCAGAGAATGGGCTCAGGCCAGTGTGCCTAAGGGCTATATGATTAACAAGATATTCAAGACAAAAGAACCTAGTACTGGTGGTTTCCATGGAGAGGCTGTCTGCACACACTCAGACCTCTCTTTCTTGACAATGCTTATCTCCAGGCCAACAAAATTCTGCCTGGGAGCCACAAGATATCTGCATATCTTGTTGTTATATATGCTATTTAGTTTCCTGCTTTGTATCTTTCTTATGAATATGTAAACATGATATCTATTGAAGCTTCTGCATGCAGCTTGTTTCTCTTAAATTGTCGATCAGTTCTCAGTAAAAAGGTGATTGCAGCTAATATACAATTGCAATATATTAAAAACTGCACAACTCAAACGACACTAAAATAATACCATTGCAGGTGGAGTCTTTACACACTGAACCAGCTAGGAAGATCTTCAAAGGTATATGACACATTAAAATGTTTAATGACTATTTCTAAAGTATTTTCTAGGTGTTTCCCCTCATGATTTACTGTAGTCATAGTATTGGGAGATTTTTATTGGAAATTCATTGTAATAAAGCAGAACGAGCAGCTACAGTTGTCCTTTATCTCCCCTCTGATATAAAATATTAAATTATGTCTATACTGACACTGTGATAAATATTATGCAGATTTTTTTTTTTTACCTGTGATGTCTGAAGAGTATATTTCATTAATTTTCCATGTAGTCAGTTTTTGTAGGCCAGTCATATAAACTGGCTTTTTATTAATTTATGCATATTCATCATAGAAAATACATCTGAGGATTATAGACCTCTGTCACAAATTCTTTTTAAAGTAAGATGATAACCATAAAATTCACAACCGAGATATAATTAAGAGGAGCAGTCAGAAAACTTCAAAGTGATGCTGCTATTCTGGTTCTCAACTAGGGTGACTAGGTCATGGCTGAACTTAACAGTATTCATATGTAATTTCTATTATATAATTACATTTGAGAAGTGTTACTGGGAAAGTCCTTGGAACACTGTAATTTTCTATGTGCCTACAAAGTGAAATAAGAGGAAAATTACCATGTGTCTTAAGCAAAATCTTCTTTTGAGTAATTATTTTAAGCCTAATCCAAATTATTTTGTGAAAAAAAATCCCCCAAATGAAAACAGGATCTTTTCTACATAGGTAACTTCTATACAACTTATAATGTATAGAAAATGTATTTGTGTTTGCTTCCATAGATAATTAATAATAAATATTGATGAATTATGATTGGAGTTGAATTTATACTGACAAAACTACAAAGTACCTTTCCATACTAAGGAAACAGTTTGACTTAATGACATTAGGGTATATTCTCATTCTTATCCTTATATTATTATTAGTGTTGTTGTTGTTTATGTGTGGCACAGTGTATTATTGTCTGCTGCTGTGTTACAAATTGATGCAGGAATTAATGACTTAAAACAACATACATTTATCATTTCATAGTTTCTGTGATTCAGAAAGTTAGCCATGGACATAACTTAAGCATTGGCCTCAGTTCTGCAGTCTCATCTGAAGGCTCAAACAGGGAAAGATCCCCTTCTAGGTACACCTAGTGGTTGTTGACAGCATTCACTTCCTGGTGGGTGGTTGGGCAGAGGCCATCCTTGGTTTCATATATCATGATCTCTCAAATGTGACAATCTGCTTCATCAAAGCTATAAGATGAAAAGTTAATAAAGTCTGGCTGCAAGACAGACTTCATAACATTTATAATCTAATCATGAAATGACACATAACTTTCATCTTTATATATCAGTTCCTCAATTTAAGGGGGTAGTTTACAGTTTGTCAGTTCTAGGAAACAGCCGTCATTGTGGGCCATTACAGAAGCATACCTAGCACATGAAGTATACCTAGAAGATCAAATAAGTAATGTGGGTGCTTGAGATAAAGCAGTAATACAGATATCTAGTTGGAAAGGTATCATGTGTTTGAATGTTGGGAAAGCATGAAAACTAGCTACACATATATAGCTACAAGCCTACTGAGACTAAAGGCATAGCTTTTCTTTATAGAAGCATTCATGCAATATTTAATTCATCTCATCTGATTAATTTCCTCTAAAGCAGAGAGTCAGACATAGGAGACATATGGTCTAAATGATAGTCATTTAAATAGTATAGGTAATTACACCTAGTAAGATACTGAACATTCATATGCTTTGATCAAATTCTATGATTTTTATTATGAATGTGGTAAATAAACCACTTTTACATATATTCAAAATCTCAGCCTTAAATATTAGTGGTAAGGTGATAGGTGGCTGAGTGGTGAAGAATCCACCTGCCAATGTGGGAGACACATTTGATTCCTGGTCTAGGAAGATCCCAAGAGCCACAACTATTGATCCTGGACTTTAAGTCCGGGAGCCATAATTACTGAGCTACCATGCTGCAAATACTGAAGCCTGAGTGCCCTAGAGACCATGCTGAACAACAAGAGAAGCCACCACAACTAAAGAGTTCCCCCCCATTCACAACTAGAGTAAACCTGTACAGCTGTGAAGACTCAGCATAGCCAAAATTAAAATAACAAATATTAACAATAGAAATTACTATTTATATTAACTTTATGGAAATACTGAAATAAGATAAAACTATTATTTATGTCATTATCAGTGTATGCAACACAAATTGATCCTAAAAGCAAGATGCATATGTGCTAAGTCTCTTCAGTCATGTTGAACTCTTTGCAACCCTATGAACTATAGACTACCAGGCTCCTCTATCTGGTATTCCCCAGGCAAGAATACTGAAGAGGGTCACCTTGACTTCATCTCTCGGGATCTTCCAGACCCAGGTATCAAACCTGCATCTCTTGCAACTCCCACATTGCAGGTTGATTCTTTACTGCTGAGCCACCAGGGAAGCCCCAAAAGCAAAATGCTATGATATAAAAACAAAATAAGTCAGGAAACAAATGCATAGTAAGGAAATGACAGTTATATGAATTTCGTAGCAATCACCAATACATCTTTAAATTATCTACATGATTAAAATTTTGCCAAACCATAAATATATAAAACCAAGGAAACTTTGAACACAGTTGACTATTTAAACCTCATGACAACTTGTTGAGCTAGATACTAATATTAATCCCATGATAAGGATCACCACCCCCAGGCACACAAATTGTTAATTTGCTCAAGGTTCATAAATGTGGACAACCACCAAAGCCAGGCATTCAACTCAAGTGGAATGATTTCAGAGTCAGTGCTTTTAACACAAAGCTGGCTTTTCATTTAGAAAACAATTTTAGAGTATGTAAATCCCCTTCTTAAAACAATGAAATAAACCAATTAGGATCAAAACTAACAAATAAATGTTTGAGAAATTTTGCTCTTTAAAATGCAATTTGCATACAAAAAGTATACAATTACAAAATTGTCCATCTCCAGTAATTCCTAATTATCATTTCTGTATTTAAAAAGAACATGTGTCCCTTTCAATGACACATAACCCCTTACTGTCCATTGATACTTTGAAATTGTTTTAGCTTCATGCAATCCATCTGAATCATTAGTAAATGATGTTAAATATATGCAGACTAAGCCTTTCATCTCTAATATGGTAGCTACATTTAACTCACTCAGCTCAGCTTCCCTGGTGATTTCAATCAAAAACTCAAACAATTATCCAAAGACAAGTCCATTGTAAACTCCCTGTCTCTTTATGATTTTTGCTTATAGAGTCCATAAAGTTTCTCTATTATCCTAGAATATAAGCCATTTTCTCTACTTACTCCGTCTCTGTCCCTGCTTTCCATCACCCCTTACAATTTTTTTTCACTACTCTGCTTATCTTTTAAAATCTCCCTAAAATTAAAAGTATCTCATAACTTTGTGCTGCTTTAATTATAATAAATAAATTCTGCAAAGCACAGTAACAATTTTTAAATATTTTAAGCACCATAGTATATTATTTTAATATATAAGTCTCATCAAAGTGAATTAAAGAGATACAAAAAAACATTGCCCCACACTAAAACTTATTTTAGAAATACTATCCTAAATTTTTGAGAGATATTTTGGGAAGGAAGGAGGCATGGAGGCAGATGCATAGGGAAACAAGTGTAAAAGATACTGGCTTCCTAACTCTGGACATGATCAGAATGGATTCAGCTACTATCCAGACCCATGCTTTTAAAATATGACACAGATGAAGCCATTAGAGAGAAAGAAGATCGGTTTCAATCCAACATATGCTGATACAATGGATGTTTAACCTGCCTTTCCCAGGCAAGAGGGACATGGACATCTCTATGAATGATATATTGTACCCCCAAAAAGATAAATGGTGTTAAATACTTAAACACTAAAAGTAATCTAATCATTTTGTGTCTTTAATCATTAAGAAGTTCTTCAACATGTCACAATAACTAACTCATCACCATAAAAATCAATTATCACTGCTTGTGTGATTTATAGACATGCTATTTGAGACTCTAGTAAAGAGAATTCTGAATAAACAACTGTACACTAAAAAGGATAATAATTACCCTCTAGGGAAGCAATATTACTTTTTATCCCTGTGTAAAAATATGAAGCACACCTTGTCATTGGAATTTAGAACATAAAAGGTATTTAACAATAAATATACAAAATAAATCATCATAATCCATAACTAGGGATCATTGAAAATTTTATGGATTGCAATTTTGAATATCATTATATTTTTCTTGAAATTGCTTTGACCTTGTTTGAGCCCTCCCTATTCAACTGAACTTTGGAGAGGGTTAGAATATTGATTGAGACTGTATAGAATTTTTAGCTTTATTTAGAAAGGATTGTTACTTTTACCAATACTGAGATTATAATGGTATCAATTGGTAAATGAATGAAAACATTCATTCATATGTTTTCAGTATGAGTTACAGTTTTCTTTCTTTGTATTTACTTACACACATTAAAGATTTTTACTGCACTGACAAGTTTATTATCTCTAATATTTTTTGTTTATGCCAGTAGCTCAACTGATGCTGGAGTAATTAAGGTAATAAGTCAAATATGAAAGAGTTAATTGTAAACTATGAGGGTATAAGCAAGATTCTAAAACCAGAACAACTTGACCTATTTTACCCACCCACCCCTTCTGCCCCAGAAGAGCTCACTGATCTAGGGTCTGGTGGATCAGTGGAAACATGGGGGGTGCATCTCACTGTTGAGAGGATCAAACAAGAGGTTCTGGCAATTTTATGAACTGAAGTGGAGTGAGGGCTGCAGGGGAAAAGTGTTAGCCACTCAGTCATGTCCAAATCTTGCTGCCCCGTGGACTGTAGCTTGTCAGGCTCCTCTGCCCATAGAATTCTCCAGGCACGAATACTGGAGTGGGTAGCCATTCCATTATCCAGGGGATCTTCCAGACACAAGGATTGAATATGGGTCTCACAAACTGCAGGCAGATTATTTGCCATCTGAGCCACCAGGGAAGCCCTTGAATACAAGGCCCCTTCTTAATTCTATAAGACAGGGATTTTCTTTGGATTTCTCAAGATTCATTCTGAATAAAATAAAGTTCAGTCCTTCTAAGATCCTATGTTTTGTCATCATCTCTCTTTGACTGTCATAGACTGCTCATGCTAAAACCTCTGGACCCACTGTCTATTGGAAAACTAAAAAAAAAAAAAAAAAAAATTCTTGAATCTTCTCAGTATTTTCACACATTTCCTGAATAAGCATAATGCAATAGTCTTACTTACTGAATAGACATTTCCACATTGCTGGTGGTTGTCTATTTTTTTGTTATCTCTTCACTAGCCTGTGAGTTTTTTGATGGTAAACACCATGTCTTTTAACCCAACACACTTGGTGGCAGATGTAGTGTGTCATGTAGCATGGATGTTAAGGAAATAATGAACAAAGGGAAAGGGGGACAATGATTTTTCTCTATGCCTGATATTATGTGTCCTTTTCAAATATTTCTTTCTCATTACAAAGTTATGAGGCAGCATTTTTGTCTCCATCTTGGGAATGAGAAAAGTAAAGTTTGAGAGTTAAGTCATTTTCAAAAGATCACACACAACTAGTAATTGTGAAGCAGAGTATGGCTCCTAGACCTGTCTACTTCTAAAGTTCATGATCTTTTCACTACCCTCTGCTGCTGTGAGCAATGCAACGAAGGCTGCATGTAAAGGGTGCCTGGTATCAGCATACATTATTCAGAGACTAGTGAGAGATGTAGGTTGTTGTATGAGAAGAAAAAGCTCTCACAGGACATGGGAGGCTGGTAGCGAAAGGATGGCATGGAGAAAAGTTAGTGACAAGACAACTGGGCTATGCCTGGAAATTATGATCCTGAAAAATGTAGGGGAATCAATAAAGAGCATGTTTCTCCAGGTTGCAAGATGATTTTTAGGAGTTATTGCATTGCTCACTTAAGGCTTTGAGATTCTGTAATTATTATCTTTGTCTGGCACAGCCCAGTGAGAATACACACATTGACACAAAAAAATTAAAGGAAGAAAGAATCACAGACAAACATTAATTGCACTATTAGGGCAAGATGAACTAAAAGGAGAAATTCTTTCTATATTTTCCTACTATTAATTTAGAAACACTATAATAGTGAGGTAGAAAAGACAGGGTTGGTCCAAGGAGGTCGTCCTCAAGTATAGGCATTGGTCAGAAGGCAAAGCCACTTCCTTGTCATGCTCTTAATGAGGCCATGATGGAAAGAGGAAAATCTAAAGCAAATACTTTGAATTAATAGCATCTGAATAAGAAACTCTGACCATGAAAGCTGCAAAGCAGGCATTAAAAAAAAAAAAGTGCACAGGTTGCTAATGACCTTGTACTGTGAGGGAACTGCTGATTGAAACCACCCACCTTATCCAGGCAAGGTGATCCCTGCTTGTAAATTAAAAGACTCTTGGCCCTTAGAAGAAAAGCTATGACAAACCTAAACAACATATTAAAAAGCAGAGACATCACTTTGCCCATAAAGGTCCATATAGTCAAAAAAAATTCCAGGCTTGCTCCATGGAGAAAAGCTATTGCAAATCTAGGCAGCAAATTAAAAAGCAGAGACATCGTTTTGCCACAAAAATCTGTATAGCCAAAGCTATGGTTTTCTTCCAGTATTCATATACAGATGTGAGAGTTCGACCATAAAGAAGACTGAGCACCAAAGAATTGATGCTTTTGAACTATGGGGCTGAAGAAGACTCATAAGAATAATTGTTAGAAGGACTGTTGCTGAAATTGAAGCTCCAAAAGACCCTGATGCTGGGAAAGATTGAAAGCAGATGAAGGGCATAACAGAGGATGAAATGATTGGATGGCACCACCGTCTAGATGGACATGAGTTTGAGCGAACTCCGGGAGATAGTGAAGGAAGGGGAAGCATGGCATGCTGCACTCCATGGGCTTGCAAAGAGTGGGACATGACTGAGTGACTGAAGAACAACAACAACTACAACAATGGGCTGTCTCACAACAGGAGGCCCACACAAGGAACTTAGCGCTTCCACTGAAAATCAACTGGAAGAATTCAGCCTGGGGACTGCAGTCCATGGGGTCTCAAAAGAATCAGACATGGTTGATTGACTAAGCACACACAGGGTGACTTCAGGAGACAAATAGGCAGGACTGGGAGCTGATGCAAGCTGGTGCAGTCCAGGCTACAGCTCAACCCTCTGCTCAATGAATACTGAATATTCCACTGCTAATCAAAAAGGCCCCCGTCCATTCAAAGGGCTAAAAGAAAAGGGGATCAGAGAACCCTGTGGCGACTCCTCATATTCAAGTACATGCACACTCTTCCTGAGTACATAACTCCCACTTCTGCCCTGAATATACTGCTTCTTTATTCTCTTTGCACCTCAGCTTCAGTATTTTTTTTTCCCTTTGTGTTTTGTGTTTCAAATTCTTTTGAATGGGTTGAACAGAATATTGGATTTTTGATAAAGCTTTTTTGGTGTCAATAGAATACTTTGTGTGGTAGTTAGTTTTATATTTCAACTGGCCATAGGTACCCAGAATTTGGTCAAATTATCCTATATCTGGGTCTATATAGGGTCAGATTATCCTATATCTGTCCCTGAGGGTGATTCTGGTCAAGGTATATATTTGAGTTGGAGAATCTAATAAGATAGACTGACTTCCTTAATGTGGGTGGGGCCCATCCCACAGTTGAATAAAGCAAAAAGGCAAGAGGAGGAAGATGGAATTCCTTCTGCTTAACTTCTAGCTGCAACATCATCTTTTTTTTTTTCCTGCCTTCAGACTAAAACAGAAATATCTGCTCTTCCTGGTCTCCAGTAAGCAGACCATTGGACTGGAATTACACCATGGGCTCTTGTGGGTCCCAATTGCCCACTTGTTCACCTCTCTCATTCCATGAGTCACTTCAACATAATAAGTCTTCTTTCTGTTCTCAATCTTTCTCTTCCTCTCTCTCTTTACACAAACACACACATACACACATATACACCCAAACAATTGGTTCAGTTTCTTTGGAGAATCCTGACTAATACATCTTGTTAACCTACTGTATAAAGGCAACAAAAAGGAAAAAAAAATTACAAGTACAAGGTTAGATATTATTTATGATAACTGTCATTAAGAGATAAAGAGCACTCTAAATGCATTTGAAAGAAGCCAATTCAGCATTCCATTTTTGTAGCTTAGGGAAATGGATACCTTTGGCTTATCTGAAAGCATGATGTATAATCAAGTTTCCTAAATGTCAGACAATAACTAGTCATTATTGCTTTACAAAATATAAAAGTAGAACTGAATAATACCTATGAGATTACACGATTGTAAATCTAAGTAGAAAATTGCAATCTATAATCAAATATTATGACAAAGTTGTTAATAATCTTGTTATGAGATGAAGAAAGAAAGAATGTATTCTCTCTATATGCATTCATATATAAAGAATATGCATATATATACACGTATATGTGTGCACACACGTACGTGTGTGTGTGTGTGTGTGTGTATGTATATATATATATATACATATATATATACAGTCTCTGGGATCATCATATTAACTTATGATCTGGTTTGTTAAACACCCTTTAGAACTTCCTTGAGCCATTGCCAATCAAGCCTTATTTTCTTGCTAAGCCTTTCTAATATAGATTTAAGTGTGCAAAAACTTTAAGGCATATTATGCATTATGTTTTTCACTGTAGGATACTAAAAGTTTTTCGTCAGAAAAAATATGCATAATAATATAATATGAAAGTGAAGAGGAGCTAAAGAGCCTCTTGATGAAAGTGAAAGAGGAGAGTGGAAAAGCTGGTTTAAAACTCAACATTTGGGGGGCAGTCCCAAGATGGTGGAGGAATAGGATGGGGAGACCACTTTCTCCCCCACAAATGCATCAAAGGATCATCTGTACATGAGGCAACTTCCACAAAACAGCTTCTGAATGCTGGTGGAGGGCCCCAGATACCCAGAAAGGCAAACCAGTCTCTTTGAAATGAGGTAGGACAAAAGATAAAGATGCAAAGAGAGACACAGTATTTAGAAATGGAGACAAGTCCTGGGGAGGGAGTTGTGAAGGAGAAGATTCCAGACAATAGGAAACCCTCTCACAGGCAGGGTCAGTGGGGAACTTTGGAATCTCAGAGGGAGCATAACAAGAAAAAATTAAAAAAAAAAAAAAGTTCACCACAGAATTAACTCTCAATGGCAATTACCAGCAGAGAAACAGCTCACTAGCTCTTGTCCGCCCGCAGTGAGCAGGGGCTGAGTGGGGAAGCATGGGTTGCATTGTCAGTCCCTAGGGTAAGGACCAGGGTTGAATGTCCTGAGGACACTCTGAGGAGACTACCATGATATAGCAACCCAAACCAAGGGAATACTGGAGAGACAAAGGAAAACAAAGGACCTTTCCTGCAGGAAGGCTCTGACATAGCACTGTGACCCCTGGTGTGCTCACAGAACAAAGGGTCATGCCCTAGCAAATACCAAAGAAGAGCAAGCCGGCTGCCCTTTACAGCCCTCCCTGGCGGCAGAGAGGCAGATACACGACAGCCAGAGATTGAAGGCAAGGGGCCACTGCAAACTCAGCCCCAGAGTTGAAACTCCTGCCAAGCTGCCAGCAGGCTGCCAGGTACTAATTACATTTTCCTGGGATCCTGGATGGTTTATATTGGCCAGGAGTGTCATAGCCTGAGACAAGCATCCCTGAGGAGACACATGGCTCACCTGGGACTGTGTGTTCGTGGAGCACCTGGGAGGCTGAAGAGCTTGAACCTGGGACCTGCACACTGCCTGGGGCTGTGGCAACTCTCATTGTGGTCCATCCCCTGAGAGTGCTCCCCACACATCTCAGCAGTATTTGTCTGCAGTATCCCTCCCTCTCCACAGCACAACTGAACAAGTAAGCCCAACTAAGTGGCCACTTTCAGCCCCTTGTGTCAGGGTGGAGATTAGACACTGAAGAGACTTGCAAGCAGAGGAGGCCGACCTAAGAAAAGAAAAGAAGGGGGAAACTGCCCCAGAAGTGGCAGGTGCAACAGATTAAAATCCTGTAGTTAGGCAGAGACTATGCATTGAGGGGCAACTGTAGACTTTTAGAACAAGTACAAATCAGAACAAAGGATTATCTGGCACTGAACTGTCCCTACACTGCCCACAACAGTTTCAAAGAAATTCCTGTCTATGTTTTTATTATTATTATTATTTTTTAAATTTCTCTTTATTCTTTATTCTCATTTTTTCCTTTTCTTTCCAGTCTTCTTTTTCTTCTATTCCCTCATACTGTCCTAATATGGTCTTTATTAATCTTTTAATTTTTATTTTTCATAGCCTACTATTGCTTTTCCTAAAAAAAAAACTTACTTTAAAAAAAATGTGTATTTTTTTTAAATATTGTATTTTTCAAAGTCTAATCCATATTCTAGTTTTTCAGTTATTTTTAATTGAAAATGAATGCTTGTTAATATTTGCTATTAATTTTGTACTTTGAAGAGTCTAAATTTTAGTATCCATTTTCACTTAGGAACTTGATTACTGGCTTGATTGCTCTCTTCCCTTTTGACTCCTTTTCCTCCTCCTGGGCACCTCTATCTCCCTCCTCCCTCTTATCTATATAACTCTGTGAATCTCTGGGTTTTTGTGACTGTGGAGAATTGTTTAAAAATTAACCTATGGTTTTTGTCCTCTGTGCTATGTGGATGCAAAAGTCTTGATGCTACTGAAAGAGGGGGACCAAAACTCAGAGGCAGGAGGCTCAACACCAGAACTTTGGACCATCATAGAACTCCTGACCCCAGGGAACACTAATGGATGAGGGTCTACCCAAAAGCCTCCATACCTACTCTGAGACCAAGCTCCACCCAAGAGCCAGCAAGCTCCAGTGTAAGACACCCCATGCTAACCCTCCACCAAAGGAGGGACACAACCTTGAACATTAAAAGACAGTCTGCCTAAAAGCATACCAAACCAATAGACAACTCAAAACTCACTACTGGACATTGCATTGCCCTTGAGACAGACAAGACCTAGCTAGCTCCATCACCAGAACACAGACACAAGGTCCCCCAACCTGGAAACCTTACAAGCCACTGGTCCACCCCCACCCACAAGAAGTAGACTCCACAATTAAGAAGGAACTATGAAGCTCCCTTCTGCAAAAAAAGGATACCCCAAACACAGCAACTAAACAAAATGAAAAGGCAGAGAAATATGCAGCAGGTGAAAGAACGTGATAAAAACAAAAGAGGAGGAGGTAGGGAGCTTTCCTGAAAAAGAATTCAGAATAATGATAGTGAAGATGATTCAAAATCTTGAAAACAAAATGGAGTTACAGATAAATGGACTAGAGACACTGATTGAGAAGATGCAAGAAATATTTAGCAAAGACCTAGAAGAAATAAAAAGTAGTCAGTCAGTAATTAACAATGAAATTACAGAGTAAAAACACTCTGGTGGGAATCAATAATAGAATAACTGAGGCCTAAGAAAGGTGGTGAGCTGGAAGATAGAATGGTAGAAATAAATGAAGCAGAGTAGAAAAAAAATAATAAAAAGAAATGAGAACAACCTCAGAGATCTCTGGGACAATGTTAATAACCCCAATATTTGAGTCAAAGGTGTCCCAAAAGACAAAAGGAAGGGACATGAGAAAATGTTTGAGGAGATAACAGCTGAAAACATCTCTAAAATGGGGAAGGAAATCACCACCCAATACCAAGAATCCCAGAGAGTCCCAAACGGGATAAACCCAAGATGAAACACACCAAGATACATATTAAAACAAACTAACAAAAATTAAACATAAAGTGCAAATATTAAAAGCAGCAAGAGAAAAACAACAAATACAAGGGAATCCCCATAAGGATAAGAGCTGATCTTTCAGCGGAAACTCTGCAGGCCAGAATGGTATGGCAGGATATATTTAAAGTGATGAAAGGGAAACACCTATAATCAAGATTACTCTAACCAACAAAGATCTCATTCAGATTCAAAGGAAAATTCAAAAGCTTTACAGACCAACAAAAGCTGAGGGAACTCAGCACCACCAAACAAGCTCTCCAAAAAATGCTAAAGAATCTTCTCTAGACAAGAAACACAGGAAAGGTATATAAAAACAAACCCAAAACAATAAAGTAAGTGGTAATGGGATCATACTTATCAATAATTACCTTAAATGTAAATCAGCTCAATTCTCCAACCAAATGACAAAGAAAAGACTGGTCGAATGGATACAAAAACAAGACCCCTATATATGTTGTCTACAAGAGACCCACCTCAAACCTAGGGACACATACAGACTGAAAGTGAGGGGCTGGAAAAAGATATTTCATGAAAATGGAGAACAAAAGAAAGTGGGAGAAGCAACATTCATATCAGATAAAACAGACTTTAAAATAAAGATTGTTATAAGAGCAAAGAAGGAAACTCCATAATGATCAATGGATCAATCCACGTAAAAGATACAATTATAAACAAATATGCACCCGACATAGGAGCACTTTAATACATAATGCAAATGCTAACAATTATCAAAGAGGAAATTGACAGTAATGCAATAATAGTTGGGGACTTTAATACCCTACTCACACCAATGGACAGATTATCTAGACAGATAATTAACAAAGAAACACAAGCTTTAAATGACATATTGGACCAGTTAGACCTAATTGATATCTACAAGGCATTTCACCCCAAGACAATGAATTTCACCTTTTTCTCAAGTGCACATGGAACATTCTCCAGGATAGATTACACCCTGGGCCACAACTATAGCCTTGGTAAATTTTTTAAGATTGAAGTAATTTCAAGCATCTTTTCTGATCACAATGCTGTAAGATTAGATATTGACTATAGGGGAAAAAACTATAAAAAATACAACATATAGAAGCTAAACAACATGCATCTGAATAACCAACAGATCACAAAATAAATCAAAAAGGAAATTTAAAAATGTAAAGAAACAAATGATAATGAAAACAAGACAACCCTGAACCTATGGGATTCAGTCAAAGAAAGCTCAAGAAACAAGAAAGACATCAAATAAACAACATAACTTGACACACACCTAAAGGAACTAGAAAAAGAACAAAAACCTCAAAGTTAGTAGAAGGAAAAAAATCATGAAAATTAGAACAGAAATAAATGAAAAAGAAATAAAGAAGCCTACAGCAAAGATTAATAAAACTAAAAGCTGGTTCTTTGAAAAGATAAACAAAATAGAAAAACTATTCGCCAGACTTATTAAGAAAAAAAGGGTGAAGACTTGAATCAATAAAATTAGAAATGAAAATGTAGAAATTATAAAAGACAACACAAAAATACAAATAATTGTAAGAGACTAATATGAACAACTGTATGCCAATAAAATGGACAACTTGTAAGAAATGGACAAATTCTTAACAAAGTATAACCTTCCAAAATTAAACCAGGAAGAAATAGAAAATTTGAGTAGACCAATCACAAGCATGGAATATACACTGTAATAAAAAATCTTTCACAAAGGAAAACCCTGGACCAGATGGTTTCATAGGTAAATTTTACCAGCAATTTAGAGAAGCACTAACATTTTTCCTACTCAAACTCTTCCAGAAAATTGTAGAGGAAGGAAAACTTTCAACCTCATTCTATGAGGCCACCATCACCCTGATACCAAAACCAGACAAAGATGTCACAAAAAAAGAAAACTACAGGTTAATATCACTGATGAGCAAAGATATAAAAATCCTCAACAAAATTCTAGTAAACAGAATCCAACAGTATATTAACAAGAGCATACACCATGATCAAGTGGGCCTTATTCCAGGGATGCAAGGATTCTTCAATGTTTGCAAATCAATCTATGTGATGCACCATATTAAGAAACTGAAAGATAAAAATCATATGATTATTTCAAAAGATGCAGAGGAAGCCTTTGACAAAATTCAACACCATTTATGATAAAAACTCTCCAGAAAGTAAGTATAGAAGAAGCATACCTCAACATAATAAAGCCATATATGACAACCCCACAGTAAACATAATCTTCAATGGCAAAAAATTGAAAACATTTACTCTAAAATCAGGAACAAGACAGAGGTGCCCACTCTCACCACCACTATTCAACATAGTTTTGGAATTCCTACCCACAGCATCAGAGAAGAAAAATAAATCAAAGGAATCCAGGTTGGAACAGAAAAAGTAAAACTCTCACTGTTTGCAGATGACATGATACTCTATATAGAAAACCCTAAAGATGCCACCAGAAAATTACTAGAGTTAATAAATGAATGTAGTAAAGTTTCAGGATATCAAATTCATACACAAAAGTCCTTTGCATTCCTATACACTAACAATGAAAAATCAGAAAGAGAAACTAAGGAAACAGTCTCATTTACCATGCAGTGAAAAGAATAAAATATTTAGGAAAACATTTACCTAAAGAAGCAAAAGATGTGTATACAGAAAACCATAAAACTCTGATGAAAGAAATCACAGATTACATAAATAAGTGGAGAAATATACCATGTTCTTGAATGGAAGAATCAGTATAGTGAAAATGAGTATACTACCTAAAACTATCTATAGATTCAACACAATCCCTATCAAACTACCAATGGTATTTTTCACAGAACCTGGACAAATAATTGCACAATTTGTATGGAAACACAAATAATGTTGAATAACCAAAGCAACCTTCAGAAAGAAGAATGGAACTGGAGGAATCAATATTCCTGACTTCAGCCTATATTGCAAAGCTACAGTCATCAAGACAGTATGGGAATAGAACTGCCATACAACTCAGCAACTCGACTGTGGGACATATGCCCCAAGGAAACCAGAAATGAAAGAGACATATGCATCCCAAAGTTCATTGCAGCACTGTTTACACTAGGTAGGACATGGAAGCAACCTAGATGTCGATTGACAGGTGAATGGATAAAGAAGTTGTGGTACGTATACACAATGGAATGTCACTCTTCTATAAACAGGAATGCATTTGAGTCAGTTCTAATGATGTGGATGAACCTGGAGCCTTTTATATAGAGTGAAGTAAGTCAGGAAGAGAAAGACAAATCCTGTGTATTAACACATATATATGGAATTTAGAAAGATGGTACCCTTGATTCTACTTCGAGCACAACAAAGGAGGCACAGATGTAAAGAACAGACTTTTGGACTCAGTGGGAGAAGGTGAGGGTGGGAAGACTTGAGAGAATAGCATTGAAACATGTCCTTTACCTAAAGTAAAATAGATGATCAGTGCAAGTTTAATGCATGAAGCAGAACATCCAAAGCAAGTACTCCGTGACAACCCAGAGGGATAGGGTGAGGAGGAAGGTGGAAAGAGGGTTCATGATGGGGGCCCTATGTATACCTATGGTCAATTCATGTTGATGTAGGACAAAAACCATCACAATATTGTAAAGCAGTTTTCCTCCAATTAAAATAAATAAAGCAATTCAAAAGATCAATGAATAAAAATCAAAACAAACAACAACAACAACAAAATTCAATTCAAAAAGCTAAGTTCATGGTATCCAGTCTCATCACTTCATGACAAATAGATGGGTAAAAATGGAACAAGTAACAGGTTTTATATTATTGGGCTCCAAAATCACCACAGATGGTGATTGATGCAATGAAATTAAAAGAAGCTTGTCCCTTGGAAGAAAAGTTATGACAAACACAGCAAACTGAAAAGCAGAGGCATCACTTTGCTGACAAAGGTCCATATACTCAAAGCTATGGTTTTTCCAGTAGTCATGTGTGAATGTGAGAGGTGGACCATAAAGAAGGCTGAGCCCCAAAGAACTGATGCTATCAAACTGGTGCTGGGGAAGACTTTTGAGAGTCCCTTGGACAGCAAGGAGATCAAACCAGTCAATTCTAAAGGAGATCAACCCTGAATATCCATTGGAAGGACTGATACTGAAGTTCCAATACTTTGTCGATTGACCTGATGTGAAGAGCTGACTCACTGGAAGAGACCCTGATATTGGGAAAGATTGAGGGCAGGAGGACAAGGCGATGACAGATGATGAGACTGTTGGATGGTATCACTGACTCAGTGGACATGAATTTGGGCAGAATCTTGGAGACAGTGGAGAACAAGGAAGCCTGTCATGCTACAGTCCATGAGATCTCAGAGTCAGGCATGACTGAACAATAACAACAAATATAATACATATATGATATATATATGATAATATATATTTGTACATATAATACAAATATATTTGAAATAACTGAGAATTAACTTTTAAATATGTTTCTAATTTCATTTGGTTTCATTTTCTGTTTTTATGTGTGTGTGTGTTAGTCACTCAGTCATGTTTGACTCTTTGTGATCCTAATGGATTATAGCTCCCCAGGCTCCTGAGTGAGTTGTCTTTCCTTTCTCCAGGGGATCCTTCCAACTCAGGAATTGAACCTGGGTCTCCCACATTGTAGGCAGACTCTTTACCATCTGAGCCATGAGGGAAGCTCTTTCTGATTTTATTATTTCAATACTCAAGATGTAAAGATGTTAAAACCTTAGAAAACTCTATAAATTGTACATCATTTAAATAAATTTTATTCTAATATATACAAATACTATGGTATTAAAAATCAAATCCATTATTGTATTTAACAAAGTCAATTTAGAAAATTGTGAAATGTATTAAACATAAACAATCTTTAACAATTTCATATTTGACATTCAAAGCAATATTATGTATCTTAGGTATTTGGTTGATTTAAAAGAAAAATTGCCCTAATATATACCTGAAGATCTTTGGAAGCATTTTTAAAAATTAATTCCTATTGTACCAAAATATTTTTATCTTACTGCTTGCTATTATCTGTTGTCATATAGTAACTGTGCCTATATTTACAATGTACTTAATATTAGACTGACCAAACTTTTTTTACGGTCCTCTTAATTTTTTATTATCTCAATCTTTAGATATGCTAGCTAGGTTAACATAAAGATTATAAAATTATATATATATATATATATAATTTTATATGCTATAATTTTTAAGTCATAATTGACATATACCATTTTATTAATAGTTTCAGGTGACAACAAGTAATTAGACATTTGCATACACTGTGAAATATATCACATATGAAGTCCTGTTATCATCTGTCACCATAAAATTGACCCCCTTAACCCGTTTGCCCAACCTTCAACCTCCCTCTTCTCTATCAAAACACAGTCTGTTCTCTGCATCTATCAGTTTTGTTTTGATTTGTTTTGTGTTTATATTTTACTTGGAAGTGAAATCATACAATATTTATCTTTATAGTGGCTCAGTTGGTAAAGGATCTGCCTGCAATGCAGGAGACCCAGGTTCAATTCTTGGGTCAGGAAGATCCCTTGGAGAAGGGAAAGGCAAATCACTCCAGTATTCTTGTCTGGAAAATTCCACGGACTGCTACAGTCCATGGGGTCGGGCAAAGAGTTGGACACTACTAAGCAACTAACATCTCACTTCACTTCATGTAATATTTCACTTAGCATAATAACCATAAGTGTTGTTGAAAATGGCAATACTTCGTCATTTTTTCATGACTGAATAGTGTGTATGTGTGTGTGTATCTCACTTTATCCATTCCTCTATCAATGGACACTTAACATTGTTTCCATATTTTGGTTATTGTAAATAATTTTCTATGAACAGAAAGGTTCATATATATATCTACATTTTTCTTCAATTTTTAAGTTTTTTTTTATATTGAAACAGTTGATAAATCATGTGGTGTTGGTGATTCAGCAAAGTGATTCAGTTATACATATAAATATACATATACCTATTCTGTTTCAAATTCTTTTCCCATGTATGTTATTACAGAATATAGAACAGAGTTACTTGTGCTATACAGAAGGTCCTTGTTGGCTGGTTATGTATTTTAAATAGAATAGGGTATACATATATTTTTTGAATTACTGCTTTTATTTTCTTCAGATAAACACCCAGGAGTGAAATTTCTGGGTCATATGGCAGTCCTATATTTGTGAAAAAACTCTTGTCATTTTTTGTATGTTTGGTAATAACCCTTCTGAGAGTTGTCATATTCATTGAGGTTTTGACTCGCATTTCCCTGAGGATCAGTAGTATTGAGCATCTTTTTATGTGCCTGTTTAGCCATCTGTGTATCTTCCTTGGAAAAACGCCTTTTCATGTCCTCTGGTAATTCTTTTTTCTAATGAGATTTCTTGTTTTTGACATTGAGTTGCATGAATTCGTTATATATTTTAAGCTAATTCCTTATTGGATACATGATCTGCAAACATCCTATCCCTTTCAAGAGGGTTTTTGTTGTTGTTGTTGAAGGTTTTCTTGGTTTTGCAGAAGTTTTTAGTTTGATATGTGTGTTCAGTTGCTTCAGTTGTGTCTAAATCTTTGCAATCCTATGGACTGTAGCCTACCAGGCTCCTCTGTCCATGGAGTTTTTCAGGCAAGAATACTGGAGTAAGTAGCCATGTCCTCCTCCAGGGGATCTTCTCAACTCAAGGACTGAACCTGTCTCCTGCACTGGCAGGCAGATTCTTTACCACTGAGCCACCTGTGAAGCCCACTTAGTTTAATGTCATAAAATTTATTTTTTTGCTTCTGTTTGGAATGAGATTCAAAAATGTATGGCCAAGAGTGATGTTAAACTTCTAGAATTTAATGGTTTCTGGTCTTACATTCAAGTTTTTAAAGCATTTTGAGTTGGTTTGGTATATGGTATAAGATAGTGATACTTATTTATTCTTTGGCATGTGAGTGCCCTGTTGCCCAAGCACCATTTATTGAAGAGATTGTTGTTTCTCCACTGTATGTTCTTGCTTCCTTTGTCATAAATTAATGTACCACATAGGCATGGGTTTATTTCTGAGCTCTCATTCTGTTCCATTGATCTGTATATCTATTTTTAATACCAATAGAACACAATTTCTTTTAACATTGCCTTATAATATAGTTTAAAATCAGGGAGTTTGATGTCTCAAGCTCTGTTCTTAATTCTCAAGATTGCTTTGGCTATTTGGGATCTTTTGTGACTCCAACGTATTTTAAGAGTGTTTGTTCTATTTTTATGAAAAGTATTGCAGGAGGGGCATATATTGTTACATTTTTGAAGATTATATAAATTATCAGTTAACAGATAAATCATGGATTCCGTAGGTATCAGAGAGTTTGAATCAAAATGATAAAAATACAAAATAAACTTAAAAAAAATTCTTAAGTACCTTGTTACCAAAGTACCTTATTACCTTGTATAGTGTTATCTTGTCAAGTACATGTATTACAAATAGAATCTGTTAATGATCTACAATATAAATAATGATAAACCAACTTCAGATATATATACATATATCTAAATATTCTGAATAAATCAAGGATAAATGTGTAACTTTACATTTATTTCCATTTATTATTTGTATTTTATTCTTAAATTTTTATTTCTAAATACAATTTTAGACTACTTTTTAAGTCACCAGTTGTGATGCATTTAATCAGACTTTAATCAGGCTTTAATGTTAACAATAAAAATATTGTAGTCAGTTTTAAATCAAATAAACTTTTAAATATAATAATATCATTCAATCATTTAGACATCAGCAGAAACTAGCATTTCAATCTACATCTTCCTGTAATACCTAGAACGCAGCTTATTCTATTCAAGAATGTAGCTCATAATGAAATGTCTAAATTAATGAACATCATGGAGAATGTTTTGTGATATATCTAAAAATCTATGGGGCTTGCCATGAAATGTAATTATTATTGTACTTATAGTTAATATGTTTATAAAATAGATAATTAAACTTGCAGAATTTGAAAGTGTAAAATCAGAATTTATTAGTGATAACAAGAATTTAGCTTGCTACTAAATGAAAATATCTGTATAAAGTGTGACATTTACCTTTCACTGATAACACATATCAATGAATTATGAATAAAATGACAATTCAGATATCAAAATATCTTAGTTTGCCTATCCTGCTATAACAAAATACCACAAACTGAGAAAAAAAAATACAGCAGAAGCATATCATTCCTGTTCTGGATGCTAAATGTCTGAGAGCAGAGCATGAACATTGGGTAAAGACCCTCTTCTGGACTGAAGACTTCTGGCATTCCCACAGGATGGAAGAATCGAGGGTGTTCTGTGGAATCCCTCTTATAACATTCACAAGGGTTCCATCCTCATGACCTAAGCATTTCCTAAAGGCTGCTTCTTCTAACACCATCAAGTTGTACATAACGACTCCAACATATGTATTTTTAAGGACATGGTCATTCATGCCATAATACAAAGTATGGGGAGTTCCAATCAAGATGGTGAAACAGACAGATGTGGAGCCTGCACTCCCTATTCATAAATAGATCAAAAAGACCATCTACATGTGGAACAATCCTCACTGAGTATTTACTGAATGCTGATAGATCTCAGACAGCCAAAACTGCAAGAAAAGTCTCCATGTAACTGAGTCAAGACAAAAGAAAAAAAAAAAATCAGGATATGTCCTGCACCCCTGGGAAGCAGCTGTGAAAGAGGAAAGTTTCCCTTACCTTGGAAAGCCCTTTCTCTGGTGAGGAGAGCAGCCAGGAAAGAAAGAGAGCTTCATAGGCTCAGAAGAGCATACGGCAGATGGTCTGCAGCCAGCAGAACACAGAGAGCCCCTAGCAGATGGCTGATACCACCTCCTTGCCGTTCCAATACCCACATCCACTGTGTGTGCAGGGGCCGAGTGCTGAAACTTGGGCTTCAGAGGACAGACCTGGAGAGAGGACTGGCATGAAGTGCATGGAGACAGCATGAAGGGGCTGAAATGTGACACCAACTGCAACCAAGGGGCATGCACAGAAGAAGCCTGGGCCCAGCACAGACGTACAGTGGCACATGGGAGGAGAGTGGGCCCTGGCAGAGCAGCCCCTTTCTCAGTGTGCTCCCAGCAGCTGTGGTGCTTCTTCTAGAAGTTCTGGAAGTGTGTGAGTGCCACTGTGGAAGTGGAGGTGTGGCTGAAACCAAAGCTGATCCCTGGAGCTATGTGACTTAGGAAGTAGGACAGAGATCTGTGCCTTCTCCTTAGTCAGGGAACTAAGATTCCACATGCCACACAGCATGACCAGAAAAAAATAAGCTACTTATGACAAACTCACCATCAACCCAATACTAGAATCTGGAACAGAATCAAGGATGCCCACTCTTACCACTTCTATTCAACATAGTATCGCAAGTCATAGCCACAGCAATCAAACAAGAAAAAGAAATAAAATGTATCCAAATTGGAAGGGAAGAATAAATTTTCATTTCATGCATGGGACCTAATACTATATGTAGAGTACCCAAGGACTTCACACAAAACTAGTAGAACTGATAATTCAATAAAGTAGCAGGGTACAAAAATAATATACAGAAATTGGTTATGTTTATTTACACTGAAAATGAAATATTGGAAAGGGAATGTAAAAAAAAAAAACACCTTTTAAAATTCCATCAAAAAATACTTAGGAGTAAGTATGACCAAAGAGGTGAAAGACTTACATGCTGAGACCTATAAAATAATAAATATGGAAACTGAGGGCTTCCCTGATGGCTCAAACAGTAAAGAATCAGCCTGCAATGTGGGAGAACAGGTTTGATCCCGGGGTCAGGAAAATCCCCTGGAGAAGGAAATGGCAACCCACTCCAGCAGTCACACCTGGAAAATTCCATTGACAGAAGAGCCTGGCTCGGTACAGTTGAGTTGGACATGACTGAGCAACTAACACTTTTACTTTCACTTTCAAAGGAAACTGAAGATGACAGAAACAAATGAAAAGATATTCCATGCTCTTGGATTGGAAAGATTTATCGTGTTGAAATTGCCGTACTACCACCCAGAGCACTCTACAGATTTAATTGATCTCTATCAAATTATCCATGATATTTTTCACAGAACTAGAAAATATAACCCTAAAATTTGTTGGAATCATGAAAGATCCAGAATTGCTAAAACAATCCTGAGGAAAAGGTAAAAAGCAGGAGGTATAACCCTTCAGATGTCAGACAATACATAAAGCTAGAGTAGTCAAACAGCACAGTGTTGACACAAAACAAATATATGGGTCAATGAGACACAATAGAGGGCCCAGAAATAAATCCACATGCCTTTGGTCAATTAATTTTTGACAAAGAAAGCAAGAAGATAACAGGAAATAGCCTCTCCAGTAAGTGATATTGGGAAAGTTGGATGGATACATGTAGATTAATGAAGTTAGAACACACTCCCACACCATACACAAAAATAAACTTAAAGTGGCTTACAAACTAAAATTTAAGACAACACACCAGAAAGCTCATAGAAGAAATTACAGGCAAAATATTCTCTGACATAAATTGTACCAATGTTTTCTTAAGGCAATCTCTCAAGCCAATAGATACAAAAGCAAAAATAAATAAATGGAACCTATTCAAACTTACAATCTTTTTCACAGAAAAGGAAACCCTAAATAAGGAGAAATGCTATGAAATGAGAGAAAATATTTTCATATACTGTGACTAAGTGCTTAATTTCCAAAACATACAAATAGCTCAAACAACTGCACAATAAAAACAATTATATCATTAAATGGGCAAAGATCTAAATAGAAGTTTCTTCTGAGAAGACATACAGATGGCCAATAGGAACATGCAAAAATGTTCAATATTGTTAATTATTTGAGAAAGGCAAACCAAAACTACAATATGTTACCACCTCAAACCATTCAGATGACCTTCATTTAAAAGTCTACAAATAACAAATGTTGGATAAGGTGTGAAGAAAACAGAACCCTCACACACTGTTGGTGAGAATGTAACTTGGTACAGTTCAGTCCAGTTCAGTTCAGTTGCTCAGTTTTAATGTATGACTCTTTGCGACCCCATGAATTGCAGCATGCCAGGCCTCCCTGTACATAACTAACTCCTGGAGTCTACCCAAACCCATGTCCATTGAGTTGGTGATGCCTTTCCAGCCATCTCATCCTCTGTCCTTCTGCCCTCAATCCTTCCCAATATCAGGGTCTTTTCCATTGAGTCCACTCTTCCCATGAGGTAGCCAAAGTATTGAAGCTTCAGCTTCAACATCAGTCCTTCCAATGAACACCTAGGACTGATCTCCTTTAGGATGGACTGGTTGGATCTCCTTGCAGTCCGAGGGACTCTCAAGAGTCTTCTCCAACACCACAGTTCTAAAGCATCAATTCTTCAGCACTCAGTTTTCTCCACCATCCAACTCTCACATTCATATATGACTACTGGAAAAACCATAGCCTTGACTAGACGGACTTTTGTTGGCAAAGTAATGTCTCTGCTTTTCAATATACTATCTAGGTTGGTCATAACTTTCCTTTCAAGGAGTAAGTGTCTTTTAATTCCATGGCTGCAATCACCATCTGCAATGATTTTGAAGCCCAGAAAAATAAAGTCTGTCATTGCTTCCACTGTTTTCCCATCTATTTCCCATGAAGTGATGGGACCAGATGCCATGATCTTACAGCCATTATGGAAAACAGTGTGGGAGTTAGAGTTACCATATGATTCAGCAATCCCTCTTCTGGGCATATACCTAGTCAAAATTATAAATTGTAAAGATACCTGCACTCCAATGTTCACAACAGCATAATTTACAATAGGTAAGACATGGTAACAGCCTAAATGCCCATCAATAGATAAGTGGATAAAGAATTTATGATACATACACACGACTGAATAATACTCAGCCATGAAAATGAATTAAATAATGCCATTAGCAGTAACATGGATAGACCTAGAGATTTAGACCTAGGGAAGTAATTGAGAAAGAGAAAAACAAATGCCATATAATATCATTTATATGTGGAATATAAAACATGACACAAATGAACTTCTCTACAAAAGAGAAACAGACTCACAGACATACAGAACAGATTTGTGGTTGCCAAGTGGGAGGACAATGAGGGGGTGATTGGGAGTTTGGGATTAGCAGATGTGAACTATTACATATGTATAACTGAATCACTTTGCTGTACATCAGAAACTAACACCAAATTGTAAACTAACTATATTTCAATAAAATAAATTTTGTTAAAAATGCCAGATATCAGAAAATATGTGCAAAATATGGAATAGAATAGTGGCAATAGACAAGGGTTCTCCAAACTTGTTTTATGTGAAAACTAAAAGGTGCTAAAAGAGAAGGACAAGATTATTGGACAAGAGGGGTTCTCTTCTATCACAAGAGTTGTGAAGAATGCTAGATACTCTATACTCTTCTTAGAATTCACAATGCTTATAAACACACAAAAGATGTATAAAAGCTCTCCATTAAATAATCCTGTTATCCTAAATCTGAAAGTGAAAGTGAAAGCTGCTCAGTGGTATCCAATTCTTTGCAACCCATAGACTATACAGTCTATGGCATTTTCCAGCTATAATACTGAAGTGGACATCCTTTCCCTTCTCCAGAGGATCTTCCCAACCCAAGGATTGAACGCCGGTGGATTCTTTACCAACTGAGCCACAAGGGAATCCCCCTTCTAAATCTAGCATTTCATTAATAACCCAGTTATATAATGTTCTATTATTATATTTTTAAAAACATATAATGTTTTCTGAAAATGCTTCACTAAACACAACTTGAGTAATTTAATAATATTTGCATTTACATTCTGATGTGCTACTTCTATATACTGAAAGCAGCAAATTTTTTAAAACTGTTTTTCCACCAAACACAATTATGTCCAACAATATTTTTAAAGTAAAAAAAAAAGTATGTGTGTCGAATATATAATTGTGAACATCCATGACAAGATTATAAATCGAGTATCAAGTGAATGTAAAATAATACCATAATGACTAAATAATAGTGCAAATTTAATGGGCTATTCTTGATAATAGAAAACAATCATCTGTTTATGAACATGTATAAAAAAGACTGTTGGAAAAATTACTTTGTGCAGGAAAAGGTATATATAGGGTTCCCTGGGGCTCAGTGGTAAAGAATCCACCTAACAATGCAGGAGACATGGGTTTGATTCTTGGGTCAGAAAGATCCCCTGGAGAAGGAAATGGCAAACCACTCTATAATTCTTGCCTGGGAAATACCATGGACAGAGGAGCTTGGTGAGCTACAGTCCATGGGGTCACAAAGAGTCAGATACATACAGCTTAGTGACTAAACAACGAATATATATGGAAATAGTTGTCACTGGTTTGTATTGTTGAATGAAAAAAGATCAGTTGAATTAGGAAAACTGTTCAGACAGCTACCAAGCTTATCTCCATTGATAAAACACATGGAGAGGCAGACATGAGACAAGAGGAAAGACTGTATGGTCTTGACAGCATTGAGACTACAAAGAGAGAGAAAAAATGCTTGTTAGTGAGGAGTTAGTGTAAGTAATGCAACAAATGCTTGATTTATGGCTGCAAGGCACTGCCTTGAGCCTCTAAGCTTGAAAACAGCCCCACAGCTTTTTTCATGAACTGCAGTATCAGTGACGTACGGAAATAAACTTAGGTATTATTTAACTGTGTTGTCTCATCTCTCTTGCCTGTTGGCATTGTTACATGGATGAAACCATAGAGTGAGAGCTGGGATGTTCTTTTTCCTAGTAGACTTTGTAAAGTGGTTTTGGTTATGAACACTAGAGCAACCTGCCTCTGAAAAATTCTCCTGCCACTTACTGCAACTAACATGGATAATGCTGGCCTAAGAGGGTGGCGATCCCGCCTTGGGAAGATCCCCTGGTGAAGGAAATGGCAACCCACTCCAGTATTCTTGCCTGGGAAATCTGATGGACAGAGGAGCCTGGTGGGCTACAGTCAATGTGGTCAGAAGAGTCAGACATGACTGAACTCATATACACAGACATACACACACACACACACACACACACACACACAAACAAGGGGCAGCAAAATGTAAAAACACATTTAAATTTCGAAGTTTCAGATAGGAATTGCTCAGAAAAGAAGGATCTAAGAGTTAATTAATTTAGAAAATGTTTTCTAATTAATCCTGAGGGAGTAAGATAAAATCTTTTCTTTGTTGGAGATGTGGGGTTAGTGTTCATGCTTTTACACTTACAAAATGGAGATTTAAATGCTGATTCTTTGGTTTGGCTCTTTTTCAAAAGGTAACAATTCCTTTGAGATTAATTAATTCAATCTCAAAAATAAGTTAAGCTTCCTTTTGAAAGCCATCTCATTAATATTTTTAAAAGAGCTATTTTCTAACTTTCCAACCTACTTTTTTTGTATCTTCCTTTAATTGTGTGACAAAGGGTGACTATAACACAATTCTTCAAGATTGCACATGAACCTGCTTTTTGTTTTAGGTTTTAATTTTTCTGTAAAAATCACTCCTCTTGTATTCTGAATAACCAATAAAGTTCTAGGTCTTGGGTAATATTTTTAACACAAAGATAAAACAAAACTAGAAACATCTGTTTCTTATATGTTCTATGATGAGAGTGAGCAAATTTTAAGAAATAAATCTTATGCTATACACCGTAACCAGTCTCTGCTCAATTCCATGTAGAACATTTAAAGTAATAGCTCTGTAACTGTGCACCAGAGCCATCCAGAGAGCTTGTTAAAAGTTTTATTCTTATCATCTATCTTGTAATGAAATAAGACTGGGTGAAGTCCAGGAGTTTGCATTCATGACAGATGACCTTGATGATCCAGACACAAGTGGTCATTACACCATGATTTCTGAAACACTGGTTTAAAATAAGAGACTTAGACTGTCTGCCTCTAGTAAGAATCAGATGCTTATAAAAGTCATTTATTTTGAGTTTTTCATCTCAGTTAGTCAGATTTACAAATGGTGAGAAAAAATATATATATATATAGTCTCCAAAGTAGAAGAAATATTGTATAAAGAAAAAGATAAAAAGCAATGGATTAACATACATTGAATGCTTAATACATCCCAATATACTTTACTGAGCATTTATAACATAAGTTGGAAGAGATAATATAGAAACTAGGGGAGAGGGGGTCTCAATAAAAATACTTTAACTCTGCAATCTAGGGTCAGTGTTGGAATTGGGATATGGTAATAGATGAGCTATATAACACAAAGAAATTGTTCTTAGAGACAACAGACCAGCTTTATGTAACTGTTATTAAGAAACATTACCAGGAACACGTGATATAGTCAGGTATCTTGATGGTACCTGCCTCCTAAGAAACTTGTATGCAGGTCAATAAGCAACACTTAGAACCAGACATGCAACAACAGACTGGTTTCAATTGGGAAAGAAGTACGTCAAGGCTGTATATCATCACCCTGCTTGTTTAACTTCTGTGCAGAGTACATCATGAGAAACGCTGGGCTGGATAAAGCTCAAGGTGGAATCAAGAATGCCGGGAGAAATATTGATAACCTCAGATATGCAGATGACACCACCATTATGGCAGAAAGTGAAGAGGAACTAAAAAGCCTCTTGAAAATGAAAGAGGAGAGCTAAAAAGCTGGCTTAAAGCTCAACATTCAAAAAATGAAGATCATGGCATCTGATCCCATCACTTCATGGCAAATAGATTGGGAAACATGACCAACTTTATCTTCTTGGGCTCCCAAATCTCTGCAGATGGTGACTGCAGCCATTAAATTAAGATATTTGCTCTTTGGAGAAAAAAAGCTATGACAAACCTAGCAAAGTATTAAAAAGTAGAAACATCATTTTGCTGACAAAGATCTGTATAGTCAAAACTAAGGTTTTTTTTCATAGTAGTGTACAGATGTGAGATCTGAACTGTTAAGGCTGAGTGCTGAAGAACTGATGCTTTTGAACTTAGTGCAAGAGAAGACTCTTGAGAGTCCCTTGGACAGCAAGGTAATCAAACCAGTCAATCCTAAAGGAAATCGACTCTGAATATTTGTTGGAAGGACTGGATCTGAAGCCTGAAGCTGAAGTTCCAATATTTTTGCCACCTGGTGTGAAAAGTTGACTCACTGGAAAAACCCTTGATTCTGGGAAAGATTGAGGGAAGGAGGAAAAGGGGGTGATAGAGGATGAGATTATTGAATGGCATCATTGACTCAATTGACATGAGTTTGAGCAAATCCCAGGAGATACTGAAGGACAGGGAAACCTGGTGTGCTGCAATCCATGGGGTCACAAAGAATCATACATGACTGAGCAACTGAACAACAGCAACATCTTGATGGATTGGAATTCAAAATGTAAGAAAGTCTTCAGAAATGCTATGTAACAACTTAAATGGGAAAAGAATTTGCAAAAGGACAGAAACAAGTATATGTATAATTGAATCACTTTTCTCTACACATGAAACTAGCACATTGTTAATCAACTGCATTCCAATATAAAATAAAAAGTTAAAAAAAGAGAAGGTTCTTTCTCTGCTGGCATTGAAAGAATTCTTTTAATTTTGAAATCTAGTTTTTAAAAGCTTTGTTCATCTTACTGAAAATAACCTAAGATAATGCTAAGGAAAAATAAAATTTATAACCACTCAATAAGTTAATAAAATGTAACAAATTGTGAATTACATAATGTGTGAACAATTAAGACGGAAATTAGGATTTCTTAGAATATTACTGTCAACAAGGGTGTGATGTGTTATTTTAGAGATGTTCAAAGTAATACATTAATATGTATGACATTTACTCAAGCCTCACAATCTGTTTTAATTATGTCTCTGGGACCAAATATTTTCTTTAAAATATATTTTGAAAAATAGTATTTGTACCTAGCAGTGTCTAATATTGTTTGCCTAAGTGAAAAGCTTCAAATTCTACAATATAGCATGGAGTAGGATATTTTTCACAATGAATAATTTTGTATCATTAAAATTCATTTTACCAGGCATTCCTGAGTTTTTACTATAATCCTGAGTTTTCCCTGTGTACTATATAGAATGATATGCAGTGTGTAGATTCAAATAGCATAGTGTGGAAATCAGAAATGTGTGACATTTCATTCCACACCACCAGTTTCTGAAAGAGGGACAATTTTGGAACTTGTATATCACTAGATCTGCCAAAACTGAAACTACCCGATTCATGATGAAACTTCATTGGCCCATTTCCCTCCTGCTGTTTTTCACCCCAGTGGGTTTGTTCATGTTAACAATCATTCTGACTTTACATTTTTTGATAAAAGCTTCTCCTTTTTGTTTTACTTTTTTTAGTTATTCAGTGTTGTAGCTTTGGTTGAGTTTATTTGTCTTTTTAAAAGTAATAATAATGTACATTTAAAAAACTATTCCCTAAACTCACATTCCTTTAAACATAAAATATTCCACAGAATATTAACATTTATACAGCACAAAAGAAAAGAAGAAACAGTCATAAACCATGCTCTAGTATATAATTTTAGGGAATACTGAGTCAAATAATATTATACCTTTCTTTCCTAAAAGAATGAGGAATGCATTAATAATAAAATGTGAATTTTGAATTACTGAAAGAGGGATTTTTTTTCATAAGTCAATGTGTGTGTGTGTGTGTGTGTGTGTGTGAGAGAGAGAGAGAGATATTATTGACTCATATAAACATACAGATTGGAAAATGTGTGAATCATTTACATCAAAATTCATATAGCAGTTATATCTTACTTTCTCATTGCTGAATCTAAATTTGACTAACCATGTTTCAATTTTCTGCATAGTACTTAATAATGCTGGAGAAGGATATGACAACTCACTCCAGTATTCTTGCCTAGAGAATCCTGTGGACAGAGGAGCCTGGTGGGCTGCTGTCCATAGGGTTGCATGGAGTTGGACAAGACTGAAGCAACTTAGCATGCATGCATGCACTGGAGAAGGAAATGGCAACCCACTCCAGTGTTCTTACCTGGAGAATCCTAGGGGTCAGAGGAGCCTGGTGGGCTGCCATCTGTGGGGTCACACAGAGTTGGACACGACTGAAGTGACTTAGCAGCAGCAGCAGCAGTTAATAATGCATATGACAGATATTATTTCTAAATATATGCAAAGTTAAATTATTGACATGCTGTTTACTCTAAAATCTATAATCAATTGTAAAGTTTATCACATATCTGAGTGACATAAAACAGTTTCAAAACCATTTTGTTACAAAGCAGGACTCTATGCCAAAAACAATGCTCAAATGTTTTGAGTTGAAATCATTTCTGAGAATGGGTCACTCAGTAATAAGCTGGTACTTTATAACCAAATTTAAAAGCATGCCTACCACACAAAGAAAAATTAACTCCAAGTGCATTAAGAACTCTGAACAATAAAACTTCAAAATACTCAAAAGAAAACAGAAGAGTATATCTTTCTGAATATGTTAAAGGTAATGTTTTTAACAAAAGGAAGTAAAGCCACCATTAATTAAATTCATTATATTAAAATAAACTGTTTTATCAAGACACAAAAAACTCTTCAAGCTAGAGAATACAATCGTTACATTACAATAGGCAAAGAAATGCTCAGATTATAGTAAAATATCATAACCATGAGAAAGACATAATTCAAGCAAAAAGAGATAAAATGTTAGAAGAACTATGAATGATTAATAATCATGAAAGTTTCCTGTGTGACACTGTAATCCAAAAATTACAGTCGTAATCGTAAATTCTTCCACACCAAAAGAAAACAGAGAAAAAATAATTTAATGCCTTCAATAGCAAGTGTTACCAAAGATTTGGCTCATTGGGATCTCACAGTGCTGGAAAATCTATAATACATTAAACTTATGTTGCTGGAAGATAATTGGTTTTAACCTTTAAAAATGAGTAAGCATATGTTCTATGTATATGACCCAGGATTTACACAAGCAAGTTTATACCCTGGAGAAAGTCTTGACCATTCCAACCAGTTTGACCATTCTGACATGCATAAACACCTCGAGAGCCTTATCTTCTGGAGTTAAATGACATTAATTCCCAAATCTATACTGAATAGTAGAAAAAATAATGTAGACATTGTTCATCCAATGGAATATTACAAAACAGTGAAGCTAAATAAACTTGAGCTTCATGTGCCATCATGAATTTGTCTTCTGTGTACAACAGTGAATGAAGAATGCAAATTTCAGTAGAATTATAGGTGTTATTACAACATTTTATATAATATTGCAAAAACTGGTAATCTATCAGATTGGGTCATATAAATATGTGATAAATTCTTAAGAGATCTAGAAAAATAAATTTTTAAAAAAGATTTTGGTAATCTGGCTTAAGAGGCAAGAAGCTGATATTTGAAAGTAGTACATATATATATTTAAAATTTAAATAACATAATGTACACTGTATATTAAAACACTCATAAAGCCCCTTTTATCAATAATAAAAAATATAGGTAGGTCTATATCTAAATCTATATTTTATACCATGTCATCAGAAATGTTTCAGCAGAGAAAATGAAAATCTCTTCAGTATGGAAGAGAAAGTCTTGTGTAATTTATTTTGTGGTTATATTATATGAACTCAAGTAATTATTATACTATGAAAATATTTGAAATCATACCACTACTTGAAATATTTGTTTCCTTCATCAGTTTTCAATCATTACAAATTTATTTTTTATGTTCCCAAGATCTTTCTTCTTAAAGACATATTTCATGTTATTAGAACAAATGAGACTGACTTTATTTCTGTCCCTTTGCACCACTTCATTGGTGTTCCAACCTAGAGCATTAGAGAGTAAGGAATCAATAGTGTATTTAATCTGATAGAAAACAAACAAATAATAAGAGATTTTTCTAAGCATCATAGGTGCCTTCCTAACCACACTTGCCTAAATAGGAAGTGCAGGATGGATACCCCACAGATGCACTCCATCTCACCAGGCTATCAAAGCTCAGCTGAGCTGTTGAGAGAGACAGGGAGATAGCAGCGAGACAGAGACAGAGAGTGCTGAGCTATCAGGTTTAAGAGCAGCCAAAAAAAAACAGTCAATAATTAAAGAATTAATAAGCCTTGGATTCTCTTTGGATGATAATAAAGCAAGTTCTAAAGGGGAAAAGCGCCAACTCCCCACATTCCACTTCTTCCGTGGAAGGTGTACTGTTGAGAGCCAAGTGGAGCAGCGCAGACCTGGGGGACTTTCACTATTGAGGAAGCCTCGAAAAAGGCTCCAACACTGAAGTCAGGGGAGGAAGGAGAGTGAAGGCTAGGAGTGGAGTGGAGAAATGCTGGGTACTGAGTCAGAATAAGGAAAGATGTTTTCAGGTCTTCCTCTTCCCTCTGTATCCCCAACTTACAAAAAGAGACTTGGAGAAGGAGCCAGAAAAGACTTCCGATGAGGAACCTAAGACCAAAAGTATACCAACAGCTTGACCCTAGGAGAGCCTGAGACCTCCCCTGCATCTCCCAGAGCCTGCCCACATTGGCTGCACACCAAGTCCGGGGTGGGGGCAAATCTCCCCCAGGTATCTGGCAAGTAAAGATTTTGCAATTGCCTATGATCTAGCCTGAAAAAATCACACAAAGGCTTTCATCCAGGAGGGACTCCTCACACTTTATGTTGTTGGGATGGCACCAAAGGTAGGACACTCAAAACAATTTTAAACGTTTTATACATAGCATGTATTAAATTAATCTCTGATTTAAATATTACTTGATAATAACATTCAGCTGTCAGATTGCCATATGCTGAAAAATAATCTATATGCAGTTAAAATGTAACTGAAACTTGTCTGTGGATGCTAAAAACAGTAGAACAGAATGTTATATTGGCACAAGTAAATTGAAGATTTCCTAATTATAAGTGTTGAAGGAGATGTGCAAAATTATATAATTTTAAATTTGGGAACAATCTGACATATCAAAATCAATCTCTTGATTTTACACAGGCATATAAAAAGTAGGCATATATTGAAAAGTTTATCTAAGTTGATAGAATTAATAATGGCATAGCTGAGACTAGTAACTAGAGCATGGATTCATATGAAATTACTTTTACTTCACATTATATTGAAGTCAAGAACCATATTGTATTTGTTGTTCAGTCACTCATTCACATTTGATTCTTTGCAACCCCATGATCAGCAGCACACTAGGCTTCCCTGTCCTTCACCATCTCCCAGAGCTTGCTTAAACCCATATCCATTGAGTCAGTGGTACCATCCAACCATCTCATCCTCTGTAATCCCCTTATCCCCCTGCCTTCAACCTTTCCCAGTATCAGGTCTTTTCTAATGAGTTGGCTCTTCACATCAGGTGGCCAAAGCATTGGAGCTTCAGCTTCAGCATCAGTCCTTCCAATGAATATTCAGGGTTGATTTCTTTTAAGATTGACTGGATTGATCTTCTTGCAGTCCAAAGGACTCTCAAGAGTCTTCTCAAACACCACAGTTCAAAAGCAAAATTCTTTGGCACTCAGTCCAACATTCACATCCATACATGACTAATAGAACAACCATAGCTTTGACTATGTGGACCTTTGTTGGCAAAGTAATATCTCTGCTTTTTTAATGCACTGTCTAGATTTGTCATAGCTTTTTTTCCAAGGAGCAAGTGTCTTTAAATTTCATGGCTGCAGTCACTGTCTGGAGTGATTTTCGAGCCCAAGAAAATAAAGCCTGTCACTATTTCCATTGTTTCCCCATCTATTTGACATGAAGTGATGGGGATGGGTACCGTGATCTTTGTTTTTTGAATGTTTAGTTTTAAGCCAGCTTTTTCACTCTTCACTTTCACCTTCATCAAAAGGCTCTTTAGATCCTCTTCACTTTCTGCCATCAGAGTGGTATCATCTGCATATCTGAGATTATTGATATTCCTCCTGGAGATCTTGATTTCAACTATGCTTCACCCAGCCTGGCATTTCTCATGATGTACTCTGCATGTGAGTTAAATAAGCAGGGTGACAATATACAGCCTTGACGTAATCCTTTCCCAATTTTGAGCCTGTCCAGTGTTCCATGTCCAGTTCCAACTGTTGCTTCTTGAACTGCATGTAGATTTCTCAGGAGGCAGGTCAGGTGGTCTGGTATTCCCATCTCTTGAAGAATTTTCCAGTTTGTTGTGCTCCACATAGTCAAAGGATTTAGCATAGTCAGTGAGGCAGAAGTAGATGCTTTTCTGGAATTCTCTTGCTTTTTCTATGATCCAGAGGATGTTGGAAATTTGATCTCTGCCTTTTCTAAATCCAGCTTGAACATCTGGAAGTTCTCAGTTCCACCACTGGCTTGGAGAACAAGGCAGAACTTGGCCTGGTTTGGAGAATTCTGAGCATTATTTTGATAGCATATGAAATGAGTGTGATTGTGTGGTAGTTTGAATATTCCTTGGCATTGACCTTCTTTGGTATTGGAGTGAAAAATGACCTTTTCCAGTCCTGTGGCTCCTGGTGAGTTTTCCATATTTGCTAGCATAATAAATGCCACACTTTAACAGCATCATCTTTTAAAATACCATATGCGATCACAGAAATTATATGAAATAATACTCAGCAACCCTAGCAGACTTTGGAGTACTTTACCTAGAAATTTCTTATTCAAACATCAGAAAACCAAACATGAGCAGGAAATAAATGAAGAACTCTGATAGGCAAAGATACTCTACCAATAGAAAAATAAGGATGAGAACTATATCAGACTTCTCTTCAAAAATCATGCAACAAAAAGAGTGGAGCGGATTATGTAAAGCACTGATAGAAAAAAAATAATAAACTGGAATAGCATATTGTATATCTGGCAAAATTTTCCTTCAAAATAAAGGAGAAATAAAGACATGAGACAGTAAAAGAGACATAGATGTAAAGAACAGAGTTTTGGACTCTGGGAAAAGGGAAGAGTGGGATGATTTTGAGAATAGCATTGAAACATGTATATTACCATATGTGAAAGAGATCACCAGTCCAAGTCTGATGCATGAAGTAGGGCACTCAAAGCTGGTGCACTGGGACAACTCTGAGGGATGGGATGGGGAGGGAGAAGGGAGGGGTCAGGATGGGGGACACATGTACATACATGGCTGATTCATCTTAATGTATGGCAAAACCCACTACAATATTGTAAAAGTAGTTAGCCTCCAATTAAAATAAATACATTAAAAATATATATAAATAATATAAAAAAGACTTCATCAGATAAATAAATACTGCATGAATTTTTCACCACTAAATTTGCCTTGCAATAAATGTTAAAAGTATATTATCAAAGGGAAAAAAGTGATAAACTCTAGACTTTTGGATTTACACCAACAAAATGAGATTGTTGGAGAACAAATATAACATTTACGTTTCCTATTCTTATTTGATCTAACAGAGAACAGTTTATTCAAATTAATAATAACAATACATTGCATTTTCATAGCTATGGATAAGTGAAGTGAATGACAACAATTTTTTAAGGGGTGGGAGCAAGGAAGTGGGAGCTCTGTTTTATGGTATCTGCACTACCCACAAAGAAGTATAGTGTTAATTAAAAGTGGACTTAAATTAGTTTTAAATCTATATTACAGACAAAATGGCTAATTTTAAGACATTATAATTGATATACTAAGACGAGAAAGTAGAAACATCAAAACACACAAAAGAGTTATGAAAAAGTAGAATTAAAAAAGTTCTGATTTGTTATCCTTGTATTCTCAATATACAAAATACCTTTAAAAGCTTAACTATGAGAATCAATCCAATTAAAAAATAGACAAAAGAACCTCACCAAGAAGATGTAAAAATAGCAAAGAAGCATTTGAAAAAATGTTCTCCATAATACATCATTAGGAAATTAAAAATCAAACCAGTGAGACATCACTCTACACCTATTAGAATGACTAAAATTCAAACCGACAATACGAGGTTTTGATGAGGATTAAGTCACAGGACTGTCATTCATTCTGGGAAGGAATGCAGAGTGGTATGGCCACTTTCAAAGACACTATAGTAGCTGCTAACAAGGCTAAATGTAGTCTTATCATATGACTCAGCAAATCCAAATAAGTTATATTCACACAGAAACCTGCATTAAAACATTGGTAGTTCTTGATTCGTAATTGCTGAAGATTGAAAGATAAGAAAACTTTTGTAAATCTATACAATAGAATATTAGTCAGCTATAAGAAAAAAAAAAAAAGGTGTCAGGTCACAAAAAGGCAAGCAGTAAAACTGACCAGAACCCTCTGGTCCTCTTGGACACAAGTCGCTCTCTGTCCCCCAACTCTTGTTTGTAGGGAAAAAAAAAAAAAAAAAAAAACTAGCTCCAAGGTCTTCCTGCCCTCTATTTTAAAGTACAAACTCAAGTAGTTAATGATTATTGTTGTAATTGTTTAGTCACTAATTCGTATCCAACTCTTTTGCAATCCCATGGACTATAATCCACCAGGCTCCTCTGTTTTATGGATTTCCCAGGCAAGAATACTGGAGTGGGTTGCCATTTCCTTCTTTAGAGGATCTTCTGGATCCAGGGATCAAACCCAAGTCTCCTGCATTGGTAGGCAGATTCTTTATCACTGAATCATCAGGGAAACTTAGTTTTTGATTAGAGAAGAGGAAAACTAGAAACAAAGAAAAAGCAGGCAAGCAAAAAGGGTCATAATAGTTTAAGTGATATCAGCATAAAACGAACTCACAGAACCCTTTATTCCTCCTTGAGGGATACAGGTAACAATCTCTCTCACATTCTTGAGTTGTTTTTACAGGAACAAGTGCCCCACCAATTGGAAACTGCTGATCACACATAGACCTTAAGCTCCTTGGTGCCAGAGACTGATGACCTAGATTCCCACAACATCACCCTGTTACCTCAACACCAATCAATCAGAAAATTGTCCATAGGCTGATAAAGTATCTTAACCATCCTTTCCCTAACACTCTGTAAAACCTTCCTTGAAAGCTGTTGGGGAATTTGGGTCTTCTGAGCTCCCAATTCTCCTTGCATTGTGCCTACAATAAAGGCCATATTCTCCTTCACTGCAACCTGGTACCTGTAAATTGGTTTTGCTGTGGACCAAGTAACTGGACCCAAATTCATTTCAGTAATAGATGGAGAATTAAATGATTATTACTGTGCAAAAGAAAACAGTTTCAAAATGCTACAATTCATACGATTCCAATAATACGACTTCTCTGGTGGCTCAGACTGTAAAGCATCTGCCTACAATGTGGGAGACCTGGGTTCAGTCTCTGAGTAAGGAAGATCCTCTGGAGAAGGAAATGGCAGCCCACTCCAGTATCCTTACCTGGAAAATCTCATGGACAGATGAGCCCGGTAAGCTACAGGCTTACCATGGGGTCTCAAAGAGTCAGACATGACCGAGTGACTAAACTTTCAACTTTCAATAATATGATATTTTTGGAAATTCAAAGCTATAAAGATAATGTAAAATCAGGGAAGGAATGAGGAATGGGTAAAGCACAGGCCATTTTTTATAGCAGTGAATCTACTCTACATGATACTTTAATGTGAATTCATGACATAATGCAATTTTCAAAATCCATTGAGATTTAAAACACAAAGATGTAAACCATGGACTTCAGTTAATGCTAATGTATCAATATTGGTTCATTAAATCTAACAAATGTATCACAATAATGAAAAATGTTTTCTGAAAAAAGGAAAACTGTGACAAGAGAAGCCTGTATGACAACTCCTTGGAAATATAAAATTGCTCTAAAAATAATATCTGTTAATTTTAAAAAGTTATTTTCCAAAAGTAGCATAGCTATTGAAAGCCTACAAGTTTATATTGTTAGTTTAGAAACTGATGTTCTTTCAAAATATATACTAAAATTATTAAAGCCAGAATGTTGATTACACTGTATAATATAAAAATGTGTTAGCTATGTTATATGCATTTACTTTCATTAGAAGAGAGATACTGACTGTGAGCTAGATGATTCTTGGATTGTGTTATATGGACTTCTAAGTAGACCCAGGATGGGCACTGACAAGGTTTGCACAGTGAAAACCCTTTTTTTTTTTTCCTTTGTTCTCAGATTTGGTAATTCTTGATTGGATTCTTGCATTTCATTTTTATCTATGTTAATAATCTAATTCAGATGCAGTCATCAGAGAAGGTGATGGCACCTCACTCCAGTACTCTTGCCTGGAAAATCCCATGGACTGAAGAGCCTGGTGGCCTTCAGTCCATGGAGTCGCTAAGAGTCGGACACGACTGAGCAACTTCCCTTTCACTTTTCACTTTCATGCATTGGAGAAGGATATGGCAACTCACTCCGGTGTTCTTGCCTGGGAGCCCAGTGGGCTGCTGTCTCTGGGGTCTCACAGAGCTGGACATGACTGAAACAACTTAGCAGCAGCAGCAGCAGCAGCAGCAATACAGTCAGGTAGGGTGAGTTTGTAACATTTATTTTCTTACTACTGATATGTTGATTTTATAATCTTGATTGTAGGAAAGTAGCATAATTTCTACCATTTTCCAATTATATGGGTCATTTTAATGTAGTTCACTGTTGTGACAAAACATATGCTTGCAGGCCAAATCACTCCATTTAATTATAAGCCCCAAATTGGTAAAGTTATTATCATTTAGCTTAACACTGCCAAAGGCAGCATAGTATCTACAATGCAAATGATGGTCCATAAATGTTTTTAAATTGAAGTACAATAAGAAAAAAAAATACCGTGGAAGTGAGTGATATATATAACTATTTGAAATTAATTATTTACTAAGGTGTTCAGAGTATTTCTTTATGTCCCACAAAGGAAAACTAAGTTTATTTCTTTTTAATGTAAATTAGTTGTGTAAGACTTGTGGTTTAAATATATATATTTAAAATGAGTTAATTGACACACTTCTATATAGGATTTTTCGTGTCTGTTCCAGAGTGTCTCTGGCTAGACTTATTCATGGGAAAGAGAATATAAGGCAGTCATTTTAGATAGCAAATTACTACCTAGTTCACCAAAGAAATACTTTGGGGAAAATTTAGATAAAAAAGAGACAGCAAGTACATAACTGTACCAAAACTATTCCCATTGACAGCCAGTCAAAGTAACTGGATAAACCCTGTACAAAAGCCCTTGGTCTGGAATGATAATTTCCAACTGACTCTTCTTGGAGAACTCAAGAGAATTTATCTTGTTATCGTTTGGAAACAAATTTTGTTACCATCTCAATAATTCATGCATAATTTGGTAGAAGGAAAAGAACAAAATCACTCATTTGAATCCTCATATCAGCGCTTATCAACAGAGAAAGCTAGATGGAAGATTCATGGAAAATACATTTCGCAACTTCTTGCAAATGTAAAATTATTTGAAAATAAAAGTCTTTTTTAAAAAATGAGGAGGGAGACCTAAGCTGCCCCAATGCTCTCACTAATATGAAAGGAAAACATCTGCTTAATAAATAAATAATTAATCAACTGATTAATTCAGTGTTTGAAGTGATAAACTATTTCTGAGGAGAAATATTTTTCTTCTGTTAGGGTGTCAATATATGTTTTCAATATAAATAATTTTATTACACATCAGGTTTCTTTCTTGTGTGTTGTTATAGTGGCATGTGTGACTGTGTATGTTATTACAATGTCTATTTTGAATTACATTTACTTAAGTATAATCTGGTATTTTAATTTTCACAAACTAAAAGTCAAGTTCTCATTTTCTCTTTAATTTGCCTTTTAAAAAAATAATTCTAAGTAAATAATAGTTCACTATCACATGTACATTTTATTTATTTATTTATTTATTTTCATGTTAGGAATTACTTTATTTTTATTTTTTTTAATTTATTTTTTTATTGTTTTTGCCATACAATGTCATGATATTACCATGGGTTTACATATGCTTCCCCTCCAGAACCCCCCTCCTTCCTCCCTCCCCCCTGGGAAATCTCGCTGCACCAGCCCTGAGCATCAATCCTGGGCTGGCGATTGATTAGACATATGATAATTAACTTGTTTCAATGCCCTTCTCCCATATCATCCCACCCTTACCCTCATCCACAAAGTCCACGAGTCTATTCTATGTACATTTTAAAACAGAAAGTTATTTGTTAGTAAATTGAGAGTCCTCCACAAATCTCACCAAAGATATGGCATTTGTCAATTTAAACAAAAATGCAAAAAGAAAAAGCTGCAAGTTAAGTTTTATTTGTATATCTTACTAAATACTATAACCTAGGAGACAAACTCTCAGGTAGTTCTAAGAATCTGCTCTTAAGAGATAAAGGTGATGCTAGGATATGTATGAGCTTTTTACTTTTATTTTTTGCTAAAAAACCATGTAGTCAAAAATCAGAAGTTTACTGTTGATGACAATGTGCAGACATCCCAGGTTAATAATTTCATAGCTTTTCTATGTATGGGCAGATGAAACAATCTGGATTCATTTGAAAATTTTCACTAGATATGCATCTTAACTCTCCAGGGGTCAGTTTATCCAAAGCTCAGAATGCTTCCGGTTTTTTCCATTTTGAATTCCCTCAGAGTGCACTATCCTTGGGCAACTACAGGGGCTAATGGCTTGATTCTTGTAGAAATGAAACAGCAGGTAAGGCTTTTCTCTACACATTTCTAGAGCAACATTTTGAATGAAAAATAGTAATTGTCAAGTTCTTCTACTTTAACTTTATTAAAATTGAAACATAGTTCATATACACACCAAATACTGGGAATCATGGCTACCTTAATCAAATATTCTGCTAAGCTGAGTCAAGTGATGATTTGTTACTGATTCAACACATTATAGCATTTTGCTTTCCAGATAAAAAGTGGTCCCATTTCTTATTTTGTTTCTCAGAGTCACGTATGAAATAGCAGTCACTGACAAGTAAATATCAGTAATATTTATTCACTGAGGCATTTCATGTGTGAAAGGGGCATATATAATTCCCTCAGAATAATTCTAACACCAGTGATACAATGATTGCATTTATGGTAAAAGTAAAGATTTTAGCAAGCATTGATAGATTTCAAGCACCATATTTAGTTGCTCTAAGACTGTCAATAGACCATTTATATTGAGAAGGCTATTTTTGTTGTGTTGTTTGACAGTCAGTTATCTGGGCTTACTTGAGTATGGTGAAATGTAAGAGAGACTCTTCACTCTTAAATGGCTTCTTTTGTGATGCAATATAGATAATGCTATTTGCAAATTCCTAAATTCCTAATATACTTTTCGTTTCCATTGCAAATCACCTTAAATTTACCTAACCTTAACTTGTATTCTAATATTGCATTTTAAGGATGCTCAGTATTTTAAATTTGAGATGTCTTTTTTACATCAATAGGTCATATCACAGTTACTCAGAAATATCTAATAATGTAGTCTAAAAACTCCAAGCCAGTGTTTGACCTGCTTTATGCTGTAGAGACATAAGCTGGTATTATTTTATTGCCTTAAAGTGTCAATAAAACTGTTGGTAGAAAACAAACTAGAAAAAAAAGCCTGCATTACAGAAATAGTTTTTCAAGAATTTATTTATCATGGGGAAGTTGTTCACGTATGTGCTCATTATCATTACATTTTTAAAATTGCAGAATTAAAATGGGCATTTTTTTTTTTTTTGAGAATGCAGGTGAATTTTTTATAAAACAGTTGGGTTTGAATGTTGGTTACATGCTGCTTCCTTGGTTTTGCCTGTTTGATAAACATAAGGCATACATTTCATTATTCCATAAAAGAAAGATATTTTTATTCTTATTAAGAAAATATATTTAAAATAAGATATTTTAGCATTTTCATCAGAAAAAAATATTGGATCCATAATTGCTCATAATATACCAAGGGAAATCAAGCTTATATTAAATATTCACTTCTAGGAAATGTGTTGCTGGATGATGGGTATTTTGATGGTTTACTGATCAACTTATCATAAATAAAAATGATATAATCTACTGACATCATAAGTAGTTTACTTGTCACTCATTTATATTAACTTACTTTTTTTAAGTTTCAAAAACTATTTATTGTGAAATATAGCATCAACAATCTTCAGAATGTATAAAAGCAATTGCAGAGTTTAATAAATTATTGCTAAGTTAAAATCCATTTAGCATCACCCAAGTAAGAAACAAAATTGCCAGCTCTCCAGAAACCCTATACAGGTCCCTTTTAAGCCACATACATATGTAGTTACTATGTTTTATTTATCTTTTTTTTAAATATATATAATTGCTTATAGTTAGCCAAAGTTAACCACACTGTGAGGTATAGTGGACTGTGGCTGGAACGTCACTGAACTGAGACAATCAGAGTGAGTTTCCTCAGGAAATTCTATTTAATCTGAGACTAAAGAATGAGTAGGAGGTGTCCAGTCAAGGAGGGATGAAGAGAGGTGATTTGAGAAAAACTGTGGTTCTTCCAGGCAGAAGTAACTTTTCGCTAATCTAAACTGCCAACGCACACACACACACACACACACACACACACACACACACACACACACACAGAGCTGAGAAGGGCCTAGGACTATAGAAGATAAGCATAAAAATCATTATAAAATTGTATAAAATGTCATTGTTCTTTGTATTAGATGGCTCAAATTCAATGCATTTTTTTTCTTGGGATGTGAATAAACCTCCTCTGAGGATATAATGAATAATTTTAAGAAGAGAGATCTCCAGTTACATAGAAACAAAATCCTTAATATATTCTTAATTATTTGGTAGCAGATTAGATGACAGTCAATGAGAGTTTGTGTCATAAGTTAACGGGTAGCAAGATGGTACGTCTCCCCGGACACCAGCCAGTAATGCTGAGACAGCTGAATGTCTTCTTTAGCTCCTTTGTAAGTTTATATAATAGGCTTCCTTTAGAAGATCGCCTCCAGTAAAGTTATAGGTTCATATGTTGACCTTTTCTAACCTCCCACTTAATCCTTTCATGCCTTTTAAAAGGTTCATTTTTGTTTCTCAGAGAAAGGAGAGCTCCGCATAGAATGCTCTCTTTTGGGTGAGTGTGAAGAGTCCTATAGAAATGGAAAGTGGCAGAAATCAATATATGTCAAAAAGTCTATGTGACCTCATATTGGAAAAAAATGAGTTAGATAATAGGAACTTATGCTGAGAATGTGGGATAAAGGAATCGTCTGCACGCTAGTGGGAGTGTAAATCTGCCAAAATAATTTTAATGTCGTTCTGACAGACTCACAAATTTAAAGACAGCCTGTGCTGTGCTATACTTAGCGGGTCAATAGGGCCCAACTCTTTGTGACTCCGTGGACTGTGGTTTGCCAGACTCCTCTGTCTATGGGGATTCTCCAGGCAAGAATACTGGAGAGGGTAGCCTACCCCTTCTCCAGGGGATCTTCCCAATCTAGAAACTGAACCAGGGTCTCCTGCATGACAGGCAGATTCTTTACCAGCTGAGCTACCAGGGAAGCCCACCAGCCTATTATTCCTCAGCAATTCTACCTTAGTTATTTACCCTGGAGTGACTCTCTCATGCTTTGCCCAAAAGGGCACATGACATCAATGTTTAGTGCAGCTGTATCTTCTAATATCAAAATTTGAAACAGCCTCATCTCCAGAGGAATTAAAAAAATAGAACTAGACACATCAGCAAAGGTGAACCTCCCAAACATAGCCCTAAGAATTCAACAGATTACAAATACAGATCTTATAAAATTATTCAAATAACATTTTAAAATGTGTAATACATTCTTCCCAACCCAGGGATTGAACCCAGGTCTCCCAGTTGGTAGGCAGATTCTTTACCATCTGAGCCACCAGAGAAGCCCTGAGATATTACCATGTTTTTTAAAAAAGTACCTAGGGACACCAGGGGGTTAAGAGGAGGATGGGACAAATGGAGAGGGTAGTGTTGATTTATATGCACTATCATATGTAAAATAGATAGCTATGGTAAGCAGCTATACAACACAGTAAGCTCAGCTCAATGCTCTGGGATGGAGAGGAGGGAGGGAGGTCCAAGAGGGAAGAGATCCATGTCTACATGTAGCTGAGTCACTTCACTGTGTAGCAGAAACTAACATATTGTAAAGTGATTATACACCAATCAAAAATGTTTAAAGTGTTTATGATATAAAAATAAAATATACATGTAAATCATTAATCATAAAATTTAATTTCAATGCAATTAAAATATTTTAATAATTGTACTTTATTTTCCTCCCTCCTTCTCTCTCCTCTCTTCTTTTTCTAATTAAGAAAAATATATGTTAAAAAGCATAGGATTTATAGCAATACAAATCTGCATTCAATGCCAACTCAGAAACTTCATAAATGGGTATTTTGGGGCTAATTGCTTGACTTTGCTGTACTAGAACTCCTTCATCTGTTTCTCCAAATGTATTTTGAAGTTAGAAGGAGAAAATGAACATGGAGCTGCTAACGTAGTGTCAATCTAAGAGCCAACACTTTTCTTTCAGATAACACTATTTTTATTCCATAAAAACAAGATTGGTGCTATTGTATAAAAACATAATTATGCAAACTCTAGAAAATGTATATATTCATATTCAATTTAAGCACATTAATTTAAAATTGGCAATATGAATTTGCCTGCTTTAAAACAGCTACTCATTTTAAGAACTTGGATATATAATTGTTTCTCATTCAGTTTTCTTCTTAATGTAAATTTTATTTCACGTCATTATTTTTCTGATATTCTTGCAGTCAGAGAGTTTTGTTTTGCATATTACACTTACAATTTAAAGAAAAGTGCTTCTCTATATTTTGTTCAGTGAGTATTGATTAAAAGGAAAAGAGCAAATAAATTTAAAAGCCTAACCCTTTCTTCATAGCTTTTGAAAGGTTTATTGCAAGTTATTATGTAAGATACATATTCTTTTGTTCAGGCACTCAGATAATATGAGTAAGTCTCCACTCTGTCTGCTACTTTGTTAAATGCTACAGGAGATAAAAAGTAAATCAACTATTCTTGAAGAGTTTATGCTCTAGTTTGATCAGCAATTTACATACCTAGGAATTAAATCACCACATCAGGCTCTTAGATTAAAATAAATCATGACTAGTGGGCCACTTAGTACATAGAGCAATGATTATTATTGTCAGGCTCAGAGTCCTCTTACAACACAGTAAATCATATATTTTCATTTATTATATGAGTAGGTTCTATTCATAGATTTTTATCTGTTATGTTAATGTTTTATCTGCCTGTAGAGCCTATAGAAGTTCCTGTTATAGAGTGAGTAAATGAATGAATTTGTCTTTTTATGTGCTAGAATTGTGTCATTTGGTGCTTAAAATGTATTTTGCTAACAGATGTACAGATTTTTTTCTTTTCAAAAAGTTGATTTTTCTCTGATATTTAATTAAAAAAATACATTTTTGCCAACTGACCAAAGATTACATTGTGGTTTAAAATACAATTGTACATCTTAAAAATTAACTGAAGCTACTATATGCTGTTTTAAGTGCATGCATTTTTTTTTTAGCTTATCAAGTATTCAAAACAACCCTGTGAAATATGTAGCTATTTTTTCCCCCTATGTTATAGGTGCTTCCCCTATGGCTGTTGGTAAAGAATCCACCTGCAATGCAGGAGACACAGGGGGTGCAGGCTCAGTCCCTGGGTTGGGAAGATCCCCTGGTCAAGGAAATGACACCCCAAGCCAGTGAGAAATCCCACGGACAGAGGCGCCTGGCGGGCTACAGTCCGCGGGATTGCAAAGAGATGGACATGACTGAGCAGGTACACACACTCATACTCAGGTGAGAAAATAAAGGCACTTGAAACAAATAATTTATCTCTTAGGGGAGACTGAGACTGAACCATGCAGCTTCTCTTCAGAGCTTGTTTTCCTAACAATTGTATCTTCTTTTCCCCATACAAGACTGTATGTCTCTATAAAGTCACACACACACACACACACACACACACACACACACACATGCATATATGTGTAGGAAAGCCCTTTTTTTTTGTATCATAGTCGATCTTAAAATAGATTATCCTGGTTGGCCAAATCTAATGGCAGAAATCTTTTTAAGCGTTTCTTACTAGCAGTAGGAGAGAAAAGTTAAATAGACTTGGAGGTTGAGAAGGATTCACATACTGATATATGTTTGATGATAGGCTAGGCCAAGTGAGAGTGGCCTGCCTGACGGTTAACAATGAAAACAGGACCTTCTACCTGTAGTCGCAAAATACTGAGTGTGGCCAACAACCAACAAAAGTAAAAGAATCATAAGTTTAAGATGGGAACTCCAGCTTCAGCTCCAACCTCACTTTCAGTCTTGTGATATGCAGAACAGAGAAACCCACCATGCATCCCAGACTTCTGACCCACGGAATTGTGAAAGCATTAACGGATGTTGTTTCATACACTACATTTATGCTAACAGGTTATATAGCAGTAGAATACTGAAAATACAAGATCACTTTACCTTAGTTGTTAATAAGTAAAAAAAAAAAAAAAAAAAAAAACACAGGAGAGGTATTGGCCTTTTGAATTGATTTCAGTAGCTGCTTACCAAAGAGATCCTCTTGACTCTCCACCTGTGGATATTGATTATGCCTTTTCAACATCTGTACTGTCTTTTTAATATCTTATTTATTGCTTGATAACTGCAGAAAAATACAAACAATTAGCAATGAGGAGAGATTTTACTAAATTTTTCCTGACAGTAATAGTAATTTATCACTTCATAAGAATGTTAGGAACTGATATTTTACTTTATCAATAAAACAAGCTACTTTTTCCTTATCAAGAATTTAATCACAATCACTTATTAAAGCTAATCAAATACATTTCATATGCACTGAAATATTCAAATGCTCTTTCTTTAGTTGTCATTGAATAATATTGATTTACTTAAACTTAAACAATTCTGTGTTCCTTTAATGAAACAATCTTTATTATACTAATTTTTACTCTACCACTGTATTTGGCAAACATAATATCGTATTAAAGATTTGCAATATATATTTGCATAAATGAAATGAAGCTGCTGTTTTTCTTGTGAGAACAATAGTGCTTGATATGTAGTAAACGTCAAGCTGTATTTAAAGAAGGAATTAGACAGCATTTTCTATTTTTCTGTTTGGAACACTTGAAACTAGAATGTATTTCTTCTTTCCTAGTATAAGTTCTCCAAGCCAGGCTTCAGCAATACGTAAACAGTGAACTTCCAGATGTTCAAGCTGGTTTTAGAAAAGGCAGAGGAACCAGAGATCAAATTGTCAACATCCACTGGATCAATGAAAAAACAAGAGAGTTCCAGAAAAATATCTACTTCTGATTTATTGACTATGCCAAAGCCTTTGACTGTGTGGATCACAATAAACTGTGGAAAATTCTGAAAGAGATGGGAATACCAGACCACCTGGTCTGTCTCTTGAGAAACCTGTATGCAGGTCAGGAAGCAATAGTTAGAATTGGACATGGAACAACAGACTGGTTCCAAATAGGAAAAGGAGTGTGCAAAGGCTGTATATTGTCACTCTGCTTATTTAACTTCTATGTGGAGTATATCATGTGAAATATCAGAGTGGATGAAGAACAAGCTGTAATCAAGATTGCTGGGAGAAATATCAATAACCTCAGATATGCAGATGACACCACCCTTATAGCAGAAAATGAAGAGGAACTAAAAAGCCTCTTGATGAAAGTGAAAGAGGAGAGTGAAAAAGTTGACTTAAGACTCAACATTCAGAAAACTAAGATCGTGGCATATGGTCCCATCACTTCATGGTAGATAGATGGGGAAACAGTGTCAGACTTTATTATTTTTTTTTTTTTTTTGGTTCCAAAATCAAAGATGCTCACTCTTTGGAAGGAAAGTCATGACCAACTTAGGTAGCATATCGAAAAGCAGAGACATTAATTAGCCAACAGAGGTCCATCTAGTCAAGGCTACGGTTTTTTCAGTAGTCATGTATGGATGTGAGAGTTGGAAGGTGAAGAAAATTGAGCACTGAAGAATTGATGCTTTTTTTTTTTATTGTTTTGCCATACATTGTCATGATATCACCATGGGTTTACACATGCTTCCCCTCCGGAGCCCCCCTCTCTCCTCCCTCCCCCCAGGGAAATCTCGCTGCACCAGCCCCAAGCATCAATCCTCGGCTGGCAATTGATTAGACATATGATAAATAACATGCTTCAATGCCCTTCTCCCATATCATCCCACCCTTACCCTCATCCACAAAGTCCACAAGTCTATTCTATACATCTGCGTACCTTTTGCTGTCTCGCATGTTGGGTTCTCGTTACCGTCTTTCTAAATTCCATATATATGCGTTAATATACTGTATTGTTGTTTTTGCTTCTGACTTACTTCACTCTGGATAATGGGCTCCAGTTTCGTCCATCTGAGTAGAATTGCTTCAAATGAATTTTTTTTTAATGCTGAGTAATATTCCATTGTGTATATGTACCACAGCTTTCTTATCCATTAGTCAGTTGATGTGCATCTGGGTTGCTTCCATGTCCTGGCTATTGTAAACTATGCAGCGATGAACATTGGGGTACAAGTGGCTCTTTCAATTCTGGTTTTCTCAGTGTATATGCCCAGCAGTGGGATTGCTGGGTCATATGGCAGGTCTATTTGCAGCTTTTTAAGGAACCTCCACACTGTTTTCCATAGTGGCTGTACTACTTTGCATTCCCACCAATAGTGTAAGAGGGTTCCCTTTTCTCCACATCCTCTCCAGCATTTATTGCTTGTAGACTTTTGGATGGGAGCCATTCTGACTGGTGTAAAGTGGTACCTCATTGTGGTTTTGATTTGCATTTCTCTGATAATGAGTGATGTTGAGCATCTTTTCATATGTTTGTTAGCCATTTTTATATCTTCTTTGGAGAAATGTCTGTTAAGTTCTTTGGCCCACTTTTTAATTGGGTTGTTTATTTTTCTAGAATGGAGCTGCAGGAGTTGTTTTTATATTTTTGAGATTAATTGTTTGTCCGTTGCTTCATTGGCTATTATTTTCTCCCATTCTGAAGGCTGTCTTTTCACCTTGCTTATAGTTTCCTTTGTTGTGCAAAAGCTTTTAATTTTAATTAGGTCCCATTTGTTTATTCATGTTTTTATTTCCAGTATTCTGGGAGGTGGGTCGTGGAGTATCCCGCTTTGGGTTATGGCAGAGAGTGTTTTGCCTATGTTATCCTCTAGGAGCTTTATAGTTTCTGGTCTGATGCTTAGATCTTTGATCCATTTTGAGTTTATCTTTGTGTATGGTGTTAGAAAGTGATCTAGTTTCATTCTTTTACAAGTGGCTGTCCAGTTTTCCCAGCACCACTTGTTAAAGAGGTTGTCTTTTCTCCATTGTATATTCTTGCCTCCTTTATCAAAGATAAGGTGTCCATAGATGCGTGGATTTATCTCTGGGCTTTTTATTCTGTTCCATTGATCTATGTTTCTGTCTTTGTGCCAGTACCATACTGTTTTAATGACTGTGGATTTGTAGTATAGCCTAAAGTCAGGTAGGTTGATTCTGCCAGTTCCATTCTTCTTTCTCAAGATTGCTTTGGCTATACGAGGTTTTTTGTATTTCCATACAAATTGAGAAATTATTTGTTCTAATTCTTTGAAAAAGACCTCTGCTAGCTTGATAGGACTTGCATTGAATCTATAGATTGCTTTGGGTAGTATACTCATTTTCACTATATTGAATCTTCCAATCCACGAACACGGCACATTTCTCCATCTGTTTGTGTCCTCCTTGATTTCTTTCATCAGTGTTTTATAGTTTTCTATATACAAGTCTTTTGTTTCTTTAGGTAGAAATACTCCTAAGTATTTTATTCTTTTTGTTTCGATGGTGAATGGAATTGTTTCCTTAATTTCTCTTTCTGATTTCTCACTGTTAGTGTATAGGAATGCCAGGGATTTCTGTGTGTTGATTTTGTATCCTGAAACTTTGCTATATTCACTGATTAGCTCTAGTAATTTTCTCGTAGAGTCTTTAGGGTTTTCAATATAGAGGATCATGTCATCTGCAAACAGAGAGAGTTTTACTTCTTCTTTTCCAATCTGGATTCCTTTGATTTCTTTATCTGCTCTGATTGCTGTGGCCAAGACTTCAAAAACTATGTTGAAAAGTAGTGGTGAGAGTGGGCACCCTTGTCTTGTTCCTGATTTCAGGGGGAATGCTTCCAGCTTTTCACCATTGAGGATAATGTTTGCTGTGGGTTTGTCATATATAGCTTTTATTATGTTGAGGTATGTTCCTTCTATTCCTACTTTTTGGAGGGTTTTTATCATAAATGGATGTTGAATTTTGTCAAAGGCTTTCTCTGCATCTATTGAGATAATCATGTGATTTTTATTTTTCAATTTGTTAATGTGGTGTATTACATTGATCGATTTATGAATATTGAAGAATCCTTGCATCCCTGGGATAAAGCGTACTTGGTCATGATGTATGATCTTTTTGATGTGTTGTTGGATTCTATTTGCTAGAATTTTGTTAAGGATTTTTGCATCTAAGTTCATCAGTGATATTGGCCTGTAGTTTTTTTTTGTGTGTGGCATCTTTGCCGGGTTTTGGAATTAGGGTGATGGTGGCCTCATAGAATGATTTTGGAAGTTTACCTTCGTCTGCAATTTTCTGGAAGAGTTTGAGTAGAATAGGTGTTAGCTCTTCTCTAAATTTTTGGTAGAATTTAGCTGTGAAGCCATCTGGTCCTGGGCTTTTGTTTTTTGGAAGATTTCTGATTAAGGTTTCAATTTCCGTGCTTGTGATGGGTCTATTGATATTATCTATCTCTTCCTGGTTTAGTCTTGGAAAGTTGTACTTTTCTAGGAATTTGTCCATTTCCTCCAAATTGTCCAGTTTATTTGCATATAGTTGCTGATAATAGTCTCTTATGATCCTTTGTATTTCTGTGTTTTCTGTTGTGATCTCTCCGTTTTCGTTTCTAATTCTGTTGATTTGGTTCTTCTCCCTTTGTTTCTTGATGAGTCTGGCTAATGGTTTGTCAATTTTATTTATCTTCTCAAAGAACCAGCTTTTGGCTTGGTTGATTTTTGCTATCGTCACTTTTGTTTCCTTTGCATTTTTTTCTGCCCTGATCTTTAAGATTTCTTTCCTTCTACTAGACCTGGGCTTCTGCATCTCTTCCCTTTCTAGTTGCTTTAGGTGTAAAGTAAGGTCATTTATTTGATTTTTTTCTTGTTTCCTGAGGTGAGCTTGTATTGCTATGAACTCTCCCCTTAGTATTGCTTTCACAGTGTCCCATAGGTTTTGGGCTGTTGTGTTTTCATTTTCATTCGTTTCCATGCATAACTGAATTTCATTTTTGATTTCTTCTGTGATTTGTTGGTTATTCAGCAGTGTGTTGTTGAGCCTCCATATGTTGGAAGTTTTGAAAGGTTTTCTCCTGTAGTTGATATCTAATCTCACTGCATTGTGGTCAGAAAAGATGCTTGGGATGATTTCAATATTTTTGAATTTATCAAGGTTAGATTTATGGCCCAGGATGTGATCTATCCTGGAGAAGGTCCCGTGCGCACTTGCGAAAAAGGTGAAATTCCTTGTTTTGGGGTGGAATGACCTATAGATGTCAATTAGTTCTAGTTGGTCTATTGTATCATTTAAAGTTTGAATTTCTTTGTTACTTTTCTGTCTAGTTGATCTATCCATTCGTGTGAGTGGTGTATTAAAGTCTCCCACTATTATTGTGTTGTTGTTGATTTCCCCTTTCATACTTGTTAGCATTTGCCTTACATATTGTGGAGCTCTTATGTTAGGTGCATAAATATTTATAATTGTTATTTCTTCTTCCTGGACTGATCCTTTGATCATTATGTAATGTCCATCTTTATCTCTTTTCACTGCCTTTATTTTAAAGTCTACTTTATCTGATATGAGGATTGCCACTCCTGCTTTCTTTTGGTCTTTATTCACATGGAATATCTTTTTCCAGCCTTTAACTTTCAGTCTATATGTGTCCCTAGGTTTGAGGTGGGTCTCTTGTAGACAACATATATAGGGGTCTTGTTTCTGTATCCAATCGGCCAATCTTTGTCTTTTGGTTGGGGCATTCAGCCCTTTTACATTTAAGGTAATTATTGATAAGTATGATCCCGTTGCCATTTATTTTATTGTTTTGGGTTCCAGATTATCTATCCCATCCGTGTTTCCTGTCTAGGCAAGTTCCTTTAGCATTCGTTGGAGGGCTGGTTTGGTGTTGCTGAATTCTCTCAGTTTCTGCTTGTCTGAGAAAATTTTGAATTCTCCTTCAAATTTGAATGAGATCCTTGCTGGGTACAGTAATCGGGGTTGTAGATTGTTTTCTTCCATGACTTTAAGTATGTTTTGCCATTCCCTTCTGGCCTGAAGCGTTTCTGTTGAGAGATCAGCTGTTATCCTTATGGGATTCCCCTTGTGAGTTATTTTTTGCTTCTCCCTTGCTGCTTTTAATATTTGGTCTTTGTATTTGATATTTCTTAATTTGATTAATATGTGTCTTGGGATGTCCTGCTTGGGGTTTATTCTATTTGGGACTCTCTGTGTTTCTTGGACCTGAGTGGCTATTTGCTTCCCCAATTTAGGGAAGTTTTCAACAATTATCTCTTCAAGAATTTTCTGATGGTCTTTCTTTTTGTCTTCTTCTGGGACTCCTATGATTCGAATATTGGTGCGTTTAATATTGTCCCAGAGGTCTCTAAGATTGTCCTCATTTCTTTTAATTCTTTTTTCATTTTTCCTTTCTGTTTCATTTATTTCTGCCATTCTGTCTTCTACCTCACTTATTCTGTCTTCTATCTCTGTTATTCTACTGTTGGTTCCTTCCAGGGTGTTTTTGATCTCATTTATTGCATTATTTATTGTATTTTGACTCTTTTTCATTTCTTCTAAGTCCTTGTTAAAGCTTACCTGCATCTTCTCAATCCTTGCCTGCAGGTTATTGAGCTGCAACTCCAACTTATTTTCCAGGTTTTGGATCATTTTCACTATCATTATTCGGAATTCTTTGTCAGGTAGACTTCCTATCTCTTCATCTTTTGTTTGGTCTAGGGGGTATTTATCCTGTTCCTTTACTTGCTGGGTATTTCTCTGCCTTTTCATCTTGTTTATCTTGCTGTGTTGTCCCTTTATTGTGGGGGTTCCTCTCTGTGGGAGGGGTTGGATGTGTGGTTTGTCGAAGTTTCCTGGATGGGAAGGCTTGTGTGGTTTTCTGGTGGGTGGGTTTAGGTTTCCTCACTGTTACTCCTTCCAGTTGAAAGAGATGGGGAGTTGAAAGATACCAGGGCAGACTCACCGGGTCCATCCAGGGCTGACACGATGGTGTCTTCGGAGGGAGCAGACGACTGGCGGCTTCCCTCCCACTAGCCCTGCCGCGCGCGCTCCAAGGGGCGAATTGATGCTTTTGAATTGTGGTGTTGGAGAAGACTCTTGAGAGTCCCTTGGACTGCAAGGAGATCCAACCAATCCATCCTAAAGGAGATCAGTCCTGGGTGTTCATTGGAAGGGCTGATGTTGAAGCTGAAACTCCAATACTTTGGCCACCTCATATGAAGAGCTGATTCATTGGAAAATACCCTAATGCTGGGAAGGACTGGGGCAGGAGGAGAAGGGGAAGACAGAGGATGAGATGGCTGGATAGCATCACCAACTAAATCGACATGGGTTTGGGTAGACTCTGGGAGTTTGTGATGGACAGGGAGGCCTGGCGTACTGAGATTCATGGGGTTGCAAAGAGTCAGATATGACTGAGTGACTGAACTGAATGAGAACTTTTTTGAAATTTACATGCTTCAACTTTTTTTTCAAATTTACTAATGACTATCAATGTGATGTAAAATGTACTTATGTTTAATCACCTCTACATTTGTCAACATATTCTCTTTTCATTTCTAATATTTAATATTTAAATTCAATTATCTTTAAGCATTAATCTTAATAAACTTTCAGTTTATTAGGCTTAAACACGGTCTTTCTTTTACCACCTACAGGTTTTTGTTTTTCATCTGATTATTTGTCTTAAATTTTCCCATTCACTTTCTTTGAATGGTTATATTTTAGTTAGAGATTGAATTAATTAATTTTTAGACCTGTTTTCTTACTATTGGGGTTTCCCTAGTGATTTGGAGAGTGAAAAATCTGACTGCAATGCAGAAGGCCCAGGTTCTATCCCTGGGTAAGGAAGATCCCCTGGAAAAGGGAATGGGTATTCTCTCCAGTATTCTTGCCTGGAGAATCCCATGAACAGAGAAGCCTGGTGGGCTACAGTGTACAGGGTCACACAGAATCAGACACAACTGAATCAACTGAGTATACATGCATGCATGGAATAAGGGGTGAATTGCTATTTACATACATATGTACAGATTGTAGTTCTGTGGCTACTGGAAAGGACTTAGAGATGAATATTAGGCCAAGAAGTACTTCTTTTGAATATATGGGAAACTTGTTTCCTGGGCTTGAGTTCACTGGTCAAGGAAATTACGAATCACTTCGGGGTACTATTTCATCTGCTTTGGCAGAATTTTCAGTCATTTCACTTTGGGCTTCAGTGTTAGAACAAATTCTAAAGTCAAGAAACCTGAAAACCAGGACCTGGAGTAGTTTTGACAGGGTAATTTAATAACTGTACTGAAGACCTATATTCCATTGCTTTTTTCCAGATTTATTAGCACCCGATAGGACAGATATTCAAAACTTCTCCTGTGGAATTTTGATTTATTATTGTCCTGATTTTTGCTTGTATATCTCTGAAAGATGCCCAGTATCTTTAGAAGGCAATGGCGACCCACTCCAGTACTCTTGCCTGGAAAATCCCATGGATGGAGGAGCCTGGTAGGCTGCAGTCCCATGGGGTTGCAAAGAGTTGGACATGACTGAGTGACTTTATTTTCACTTTTCACTTTCATGCATTGGAGAAGAAAATGGCAACCCACTCCAGTGTTCTTGCCTGGAGAATCTCAGAGACGAAGGAGCCTGGTAGGCTACGTTCTATGGGGTTGTACAGAGTCAAACACGACTGAAGTGATTTAGCAGCAGCAGCAGCAGCAATATCTTTATCCTTTCATATTAAATCTGACTTCACCTCTTTGTGTCTTAGATTAATTGGTCATAATAACATTTCCTAACTTGCATCATACTCTGTAAATAGTATCCTTTCAATTGTTTCAGTTGGATACAGTGAAGGAAGACAAGGAAACATATTAATTTACACATCATGAACTAGATTGCTGTTCTTCATTTATAAGACATTTTAATGGAAAAAAAAGTATTATAAGTATATATAAAATTACATATGTTGAACTATGATTATGCAAGTTATTCTGACTGGTGTCAAATGAATTTATGACAGATTTGTAGGTGCTAATGAATAGAAATACAGCTGTTAAATTTAATTTCAAGTCTTTGATCATCAGCAACAGGACACGCAGGGCAAAATACCTATCTACAGGGTCAATAGGGTGAAAAATTGGAGGAGTGATACCCTCAGACTCTGGTGTGGAAATTACTTCACCCTTGGTTTTTCAAGTTTCACTGAAGCAAACTCTTCAGTTACATATGTAAAACCACATTCTCACTCACTGACAGTCCTTAACTTCTGGTTCTTCCTTTTTTTTAAATATATTTTTTTCATTAGTTGGTTGGTTGGTTATCTGTTTATTGACCCAAAGGAAATATTAAAAGGATTTCATTAGGGTTAGGGTTAGGGCTATGGTCTGTGATTCATTATTCAAATGAGACATTTTGTGGTCACTGTTTGGCCATCCTAAAGGCAATAGTCAGAAATGCCTCTGCTTTCATAGTCAACAGCAGATGATCATACTGGTGGAAGTACCACCTTACATATGGAAGGCTATTTACATGGATGCTAATTGTCAAGGGATTTCTTAGGTGAGACAACGGACCTGGGGTTGTAAGGACTTAGTTACCAGTCCACATGGAAGATGGGAGTCACTTCTCAGCTGCACATTGAGTTGTTGAAGATTGTCAGTCACAATTTGAGTTCTTTTTCAGACATCCATGAAGCTCATAGGACTGATGTGCAATGCTAATAAGTATAAAGATGCCTTTCAACGTTCCTGTTGCATTCTTTCTGCCCTCCTCATTTAACATGCTCTTTGTCTGTATTTCATTTAATCTAAGAAAACCTTTTTAAATGGAGGATTTCATTCTGACTATATGAAGTGTATTTGTCACAGTAGAATATGCCACACATTTCAATTTAGGAAACAGAATTGCTGAGAACAAATGCCAGATTATCATTAAGGAATGCTATAATCTGGTTAGAATCAATGCTCAGCTGTTTCTGGCAGTAGCTACCATACCACTATATTCAGCGGCTTCCTCAACACATCTGCCATGAAGTATTGGCAATTCTTGACATAGTTGAATACTTCTTCCTCCTTAGCAAAGTTTTGCCAGTAGACTTCTAAAGGTTGGTATTCTTTTTGTCTCACTGCTTTTTCCCTTTCTCCTTTGCTATTTCTGGATATGCATACAAACTTTCAACCTTAGAGTATTCAAGAGCTCTTAGGTCTTACATCTCTCCTCTTTTCTGTCTGTAGTTGTCCCTTTGACAATTTCTAGTCTTGTGACTTTAAATATTATGTAGGTGTTGATCATTCCTAATTTTAAGCCTCAAACCCTAGTCTCTTTGCTGAACTCCAAAATGAGTATTCAAATTCTAACAAGATATGTGTCCTTTTTGTTTAAGAGGCATCACAAACACAACTGATCTGATTTTACCCCATAAGTTGCTGTATCCATATCAATGTTCATTAATTGAAGACTCTATTTTTAAATTTATTTTAACCTAACACCTTGATTCTCTAGTTTTCTCTCATTCTCATCCAGATAAACTTGATGCAGGTCTTGTTACCTGTTCTTCTCAGATCATGCTAATACTTATTTTAGAGTTTATTTTTGTTGTGCTCAGTCATTCAGTCATGTCTGACACTTTGCAACTCCATGGAGTGTAGCCAGCCAAGCTCCTCTGTTCATGGGACTTTTTTTAGGTAAGAATAATGAAGTAGGTTGCAATTTCCTACTCCAGGGAATCCAAACCCAGGGATTGAACCTGCATCTCTTACATTGGCAGGCAGATTCTTTACCAGCGAGCCAACTGGGAAGCCCACAGTTTCTTTCTGTGAATTAATAAAGCTACACTTTATTAAAGCTCAACAGATTGGTTCCAAATTGGGAAAAGGAGTATGTCGAGGGTGTATATTGTCATCTTGCTTATTTAACTTCTATGCAGAGTATATCATGTGAAATGCCAGAACTAGATGGAGCTCAGGCTGGGATCAAGATTGGGGAAGAAATATTAATAATCTAAGATATGCAGATAATACCATCCTTATGGCAGAAAGCAAAGAGGAACTAAAGGCCTTTTGATGAAAGTGAAAGAGAAGAGTGAAAAAGCTGGCTTAAAACTCAACATTCAAAAAATGAAGATTATGGCATCTCGTCCCATCACTTTGTGGAAAATAGATGGGGAAACAATGGATACAGTGACTGAATATTTTGAGGGGCTCCAAAATCACTCCAGATAGTGACTGCAGCCATGACTTAATGAGAAACAATAAAACTTTCTTTCCTAAATAATGTGCTCAGTAAAATAACAGAAGACACTTGATTTTAAGTGCCTTATATTTTGATGTCTGAGTCCACACATTTGGGAAGTCTTCTTGTTGATTTCTGAAAGTATGAAATTTTTTTTTGTAATTAACATCTGTAATATGTTCAGAACTACAGTTCAAGCTGAAACTAAAATCACTTACTCCCTGGAAGTAAAGCAATGACAAAACTAGGCAGTATATTAAAAAGCAGAGACATTACTTTACTGACAAAGGTTCATGTAGTCAAAGCTGTGTTTTTTCCAGTAGTCATGTATGGATGTGAGAGTTGGACTATAAAGAAAGCTGAGTGCTGAAGAATTGCTGCTTTTGAGCTGTGGTATTGGAGAAGACTTTTGAGAGTCCCTTGGACTGCAAGGAGATCCAACCAGTCCATCCTAAAGGAAATCGGTTCTGAATATTCACTGGAAGGACTGATGCTGAAGCTGAAGCTTCAATAATTTGACCAATTGATATGAGGAACTGACACATTGTTTGCTAGGAAAGATAGAAGACAGGAGGATAAGGGCATGACAGAAGATGAGATGGTTGAATGACATCACCAACTTGACGACATGAGTTTGAGCAAGCTCCAGGAGTTGGTGATGGACAGGGAAGCCTGGCACGCTGCAGACCATGAGGTAACAATGAGTTGGACATGACTGAGTAACTGAGCTGAAAGCTACACTTTTATCTGGTGGCTTTGTCTTAAATCATGTGTGTGTATGTGTATGTATACTTATAGTGTCCATAGTGGCACAGTTGTAAAAAAGTCACCTGCAGTGCGGGTGATGTGGGTTTAATCCTTGGATCTGGAAGATCCCCTGAAGGAAGAAATGGCAACTGACTCCAGTATTCTTGCTGGGATAATCCCATGGACAGTTGGGTCTGGTGAGCTATAGTCCACTTGGTCACAAAGAGTCAGACACAATTGAGCAGGCATGCTGAGTTTTTAAATTTCTGATATTATTCTATTCGAAGAATATCTCTTCAGAGCAGTCTAATTGGAGTTTCATTTATTTTCAGTGTTTTTATTTTTAGTTTTGTGATCACTTTCAAAACTATTTCCACTGAATTTACTAATGTTCAATATAGTTTCTTCTATCTGTCCCAGTTATCTATATGTCTCTTTTTGTCTTATTTATTGTTTTATTATTAAACACTTTGTTGAGATATTTACTTTTAATTGTTATTAAAGTTCATTAATATTTTTGCAGTGCTTGCCTTAGTGATTAGAATTGTTACCATACTTGTAGTCAATCTTAAATATGTACTTTTACTATTCCTAAGAAAACCAAAGAAATATTTTATACAATTCAACCTTTATTGACCCCATTCCACATTTTTCTATCATCTTGATACATTTTACTTATGAATATATTTTAATCTCCAAAGTTTTTATTTTAAAACTGAATATTCCTTAATATCTACTGTCATAATACTTTCTGATGCTTTCCCTTCATTCTTGTGTTCCTGTAATTCATTTAATATAATTAATCTTGCTTTACTTTAGCATTTCTTTTAGCTCTAGCTTCTGTCAGACATTATTTCATTTTCAATTTTCTAAATTAACAAATTTAGCAAAGAGATTCAAGAGATTAGATCTGATAGACAGAGCGGCTGAAGAACTATGGATGGAAGTTTTTAACTTTTTACAGGAGGCAGTGATTAAGATTATGCCCAAGGAAAACAAAGGCAAAAAGGCAAAAATGTTGCCTGAGGAGGCCTTACAAATAGCTGAGAAAAGAAGAGACATGAAAGGCAAAGGAGAAGAGAAAGATATACCCATTTGAATGCAGAGTTCCAAAGAATCACAAGGGGAGATAAGAAAGCCTTCCTCAGCTACCAATGTGAAAAAATAGAACAATAGAATGGGAAAGACTAGAAATCTCATCTAGAAAATTATAGATACCAAGGGAACATTTCACACAAAGATGGGCACAATAAAGGACAGTAACGGCATAAACCTAACAGAAACAGAAAATATTAAGAAGAGGTGGCCAGAATGCACAGGAAAAAAAAAAAAAAGATTTTCATAACCCAGATAACCATGATGGTGTGGTCACTCCTCTAGAGCCAGACATCATGGAATTTGAAGTCAAGTAGGCCTTAGGAAGTATCACTACAAACAAAGGTAGTGGAGGCGATAGAATTCCAGTGGAGCTATTTCATAATCCTAAAAGATGATGCTGTGAAAGTGCTGTACTCAATATGCCAGCAAATTTGGAAAACTCAGCAATGGCCACAGGACTGGAAAAGATCAGTTTTCATTCCAATCTCAAAGAAAGGCAATGCCAAAGAATTTTCAAACTACTGCACAACTGCTGTCATCTCACACACTAGCAAAGTAGTACTCAAACTTCTCGAAACCAGGCTTCAACAGTACATGAATCATGAACTTCCAGATGTTCAAGCTGAATTTAGAAAGGGCAAAGGAACCAGAGATAAAATTGCCAACATCTGTTGGATCATCGAAAAAGCAAGAGAGTTCCAGAAAAAACATCTATTTCTGCTTTATTGACTACAACAAAGCCTTTAACTGTGTGGATAACAACAAACTGTGGAAAATTCTTAAAGATATGGGAATTCCAGACCAACTTACTTGCCCCCTAAAAAATCTGTATATAGGTCAAGAAGAAACAGTTAGAACTGGACATGGAACAACAGACTGGGTCCTAATTGGGAAAGGAGTATGTCAAGGCTGTATACTGTCACCCATATGCAGAGTCCATCAAGCAAAATGCTAGGCTGGATGAAGCACAAGGTGGGATCAAGATTGCCAGGAGAAATATCAATAACCTCAGATATGCAGATGACACCACACTTATGGCAGGAAGCGAAGAAGAGCCTCTTGATGAAAGTGAAAGAGGAGAGTGAAAAGTTAGCTTAAAACTCAACATTCAGAAAACTAAGATTATGGCATACAGTCTCATCACTTCATGGCAAATAGATGGGGGAACAATGGAAACAGTGACAGACTTTATTTTGTGGGGGCTCCAAAATCACTGCAGATGGTGATTATAGCCATGAAATTAAAAGACACTTGTTCCTTGGAAGAAAAGCTATGACCAACCTTGACAGCATATTAAAAAGCAGAGAATTACTTTGACAACAAATGTCCATCTAGTCAAAGCTATGGTTTTTCTAGTAGTCATGCATGGATGTGAGAGTTGGACCATAAAGAAAGCTGAGTGCCAAAGAATTGATGCTTTTGGACTGTGACGTTGGAGAAAACTCTTGAGACTCCCATGGACTGCAAGGAGATCCAACCAGTCAATCCTAAAGGAAGTCAGTCCTAAATATTCACTGGGAAGGACGTATGCTGAATCTGAAACTCCAATACTTTGGCTACCTGGTGCGAAGAACTGACTCGTTGGAAAAGACCCTGATCTGAGGAAGATTGAAGGTGGAAGGAGAAGGGAAAGACAGAGGATGAGATGGTTGGATGGCATCACTGACTCAATGGACATGAGTTTGAGCAAACTGTGTGAGTTTGTGATGGGCAGGGAAGTCTGGTGTGCTGCAGTCCATGGGGTAGTGAAGAATCAGACATGGATGAGTAACTATACTGAAATTAATAATTAAAAAACACATCACTGGCTACATAATTCTAACATGACATTTTTTTTTCAGCACTAAATGGTGCCATTCTTTTGTTTTCATGTTTTCTATCAAGAAATAAAAAGTCAAACTTAACTGCTTCTTTATAGGAATATGTATTTTTTCCATCTGACAGTCATTATTACTTTTGTGTGTCTTTGATGTTCAGCTGTTTGCTAGGTTATGCCCAGTGTGGTTTTCATTATACTTTCAAGTTCGGGCTTCATATAGCCTTTTGAATGTGTAGATTGATCTCTTTCTTTTTTTTTTTTTTCCTTTAAATTTTTATTTATTTATTAATTTTCTCTTTTATTTATTTATTTTCTTTACATTATCGTGTTGGTTTTGCCATACATTGACATGAATCCTCCATGGGTATACACGTGTTCCCCTTCCAGAGCCCCCCTCCCCCCTCCCTCCCGATTCCTTCCTCTGGGTCATTCTGGTGCACCAGCCCTGAGCATCCTATATCATGTAAATTATCACATGTGAAGTGAATCGCCAACCCAGGTCTGATGCATGATACAGGGTGATCTCTTTCAACGGCTTTAGAAATTTCTCTGCACAGGTCTGTTCTTCTATAGCTTAAATTGAATATATACTCTACTTTCCCATCATGTTCCATAATGGTTTGACCCATTTTCTATATTTTATATTAATGGTTCCCTATTTATTATTTAATCCAGGTATGATGTGCAGATATAACCTCTACTGTACCAATTCTCTGTTTTATCTATCCTGCTCTTTAATTTCATCTCTATAATACTTAAGTTTAGCTATTTAAGTTTTCCCTTATAAGATGTTCTTTTTAAATATATTCAAGCTTTCTGGGTAAAATTCATTTGGGTCCATTTCCCTTAATATATTAATCATAATTATTATATTAATGATCCTGTTTGATGCCTTTCCTTGTCAGTATCATTTATGATTCAGTGTATATAATCTTTTTTTCAATTTAGCTTTATGCTCTTTGGTGCTGTTTCCTAGCCAAAGTTCCAAACCAGTCATTCAGTTTGATTGCTGGCACAGACTCTGTATATTCCTGCAGAGAGAATTTAATAATTATGTCACAGACCATGTTCTCTAAGGTTCAGCTTTCTATCAGTCTCCTATGCCCCTGCCACAAATGAGAGAACATGGATCTAAGAATATGGTTCACTCCATTTCACTTGTCTCTTATCTGAGTTCTTGACACATTCTGTCATGTCTTATTGGGTTGATTTCCAATGTTTTAAATTGTTCTTTTTATGATTTATGCATTCTGCATAATTGTCTTTATGTAAATTAAGTGTAAAATTAAATTTAAAAAATAAGATTATTTCTGCTACCCAGCTACCTTTTCATATAGAAAAGCTGAAGTCATATTGTATTTGAATGTTTTCCTGATCAACTTTATTTTAATGAACTTTTTATTATAGAAAATCTACTTGTTAAAGAGTTCTCATGTTTATTGATATCAAAATAATATTATATTTTCAAACATTTAGGGAAGTTTTCAGAAACATCTCTCTCTCACTTTATGTACCATGTTTGTCAGTATAATACCAATATCTTCTTGATTAAGACCTTGGGATCTTGAGTCAATTGAAAACAATCCATTCAACTGGTCATTTGATGTAGGTCATATATTATGTAAGTTATAATATTACTCTACAAATAATTATACTTACTTTCTTGGTTCATTGGAGGAGTATGAGATAATGCACATGAATACCTTCCTTCAATATAATGTTTCAATAAAGAGTAGTTAACATCATCATTTGCATATTGCTGGTGATTGTGATAATTATTATTATTGCATATAAACTTTAACTCAGTGAAAATTTTACCTTTGAAAATACTTACCCCACATGAGCCTCAATGCCCTAATCTGTAACATAGGATGAGTGATTCAACTATATTAATGTGCCATAATCATCTTTTTTTTTACTCCTTCTTCCTATTATATTGCTTATTTCCTTAAACAATACATGCACTTTAAGTCCAAACATATGGCACATCACAAACAAACAGAAACACTATAGCAATTTACTTCGAATTTTAAAAACAGCAAACCTATCAAAAATGTGTATTTAAAATTCTGCACTTCATTAAAAATTTACCATATTGAGTATGCTCATTCAAATCAAGTTATCAGCTATTTCTTTAAACTGAAAAAGTATATTTTGTATAATAGATACCTAAATAGAGCAAAGCATGATACAATGTATTTTGGGCTAAGAATTGGTGAGATATTGGATGTTTAATTCAAAGCTGATAATCACATGTGAGCCTGGATGTTCATCTGAGATGTATCGGAACTCCTCAGGTTTTATGATCACATTGACAGCCACCCTCCCCTGACATTTTGCTATTTCAGGAGGAATTGCAGAATGCAATTTCTTAGAGCCAGTTAAACTTGAAAGGGCAAAGTTCCAAAGAACAAAATTTATGAAATAAATCTATTTGAATAAAATATTAATCAAGGGATCTCTTTGAAGTAAAATGTTTTGTAGAAGCAGATATAAATTGCTTTGACCTTTCATGTACCATACAGAACAAGCATTTGCATTTACAACAATAAAATGCCTCATCCATATTTGACAGACTAGCTTGAAAATGGAAAGAAACTTCAAGATCTAAGTACCTAATGCTAATTCTAGGTTAATATTTTAATGTTAATAGACACTTTGCATTGCATATTTTTACTAATCAAAAACAGTAGAAAGATAGCTACCATATTGTTAGTAACAGGAGGCAAAAATGACACTTTACTATTCAACTATTAAAGTTATAAATGTAAGGTTTGGTTTGTTTTCAAGAAATAGAGGACATACAGTAGAAACACTGAGGCCATAGTGAAGGAAGAAGGGATGAAGTCAGAAGCAACTTTTTTATTGCTTTTCTATTTTATTAAAAAATAAAAATTTAATAAAATGCTATTTATTTTTATTTACAAATAAATAAAACTCTTATTTTTACTGGAGAGCTTTTCCCAGACTGGTCTTTATCTCATATATTTACCTCCCTTTTCTAATAATTCCTATATGCATTGCTATTGTTGATGCAAACCCTGAATTTTTGAAAGAAACTGACAATACAGAAGAAGTTAGTGGGAATAAACTACTGGCTAAACATAAATGTGGCTTTTGCATTTCATGTTCATATAAGTGTTTTCTATTTAATTTTGCCTACATTTCAGTTTGGAAAAATTCATTTGCTATTCTTATATCGAGTAGGTAGCTTTCTTTTGTGATGAAATAAAAGAGACTTGCATGTTATGTAATTTTTGTTGAGATGTAAAAGCATTTCACATTGTATAAGTTTATGGTTTAAAATATGTTGATCTGACTTATTTATATATTGAAGTATGATTATCACCATGGTGGTAGCTAACACTTCTGTGTGCATGTGTTCAGTGGTGTCTGACTCTTTGTGACCCCATGGACTGAAGGCCACCAGGCTTCTCTGTCCATGGAAGTTTCCAGGCAAGAATCCTGGAGGTGATTACCATTTCCTACTCCAGGGAATCTTCTCGACCCAGGGATTGAACCCAAGTTTCCTGCATTGACAGGCAGATTCTTTAACACTGTACCACCTGGAAGTTCTATAATATCACATTATTACCATTTTTTTTTGTTGTGAGAACACTTCAGATCTAGTCTATTAGCAGTAGTGAAACATGTTATACAGCATTGTTGACTACAATTACAATGTTATCATTAGATCCTCAGAACATCTTCTAGTGCAAGTTTATTCCCTTCTATAACATCTCCACTGGGTTATGCATGTGCATGCTAAGTTGCTTCAGTCATGTACTACTCTTTGCAACCATATAGACTGTGGCCTTTCAGCCACCTCTATCCATGGGATTCTCTAGGCAAGAATACTATTGTTTGTTGCTATACCCTTCTCCAGGGAATCTTCCTAACCTAAGGATCATAGCTATGCCTCCTGCATCTCCTGCATTGGCAGGCAGGTTCTTGACCACTGAACCACATGAGAAGCCCAACTGGGCCATAAATTTTAAAGAAATATCCATATCATTTTCCATAACTGCTAAACCAACTTGCACTCCCACCAACAAGGCATAAGGGTTCCTATTCTCCACATCTTTTATCATCCTGATGATATTTTATTTTCTAGCTTTTTTAACAGGTCTGAGGTGATAACTCAGAAGAGGTGGTAAGAATACACAGAACTATACAAAAATATCTTCATGACCAAGATAATCATGATGGTGTGATCACTCACCTAGAGCCAGACATTATGGAATGTGAAGTCAAGTGGGCCTTAGGAAACATCAATATGAACAAAGCTAATGGAGGTTATACAATTCCAGTGAAGCTATTTCAACACCTAAAGATGATGCTGTGAAAATATTTCATTCAATGTACCAGCTATTTGGAAAATTCAGTGGTGGCCACAGTACTGGAAAATGTTAGTTTTCATTCCAATCCCAAAGAAGGGCCATGTAAAATAATGTCCAAACTACTGCATATTTGCACTAATCTCAAACGCTAGCAAAATAATACTAAAAATCCTCCAAGCCAAGTTTCAACAGTACATGAAACTTGGACTTCCAATGTTAAAGCTGAATTTGGCAAAGACAGAGGAACAAGAGATCAAATTGCCAACATCTTTTGGATCATTGAAAAAGAAAGAGAATTCCAGAAAAACATCTACTTCTGCTTTATAGACTATGCCAAAGCCTTTGACTGCATGGATCACAATAAACTGTGGAAAATTCTGAAAGAGATGGGAATAAGAGACCTCCTGACTTGCCTCCTGAGAAATCTATATGCAGGTCAAGAAGCAACTGTTAGAACTGGACATGGAACAACAGACTAGTTCCAAATTGGGAAAGGAGTACATCAAGGCTGTATATTGTCATCCTGTTTATTTAAATTCTATGCAGAGTACATCATGAGAAATGCTGGACTGAATGAAGCACAAGCTGGGATCAAGATTGCTGGGAGAAATATCAGTAACCTCAGATATGCAGATGGCATCACCCTTATGGCAGAAAGTGAAGAGCATCTAAAGAGTCTTTTGATGAAACTGAAAGAGAAAAGTGAAAAAGTAGGCTTAAAGCTCAACATTCAGAAAACTAAGATCATGGCATCTGGTCCCATCACTGCATGGGAAATAGATGGGGAAACAGTGGAAGCAGTGACAGACTTTATTTTGGGTGATTCCAAATTACTGCAGATGGTGATTGCAGCCATGAAATTAACAGATGCTTACTCCTTGGGAGAAAAGTCATGACCAACCTAGAGAGCATATTAAATAGCAGAGACATGACTTTGCCAACAATGGTTTGTCTAGTCAAAGCTATGGTGTAGGGCACCTCACATGTGCTCATGACAAGATGGCACTTGGTGGAGATCAAGAGGGCGGAACTGAGGCTATTTACAAAAAAATCCGATTGGCCATGGCTAACTTCCTCTTAGCAATGCCGGGACGTGACCAGTATACATTGGTGCCACCACCTGGATACGTGACCTTTACAGTGATTGGCCAAGCTCCTGGAAAGCCCCATTTGAAACCCCTGTGCGGTTTGCCTTCCAGCGCTGTTTGCTTATATAAGCTCGCCCTCCAGGTCAATAAAACGGTTGCTTTGACAGAACCCCCGCTGCGTCTGAGGCGGGCGAGGGAGGCTGTGGGGTGGGAGGTCTGCTCACTCCCTCCTCGGGGCTGATCTTCCAGAGGCTCACATCCTCAGAAGATAACTTTGGAGGGTCCTTCTGTCTGAGACCGAGGGCTCACCTGGCTTTCTGACTCCCGCCCTGGAGCGCTACAGGGCGGGTTAGAGAGTCGGAGAGAAAAGGAAAATAGAGAGGCCTCACACTATGGTTTTTCCAGTAATCATGTATGGATGTGCAAGTTGGATCATAACAAATGCTGAGTGCTAAAGAATTGATGCTTTTAAACTGTGGTATTGAAGAAGACTCTTGAGAGTCCCTCGGACTGCAAGGAGATCCAACCAGTCTAGCCTAAAGGTAATCAGTCCTGAACATTCATTGGAAGGACTGATGCTGAAGCTTTAACTCCAATACTTTGGCTACCTGATGGAAAGAACTGACTTATTAGAAAAGACCCTTATTCTGAGAAATATTGAGGGCAGGAGGTGCAGGGGACGACAGAGGATGAGACGGTTGGCTGGCATCATCGACTCAATGGACATGAGTTTGAGTAAACTCCTGGAGTTGGTGATGGATAGGGAGGTCTGGTGTGCTGAAGTCCATCGGGTTGTAAAGAGTTGGAGATTCCTGTGTGACTAAAGTGAGCTGAACTGAACTAAGGTGATAACTTATTGTGGCTTTGATTTTCATTTCCCTGATGTTGAGTACCTTTTCTTGTACTTTTTGGCTACTTGAATTTCTTCTTTGTACTACAGGTATATTCAGGTTTTGTGTGTTTTTTTTTTAATTGGATTGCTTACTTCTTTTTCATCGAGTTATATGAGTTCTTTGTATCTTGAATATTGATTTCTTATCAGAAATATCATTTGCAAATATTTCCTCTTATTCCTTAGGTTGCTTGTTCATTTTGTTGATGATTTCCTTTGCTGTGCAGGAGCTTTTAATTTTGATGCAATATCACTGGTACATTTTCTTTTGTTACTTGTGCCTTCGGTGTTATGTGCAAAAAGTTATTGCAAAGACTTAAAAGACTTCATAAGGACAATTTTCAACTGTTTTCTTCTAAAAGTTTCAAATTTTCAAATCTTTAGTCAATTTCAAGTTGATTTTTTTGAGTGTTAGGTAGTGGTTCAGTTTCAGTTTTCTGCATTTTCTGTGGCTATCCAGCTTTCCCAATACTCTATTAGACTATTATTACCTGTTGTATATTCTTTCGTACTTTTTTGTGAATTGCTGTTGTTCAGTCACTCAGTCATGTCTGACTATTTGCAACCCCATGGACTGCAGCATGCCATGCTTCCCTGCCCTTCATCATCTCCCAGAGTTTGCTCAAACTCGTGTCCATTGAGTTGGTGATGTCACCTAATCATTTCATCCTCTCTCATCCGCTTCTCCTCTTTCCTTTGATCTTTCCCAGAATCAGTGTCTTTTCCAGTGAGTAGGCTCTTCACATCAGGTGGCCAGATCAATGGAGTGTCAGCTTTGACATCAGTCCTTCCAATGAATGTTCAGGGTTGATTTCCTATAGTATTGACTGGTTGGATCTCCTTGCTGTCCAAAGGACTCTCAATAGTCTTCAACTGCAAAGTTCAAAGGAACCAATTCCTCAGTGCTCAATCATTTTTTTTTTTATTTTCCAGCTCTAACATCTGGACATGACTACTGGAAAAATCATAGCTTTGACTGTGCAGATGTTTGTAGGCAAATAATGTCTCTGCTTTTTAATACACTGTCTAAGTTTGTCATGCCTTCTCTTCCAAGAAGCAAGGGAATCTTGTTGCTGCTGTTCAAGGGACTCTCAAGAGTCTTCTCTAGCACTAAAATTTGAAAGTGTTTTGATAGTAACCACATTGAATCTGTAGATTTCTTTGGCTAATGTGGACATTTCAGGTCAGTTTTGTTCAGTTCAGTAACTCAGTCGTCCCAACTCTTTGTGACCCAATGAATCGCAGCATGCCAGGCCTCCCTGTCCATCACCAACTCCTGGAGTCTACCCAAACCCATGTCCATCGAGTTGGTGATTCCATCCAGCCATCTGATCCTCTGTCTTCTCCTTCTCTTCCTGCCTCCAATCCTTCCCAGATTTAGGGTCTTTTCCAATGAGCCAACTCTTCGCATCAGGTGGCCAAAGTACTGGAGCTTCAGCTTCAATATCAGTCCTTCCAATGAACACCCAGGATTGATCTCCTTTAGGATGGACTGGTTGTATCTTCTTGCAGTCCAAGGGACTCACAAGAGTATTCTCCAACACCACAGTTCAAAAGCATCAGTTCTTTGGCACTCAGCTTTCTTCATCATCCATCTCTCACATCCACTCATGACTACTGGAAAAACCATAGCCTAGATGGACCTTTGTTGGTAAAGTAATGTCTCTGCTTTTCAATATGCTATCTAGGTTGGTCATATCCTTCCTCCCAAGAAGTAAGCGTCTTTTAATATCATGGCTGCAGTCACCATCTGCAGTGATTTTGGAGTCACTCAAAATAAACTCTGACACTGTTTCCACTGTTTCCCCGTCTATTTCCCATGAAGTGATGGGACCATATGCCATGATCTTAATTTTCTTAATGTTGAGCCTTAAGCAAAGTTTTTCACTCCCCTCCTTCACTTTCATCAAGAGCCTCTTTAGTTCCTCTTCACTTTATACCATATAGGTGGTGTCATCTGCATATCTGAGGTTATTGATATTTCTCCTGGTAATCTGGATTCCAGTTTGTGCTTCTTCCAGCCCAGTGTTTCTCATGATGTACTCTGCATATAAGTTAAATAAGCAGGGTGACAATATACAGCCTTGATGTACTCCTTTTCCTATTTGGATCCAGTCTGTTGTTCCATATCCAGTTCTAACTGTTGCTTCCTGACCCACATACAGGTTTCTCAAAGACAGGTCAGGTGGTTTGGTATTCCCATCTCTTTCAAAATTGTCCACAGTTTATTGTGATCCACACAGTCAATGGCTTTGGCATAGCCATTTAAGCAACAGTAATTCTTCCAATCCATGATTATAAAAAGTTATTCCATGTATTTGTTTCACCTTCAATTAGTTTCATCAATATCTTATAGCTTACAATGTACAGTTCCTTCCTGTGTATTTATTCTTTTTGTTCCAATTTCAAATGATATTGTTTTATTAATTTATCTTTCTTATAGTTTGTTATTACTATACAGAAATGCAGCCGAGTTTGTGTACTGAGCTGCATCCTCCAACTCTACTGAATTTCTGTATCAGTTCTAACTTTTTTTGATTGAGTCTATAGGGTATTCTATATATATATACTATGTCATCTGTAAATAGAGACATATACCCTCCATTTTCCCTGTGGGAGAGGTGGCAGTCATCTAGTTCAGCCCCACATTATGTTACCTTGGGTGTGGGGCAGCACTTGCAAAGTCTCTCTCACCCTCTCCAATGTATACTAACTTTTTGTTTTCATTTTTTGCTCCAATGAAGTTCTAGAATTCCTCTTTAGGAAACCTGGAATTCTACAAAAAAGTTTTTTTGTGTGTGGGTGTTTTCTCAGGTCAGTGATCTCTGCAGTGGAAAGGGGCTAAGACCAGTTCATCGAGTCTTGCTGGTTCCATAGCCCACACCAAGGTTTGCCTGTTATGTGACAGTTGGGTGAGACTCCTTTCAGGTCCCTTAGCATTTGGTGCTAGATTTCACAATGCTCACAGAGACACTTTATCCATGGACAGATGCCAAACTTTAGTTGCTGTTACTGTAAGAGGACATTTTGGCATGATTGTTTTATATGTAATTAATAGCTGTCAGTACTAAAAGAAAACATTTTTGCTGTTTTATATGCAATAAGCCCCCTGCATACAAATGAGTCCCATTCTGAGAACATATTCATAAGTCCAGTTTGTTCATAATTCCAGCAAAGTTAGCATAGGTATTCAACTAACACAATTGGTCGTATAGTACTGTACTTTAACTGGTTTATAAGACTTTTCCATACAGATAATAGTCAAAAATAAACATTTTTAATCTTACACTATAGTTCCTTAAAAAGTACAGTAGTACAGTACAGCAGCTGGCGCTTCTTGGCAGTATCAGCTACATCACGCCTTCTTTCATACTTGCTTCTGGATATCCTGGGCTTGAAAGAAGGGTACTTTATTACTGTACTCTATATAGCACTGTACAACAAAGTACTCAAAAGCACAACCTCTTGTAAAGGACGAACATATGAGAAAATATGTGCCAGACATGTGAGCTTAGTTACATGACTGGACATGCAAACACACGTTCATATCTTTGAAAGTTGACAACTTGAAAGTTCACATGTAGGGGACTGATTATAATATGCATCTATGAAAAATACACCATGACACCATTATAATTTTGCTGCTTGTTGGACCTCCGAGTTTAGTGCCCATGTGGGTCACTTTTAAAGAAAGAAATTAAACAAAAAATCAGAGGAAAAAGGAAAACTCAAATCCCTTCTCTCTTAACTACTAAAACTTAATTTAAAAATAAAATATAAAACCAGAAAATATCCTAACTCACCAGGTAGGTGGGTTTGAAATAGCTTAATAAATTGTGTGTTATGACTCTGGGCCTATTTTGATTATTTTAAATAAAATAGCAACTTGAAGAATTTACGATCTTAATCAACCCTTGTGTCAATTTTATGCTTAAGCATACTAACTTTTGAACAAAATATCATGTTATCAGGGTGATTTTTGTTTTGTTTTAATGTATACTATTATTTTTATTAATCTACTGAATTTCCCTTGAAGATTTAGTTTTCCTGTGTATCCTTGCATTATTAATAAATAATGTTTGATATTATTATAGAAACTCATAATAACTGGTAGCAGACTTAGTCACTTTCCTCAAAGCATATCAATGTTACAAGTAAGTTGTAAAATCTAAAACAAACAAACAAAAAAAGCACTTCCATTGATAAATTCCAATGGAAAACCTGGTAAAGATGTATCATTAATAAAAATGATAGTAAATGGAAACTTAATACAATTAAAATTTACTTATTTGTCCATAAAACCTCATCCTATACATAGTAGTGCTACATTTAGGAAGATGATAGTTTACAGATATAGTGACTAACATTTGCAAATTACGTAGAATGATGCTCCTTTTTACTGATTCTAATATGACCCAGTATTTATGTGTGTAGGCTATATGTGTGTGTGTGTGTTTATATAGTGTTCATGTATATATTATGTGGGTGTGAGAAGTTGAGGACAGTGCCTTAGTTTTATCGCATGAGACAATCTTTAAACTAAGAGTAATCTCAGGACTAAGATTTGACTTTTTGAAAATTTGAAATGATTGTAAATGATTCAGTTGGAAATACTAATATTTGAACTTAAAAATTTATTGCCTCAGATGGAACCACTGAAACCTACATAGGCTCCTTGAAGAGACCCATCATGAAGTACACAAAGCTTAGCCATTTTTATTGCAGTCTTTCAGTCTAGTGTTCTGAATCAGACTAACATTTCCTTAGTGGTTTTCTTGGTGACTCAATAAATGAATAAATAAATGGGGGAATCAGTGTTCCACTGCTCTTTGTTTTGCCTACTTGGTGATGTAACAGGAAGGATTACATACTAATTGCTTGCTTATCTGATGTTTACTTTTATCCTAATCATTTTCTATTTAAAATAAAAATTACTTAAATTAAAAATTTAGCAGAAAGATCCAACAAGGTGTCCCAGGATAAGAGACAGGAAATTTGGTATTAATTCTCTAATTCTAAAAATATTTGACCTTTCTCACACAATGAATTCAATTTCCTAGACTCCAGTACCCTAAACTAGAAAATAAAATGTATTATGTCTAGAGTACTATTGTGTATTGTTGTTTCTGTCATCTCTAGAAAACATTTATCAAACCTGAATCTTAAATGTGCATCATAGTAAAGTTATTAGAGTTGTCAAGAATCTAGACTATAATGTTCAGAGATCATTTACAGAGATGTAAGTTTGTATTGTGAATTACTATATTACCATGGAATTTCTATTTCTATTACCATAGAAATTCATGGTCCTGAGAAAAGGCACTGACCTAAACTCATGTAGGATATCATGTGAAGGCTGTTTATCCTTCTCCAATTATCATGATGGGGAAGAATCAAAAGTAGTTAAAGAACGATTCATTTGTGAGATTTACATTAGAATTTGAGCAGCAAAAATGATGACTCTTACACTGATTTGGCTCTGCCCAAGGTCTATTCCAACACTTCATAATTTTATTCCATTTTCACATTATGGGCAGATTTTCAATTATAAATTAATTTTAAAATGTAAACCTATAAGAAAACATTTAACAAAAGATATATTACATGTAACAAAAGATATGCTACATATATCATATATGTAACACCTTTCATATATATGTATGCATATCTTTTTTATATGTTACATGTTTTATATATACACATATATGTTATATATCTTATATATGTATACATGTCTTTTGTATATATGTGACATATCTTTTATTATAGAACTGTTCGGATATAAAAGATTGATTCTTTAATTGTGATAGTTGGTATTTGATAATATTTTTTGATATGTCTTTGACTCTCTATCATAAAAGGAACTACTAACCTTTTAAAATTACAATAGTTTTTACCACCTTCACTCTGAGACAAAGCTATGTCTAATTTTCTCCTTCACTTTAAAAAGAAAATGTTCTATTTATTATACTTTCTATAACTCATTATTTTTTCCCTACATTTTAACCCTTGAAATCTAAACAGGAGTCAGATACCTATAAAATAAAATGTTCACAATACAAACTTACACATATTACTATACTTGTCTTTTTTTTTTCCTTAAATAGGTGTGAGTATTTAAATCTGAAAGCATCTCGATTGTTGATACATTTATTTTTATCAGTTAGTAATTAAAAACTAAAACATTTATATGATTGATAATTTCAAAATCCCTCTACAAATATTATTTTTAGGCTTATTTTATTATTGGGAAACAATTGTGAGCTTTTCTCTATAGAATATTGTAGCCAAATAGAATCTAAGGAACAACCAAAACAGATAAAGGATATCATATTAAGAAGGTAATTTATGAGTTTAGAGCTTCACAAAGACAACTAAAAGTTCTCACTGCTAATAATCCTCTAGAAGCTTTCCCCATAACAGAGATCTACATGATTGTTCTGTATAACACTGTAATAAATTTTGTGTAATATGCCATTCCAAGTAAAAATTATAGGGTGAAAAAATGTCTGTTCTTAAAAATTACAGTAACAAAAATGCAGTTGATGTCTCTTTCCATTGTCATTTGCAAAATGTGGATTTTCTTTATATTTCATTTTTTTTTCAAATCACTCATAATTAAAGCATCAATCAATTTCTGCCTCCATCAGAGTTTGAGTCCTATTGCACACCTAGAATTTTAAAAGATTTAATGTAAAAAAGTTCAGCAACCTCAAGGTCAGATATTTCACTACATATATTCTTGAAAATATGTTTCTCAGTGTGTAAGTTCTGATCTGTTTCCCTCATGAGTTTATGTCAGAATTTCTGGAAATTTCAGTGGTACATAAACAGGTATTTAGGATTTAAGTTATTCTTAAATGTTAAACACAATTGCAGTGAAATTCCTATTAATGCACTAACAAAATGATTAAAATGTTTATGAGTAAAATATCTAAGACATAAGCAATATTTTATTAGATGATGTTTCTGTTTGAAAAAAGGTTTAAATGCATATTTACTCTAGATAATTGAATACAAATGTATTCAATCAAATAAAAGGCATAATCTAGACTATTTGGCCTATTTTGTGCAGAAAAGTATTGAGAATTTTTTTTTTTTTCCTGAACTGTCTGAAAGGACTAGATCTTTGGGAATGTTACCATAACTACTTTCTTGCTTGTTATCCTTGAATATCACCTAGAAGATAATACCAAGTGACCTTCTCAGTAACCAAAAAAAAAAAAGAAAATATATCATTCAATGTTCTCAGAGTTTTCTACAATTTGTGAAGTGTAAGTTTAATCATGAGATTTAACTGATTGCTAGATGGGAGGTTACAGTGAAAAATTTTCCTGAGACTAGAGAAGAAACTAAAACCGTTTGTATGAAGGGTGAGGAAGTGACAGAACAGAGTTCTCCCTTGTAATCAAGGTTCTAAGTCAATGTTCCATGTGTATTTTGTTCTGTTTTGTTTTTACATCATGAATAAAGAGCATAATTCATTAGCAGTAAAAATATTGTCAGTTATTTTTTAAAATGTATATAACTAATGGGTCTGATTTTTATACAGAACAAATAAAATAATTTCAGAGAAAGATTAACAGGCCAGATCTTCTGATAAAGTACTAATGTCTAGCTCATCTCCATTAGTTTTGTTGAACTTGTTGCATGAGCTTTTGTGACCACCTACCAACTGTGATTCATACTGAATTGTAATAAAAGGAAGACTTCAAACCACACACACACATACCAAATGGCTATAGAAAAAGACTTATTAAAAAAAATTTAAAGGCTAAATTTGTCTGAAAAGCAGAAACAAATTTTTATTTAAGGGAAATATATTTAAACCTTTGAAGAATGAGACACATTTTTATTTGAGAAATGTCTGAAACATTCAGTCATGAAGGCAGACTGAAGATATTCTTAAGACATTCACTGATTGAGGAATATCTTAAGATATATCCTTCTCCAAAGCTGGAACTTCTGTATAAGATCAGTTCAGTTCAGTCGCTCAGTCATGTCTGACTCTTTGTGACCCCATGGACTGCAGCATGCCAGGCCTCCCTGTCCATCACCAACTTTCAGAGTTTACTCAAACTCACGTCCATTGAGTCGGTGATGCCATCCAACCATCTGATCCTCTTTTGTCCCCTTCTCCTGCCCTCAATCTTTCCCAGCATCAGGGTCTTTTCTAATGAGTCAGTTTTTTGTATCAGGTGGCCAAAGTTTTGGAATTTCAGCTTCAACATCAGTCCTTCCAATGAACACCCAGGACTGATCTCCTTTAGGATGGACTGGTTGGATCTCCTTGCAGTCCAAGGGACTCTCAAGAGTCTTCTCCAACACCACAGTTCAAAAGCATCAATTCTTTGGCACTCAGCTTTCTTCACTGCCCAACTCTCACATCAGTACACGACTACTGGAAAAACCATAGCCTTGACTAGATGGACCTTTGTTATCTGCGTAAGTTACAATGTTTAAAAGTACTCAAGGAGGAATCTCCAGCTACTAAATTTAGAAGGGACACTGAACCTATACTTTTATCCTCTCTCCTAGCACATGACATATATACAGCAGGCGAGTAATAAATATTTGTAGATAAGTAAGTTAATGAAGAAACCCTGTTTGCCCATTTCTAAAATGGGGATAGGAGTGAGAAACAAAGCTAAATGGAACCTCAAGGTCTTTGCTGCTCTATAACTCTTAAAAGCTCTGTATATTATTACACAATTTCCATAGCCATAAAGAATATGTTTAACAATTTGTTAGTATCTATTTATGTGCCTACTTTAATATTTAATATAAATTTTTAAGAAAGTGGGCATTTAGTTAAATCCTACTGAACTTATTATTCTCTTGTCTTATGTCCCTTACAACATCTTAAGCAAAACCCATCAACCTTCAAGAAAGGAGGATTTTAATCCTCATTTCATCCTTTGAATCTTAATACTCGGTCATATTCCAGCATTAATTGCTTTATCTCCAAACTAATGAGCTAATTTGCATTTCTTACACGGAGCATGTGCTGTCAAAACATCCATATGAAACTGAAATTTAGTCAATCACCCATATATATATCCTCATGCTTCCAAACATCTGGCTTTTGAGAAACTGCAGGTTGTTTGAAATAGCATTTTATCATTCATCTGGGGTATTGTTCATAAACTTTTGAGGTCAAAGGGCTGTTTGGCAATAGATGATAGCTGTCAGCCTAATCACTGAGGGAAATTGCTTGTTCAAACACACACAAGATTTTGCATGCAGTTCCAGAGACTTAGATAATTTGAAGTCTGTTCAGAATCTCGAGGCTAATTAGCCCATATCCTGAAGGTTACAGTTTTATAGTCAGTATTTTATGATGAATTATATTGACATTAGCAAAATTTTTAATTCCATATTGTCTTTAAGCCAGTATTTACAAATTTGTACAAACTATTACATATTTAATAATATCTCTGTGTCATTCTTTGCTTATTATCACTTCCTCCATTAGTGGACTCCCTGTGGTCAGCTACTCCTAAATTTGCTCATCAATTTATCATCAGCACCTAAGATAATTTCTAGTCTCACAGAAAATGGTCATTGAACTAACTAAATATTTATAAGTGAATCATTTTTTATGGTTCAAAATATTAGAAACCATTTCTACTGCAGGAAGGAATTTTCTATTCCTTTCTATGTCTCGATGTCTCTCTCCTTATTATTCTTTTTTAATCCACAGTTCCAAACTAGGCCATGTAGATATCCCAAGAAAAAGGCAGAATCATTTAAATATCTTTGAGATTGTGAAAGAGAAAGAAATATACAGGTTTTTGAGGATATAAATTTTCCCTGAGGAGTTGAGATCTAGGAATTCAGATGCATCAGCCACATCTCCATATACTAGATTAACTTCACCTCCACACACATCATTTACTGAGGTTACCAGGTGACAGAAACACATCCTGATCCAATCCAGGTATTTTAAGTACTTCTTAGCATTTGAAACAATACATCACTTCTTCCTTATTGGTGTGTTTCATTCAGCAGGTTTTCTCAGTCACACATCTTCCTATCTCAATGGTGGCCCCTTGACTGCTCCCTCCTCTTATCCCCCAGTATCAATACTGAAATACAGCAGACATCAGTTCTTCTTCTTTCTCTGTTCTCTATACTTACTCTTTAGGTAATCTCTTCCTTTTGAAGAGTTTTCAATAATTACCATCTTGTTGCTTTAGTCTCTATGTCTTGTCTAACTCTTTGGGACCCCATGGACTGTAGCCCGACAGGCTCCTCTGTCCATGGGATTATCCTGGCAAAAATACTGAAATGGGTTGCTATATCCTCCTCCAGGAGATCTTCCTGACCCAGGGATTGAATCCACCTACTCTGTGGCTTCTGCATTGGCAGGTGGATTCTTTACCACTGAGCCACCTGGGAAGCCCATTGGAGAAAGAAATATTCAGTTGCTAAATTGTGTCTGAGTCTGTGTGATCTCATGGACTGAGAAACCCGCCAAGCTTCTCTGTCTTTCACTACTTCCCCAGGTTTGCTCAAACTCGAGTTGATGATGCCACACAACCATATATTGACATATATTTATTGGCATATATATATACATATATATATATATATATATATATATATATATATACATATAGGCCAATATTTGCAAGCATTTACAAACTATTGTTATATATAACAAAATCATTAAGATAGCAGATGTAATGTGTTTAATTTTAAACTCCTGATATTCTCGTTATCTTTCTTAATGTCATTCTTTCTTCTTGGTTGATAATAACACCATCAAACAAAAAAAATAAGATTCCTGCAGGATCCTTACTCTCTCTCTTACCCTACACCTTAAATTACTGAATTTATGGTGGAAATCCATGCTAACACCCTGGTCCATACTCTATACTTGAATAGTTGGAAAGAGGTTTTAGCTTTAATATTTAAAGTGTTCTTTCAAAACTGCATATGGAGTCATTCTTTTAAAAATATTTAAAAACAATATGATGTCATTCCATTTTGGTAAGCCTGCATAACTGACTGTAAATTTCAAAATCCCCACATGATCTGGCCTCCCACACATTTTCCAAATGCTTTTACTGCTGTTTTTTCCTTAGTTTATTCCATTTCAGTCACAATGATCTATCTGTTGTTTCTCAAAGATTCTGTGCATGTTTTTGAACTAAGGTCTTAATTTTATCTGCTTGTAATCCACTTTTTTTTCCCCATCATGTTTTAATTTATTAACTGAAGGACAATTGCTTTACAGAATTTTGTTTTGTTTTGTTTTCTGTCAAACCTCAAAGTGAATCAGCCATAGATATACATATGTCCCCTCCCTTTTGAACCTCCTTCCCATTTCCCTCTCCACCCCATCCCTCTAAGTTGACACAGAACCCCTGTTTGAGTTTCCCGAGCCAAAAGGCAATTCCCGTTGGCTATCTATTTTACGTACAGTAATGTAACTTTCCATGTTAACTCTTTCCATATATCTCACCCTCTCTTCCTCTCTCCCTATGTCCATAAGTCTATTCTCTATGTCTGTTTCTCCATTGCTGCCCTGTAAATAAATTTCTTCAGAACCATTTTTATAGATTCTCTATATATGTGTTAGAATACAATATTTATCTTTCTATTTCTGACTTATTTCATACTTTGACCATTCTGGGTCTTTTGTATTTACATATGAATTGTGAAATTTTTGGTTCTAGTTCCGTGAAAAATGCCATTGATAATTTGATGAGGATTGCATTGAATCTGTAGATTGCATTTGGTAGTATAGTCATTTTCACAATATTGATTATTCCTACCCAGGAACATGGATTACCTCTTCATCTGTTTATGTCAACTTTGATTTCTTTCATCAGTGTCTTATAATTTTCTGTGTACAGTTCTTTTGTCTCCTTGGGTAAGTTTATTCCTATATATTTAACTATTTTAGATGCAATGGTGAATGGGATGGATTCCTTAATTTCTCTTTCTGATTTTTCATTGTTAGTATATAGAAATGCAAGTGATTTCTGTGTACTGACTTTGTATCTTGCAGCTTTGCTAAACTCACTGATTAGCTCTAGTAATTTTCTGATACTATCTTTAGGGTTTTCTATGTATAGTCATCATGTCATCCACAAACAGTGAGAGCTTTACTTCCTTTACACCCTTGTCTTGTTCCTAATCTTAGGGGGAATGTTTTCAGTTTTGCACCATTGAGAATAATGTTTGCTATAGGCTAATCAAATACGGCCTTTACTATGCTGAGGTAGGTTACTTCTATGCCCATCTTTAGAAGAGTTTTAATCATAAATGGGTACTGAATTTTGCCAGTCTTTTTCTTTTTTTTTTAATTCCTTTTTTTTCAGTTTCTTTTTTTTTTTAATTGTTTTTGCCATACATTGTCATGATATCACCATGGGTTTACATATGCTCCCCCTTGTCAGTCCTTTTCTGCATCTATTTAGATTATCATATGGTTTTTATCTTTCAATTTATTAATATGGTGTGTTACATTGATTGATTTGTGTATATTGAAGAATCCTTGTATCCCTGGAATAAACCCAACTTGATCATGGCGTATGAGCTTTTTGATGTCTTGCTGAATTCGTTTGCTAAAATTTTGTTGAGGATTTTTGCACCTATGTTCATCAGTGATATTGGCCTGTAGTTTTCTTTTTTTGTGTGTTATCTTTGTGTTGTTTTGGTATCGGGGTGATGGTGGCCTCATAAAATGAGTTTGGAAGTGTTCCTTCCTCTACAATTTTTTGAAAGAATTTTAGAAGGATAAGCATTAGCTCTTCTCTAAATGTTTGAAAGAATTCTCCTGTGAAGCCATCTGGTCCTGGGCTTTGTTTTTGTAGGAGGTTTTTTGATCACAGCTTCAATTTCAGTGGTTGTAATTGGGTTGCTCATAATTTCTATTTCTTCCCTGTTCAGTCTTGGAAGATTGAACTTTTCTAAGAATTTGTCTAATTCATACAGGTTATCCATTTTATTTCTATATAGTTGTTCATAATAATCTCTTATACTCTTTTATATTTCTACATTGTCTGTTGTAGCCTCTTCTTTTTCATTTCTGATTTTGTTGACTTGATTCTTCTCTCTTTTTTTCTAGAAGATTATGGCTAAAAGTTTGTCAATTTTCTTTTTCTTCTCAAAGAACCAGCTTTTAATTTTATTAATCTTTGCTATTGCTTCTTTCATTTCTTTTTCATTTATTTCTGCTTGGATCTTTATGATTTCTTTCTTTCTATAAATTTTGGGTTTTTTGTTCTTTTTCCAGTTGTTTTAGGTGTAAAGTTGCATTGTCTATTCAATGCTTTTCCTGTTTCTTGAGGTAGGGTTGTATTGCTAAAAACTTCTCTCTTAGAACTGTTTCAGCCACATCCCATAGGTTTTCAGGTGTAGTGTTTTAATTGTCATTTATTTCTAGAAATTATTATTATTTCCATTTTGATTTCTTCAGTAACCTTTTGGTTATTTAGAAACATATTGTTTACTGTCCATGTGTTTCTCTTTTTTTTTGTAATTGTTATCTACTCTCGTAGTGTTGTGGTTGAAGAAGATGCATGATACAATTTGAATCTTCTTAAATTTACTGAGGTTTGATCTGTGATCCAAAATTTGGTCTATTCTAGAGAATGTTCCATGTGTGATTGAGAAGAAACTGAATTCTTCTCCATTTGGATGGAATGTCCTGAAGATATCAATGATATCCATGTAATCTAATGTATCACTTAAAAGATGTGTTTCCTTACTAATTTTCTGTTTTGATGATCAGCCCATCAGTGTTAGTGGGGCGTTAAAGTCTTCTGTTATTATTGTGTTACTGTTAATTTCTCTTCTATGTATGTCAGTGTTTGTCTTGCATACTAAGGTGATCCTAAAATGGGTACATTCAGTTCAGTTGACTTTAGTTCAGTCGCTCAGTTGTGTCCAGCTCTTTGCAACCCCATGAGCTGCATGCCAGGCCTTCTTGTCCTTCACCATCTCCAGGAGTATAGCCAAACTCATGTCCATTGAGTAGGTGATGCCATCTAGCCATCTCATCCTCTGTCATCCCCTTCTCCTTCTGCCCCCAATCCTTCCCAGCATCAGAGTCTTTTCCAGTGAGTCAACTCTTCACATGAGGTAGCCAAAGTATTGGAGTTTCAGCTTCAAAATCAGTCCTTCCAATGAACACCCAGGACTGATCTCCTTTAAGATGGACTGGTTGGATCACCTTGCAGTCCAAGGAATTCTCAAGATGCTTCACCAACACCACAGTTCAAACTCATTCTATGAGGCCACCACCACCCTAACTCCAAAACCTGACAAAGATGCCACAAAAAAAAAGAAAACTAGAGGCCAATATCACTGATGAACTTAGATGCAAAAATCCTTAACAAAATTCTAGCAAATAGAATCCAACAACACATTAAAAAGATCATACATCATGATCAAGTAGGCTTTATCCCAAGGATGCAAGGATTCTTCAGTATTCGCAAATCAATCAATGTAATACACCACATTAACAAATTGAAAAATAAAAACCACATGATTATCTCAATAGATGCAGAGAAAGCCTTTTACAAAATTCAACATCTATTTATGATAAAAACACTCCAAAAATCAGGAATAGAAGGAACATACATCAACATAAAAAAAGCTATATATGACAAACCCACAGCAAACATTATCCTCAATGGTGAAAAACTGGAAGCATTCCCCCTGAAGTCAGGAACAAGACAAGGGTGCCCACTCTCACCACTACTACTCAACATAGTTTTGGAAGTCTTGGCCACAGCAATCAGAGCAGATAAAGAAATTAAAGGGATCCAGATTGGAAAAGAAGAAGTAAAACTCTCACTGTTTGCAGATGACATGATCCTCTACATGGAAAACCCTAAAGACTCTACCAGAAAATTAATAGAGCTAATCAGTGAATATAGTAAAGTTTCAAGATACAAAATCAACACACAGAAATCCCTGGCATTCCTATACACTAACAATGAGAAAACAGAAAGAGAAATTAAGGAAACAATTCCATTCACCATCAAAACAAAAAGAATGAAATACTTAGGAGTGTTTCTACCTAAAGAAACAAAAGACTTGTATATAGAAAACTATAAAACACTGTTGAAAGAAATCAAAGAGGATACAAATAGATGGAGAAATATACCATGTTCATGGATTGGAAGAATTAATATAGTGAAAATGAGTATACTACCCAGAGCAATCTATAGATTCAATGTAATTCCTATCACCTACCAGAGGTCTTTTTCAAAGAATTAGAACAAATAATTTCACAGTTTGTATGGAAATACATAAAACATCGTATAGCCAAAGCAACATTGAGAAAGAAGAATGGAACTGGAGGAATAAGCCTACCTCACTTTAGGCTATACTACAAAGCCACAGTCATCAAGACAGTATGGTACTGGCACAAAGACAGAAATATAGATCAATGGAACAAAATAGAAAGCCGAGATAAATTCACACACCTATGGACATCTTATCTTTGACAAAGGAGGCAAGAATATACAATGAAAAAAGACAATCTCTTTAACAAGTGGTTCTGGGAAAACTGGACAGCCACTTGTAAAAGAATGAAACTATAACACTTTCTAACACCATACACAAAAATAAACTCAAAATGGATCAAAGATCTAATCATAAGACCAGAAACTATAAAACTCCTAGAGGAAAACATAGGCAAAACACTCTCCGTCATGATCCAAAGCAGGATCCTCTATGACCCACCTCCCAGAATATTGGAAATAAAAGCTAAAATAAACAAGTGGGACCTAATTAAAATTAAAAGCTTCTGCACAACAAAGGAAACTATAAGCAAGGTGAAAAGACAGCCTTCAGAATGGGAGAAAATAATAGCCAATGAAGCAACGGACAAACAATTAATCTCAAAAATATACCAGCAACTCCTGCAGCTCCATTCCAGAAAAATAAATGACCCAATCAAATAATGGGTAAAAGAACTAAACAGACATTTCTCCAAAGAAGACATAAAAATGGCTAACACATGAAAAGATGCTCAACATCACTCATTATCAGAGAAATGCAAATCAAAACCACAATGAGGTACCACTATACACCAGTCAGAATGGCTGTCATCCAAAAGTCTACAAGCAATAAATGCTGGAGAGGATGTGGAGAAGAGGGAACCCTCTTACACTGTTGGTGGGAATGCAAACTAGTACAGATACTATGGAGAACAGTGTGGAGATTCCTTAAAAAAACTTCAAATAGAACTGCCATATGACCCAGCAATCCCACTGCTGGGCATACACACCGAGGAAACCAGAATTGAAAGAGACACGTGTACCCCAATGTTCATCGCCATATTGTTTACAATAGCCAGGACATGGAAGCAACCTAGATGTCCACCAACAGACTAATGGATAAGAAAGCTGTGGTAATATACACAATGGAATATTACTCAGCCATTAAAAAGAATTCATTTGAATCAGTTCTACTCATGTGAATGGAACTGGAGCCTATTATCCAGAGTGAAGTAAGCCAGATGGAAAAACAACAATACAGTATACTAATGCATATATATGGAATTTAGAAAGATGGTAATGAGAACCCTGTATGTGAGACAGCAAAAGAGAGGCAGATGTATAGAACAGTCTCGTGGACTCTGTGGAAGAGGGCAAGGGTGGGATGATATGGGAGAACGGCATTGAAACATGTGAATTATCATATGTGAAATCAATCGCCAGCTCAGGTTTGATGCTCAGGGCTGGTGCACCAGGATGACCCAGAGAGAGGGAATCGGGAGGGAGGAAGGAGGGGGGTTCTGGAAGGGGAACATATATATACCCATGGCAGATTCATGTCAATGTATGGCAAAACCAACACAATAAAGTAACGAAAATTGAAAAAAAATAAAGCATCAGTTTTTCGGTGCTCAGCTTTCTTCACCTTCCAACTCTCACATCCATACGTGACTACTAGAAAATCTATAGTCTTGTCTAGATGGACCTTTGTTGGCAAAGTAATGTCTCTTCTTTTCAATATTCTATCTAGGTTAGCCGTAACTTTCTTTCCAAGGAGTAAACATCTTTTAATTTTATAGCTGCAATCACCAGCTGCAGTGATTTTGGAGCCCCAGAAAAATGAAGTCTGACACTGTTTCCACTGTTTCCCCATCTAATAGCCATGAAGTGATAGGACCAGATGCCATGATTTTAGATTTTTGAATGTTGAGTTTTAAGCCAACTTTTTCACTCTCCTCTTTCATCTTCATCAAGAGTCTTTTTAGTTCCTCTTCAGTTTCTGCCATAAGGGTGGTGTTGTCCGCATATCTGAGGTTATTGATATTTCTCCCAGCAATCTTGATTACAGCTTGTGCTTCTTCCAGTCCAGCGCTTCTCAATGTACTCTGCATAGAATTTAAATAAGCAGGGTGACAATATACAGCCTTGATATACTTCTTTTCCTATTTGGAACCAGTCTGTTGTTCCATGTCCAGTTCTAACTGTTGCTTCCTGAGCTGCATACAGATTTCTCAAGAGGCAGGTCAGGTGGTCTGGTATTCCCATCTCTTTCAGAATTTTTCACAGTTTATTGTGATCCACACAGTCAAAGGCTTTGGCATAGTCAATAATGAAGAAATAAATGATTTTCTGGAACTCTTTTGATTTTTCAGTGGTCCAGTAGATGTTGGCAATTTAAACTCTGGTTCCTCTGCTTTTTCTAAAACCAGCTTGAACATCTGGAAGTCCACGGTTCATGTATTGCTGAAGCCTGGCTTGGAGAATTGTGACCATTACTTTATTAGCATGTGAGGTGAGTGCATTTGTGCAGTAGTTTGAGAACTCTTTGACATTGCTTTTCTTTGGGATTGGAATGAAAACTGATCTTTTCTAATCCTCTGGCCACTGCTGAGTTTTCAAAATTTTCTTGCATATTGAGTGCAGGATGTTCACAGCATCATCTTTTAACATTTGAAATAGCTCCACTGGAATTCCAGCACCTCCACTAGCTTTGTGTATAGTGATGTTTCTAAAGGCCCACTTAACTTCATGTTTCAGGATGTCTGGTTCTAGGTGAGTGATCACACCATCATGGTTATCTGGGTCATGAAGATCTCTTTTGTATAATTTCTGTGTATTGTTGCCACCTCTTCTTAATATCTTCTGCTTCTGTTAGGTCCATACCATTTCTGTCCTTTATCAAGCCCATCTTTGCATGAAATGTTCCCTTGGTATCTCTAATTTTCTTGAAGTGTTCTTGAGTCTTTCCAATTCTATTATTTTCCTCTATTTCTTTGCACTGATGACTGAGGAATGTCATCTTATCTCTCTTTGCTAATTCTTTGGAACTCTGTATTCAAATGGGTATATCTTACCTGTTCTCCTTTGTTTTTGGCTTCTTCCCTTCCCACAGATAGTTGTAAGGCCTCCTCAGACAGCCATTTTGCTTTTTTACATTTCTTTTTCTTGGGGATAGTCTTGATCCCTGTCTCCTGTACAATGTCATGAACCTCCATCTATAGTTCATCAGGCACTCTGTCTATCAAATTTAGTCCCTTAAATCTATTTTTTAGCTCTAGTTTATAATCATAAGGAATTTGATTTTGGTCGTATTGAATGGTCTAGTGGTTTTCCCTACTTACTTCAATTTAAGCCTGAAAATAAGGAGTTCATGATCTGAGCCACAGTTAGCTCCTAGTCTTGCTTTTGCTGATTGTATAGAGTTTCTCCATGTTTGACTGCAAAGAATATAATCAGTCTGATTTTGGTGTTGGCCATCTGGTGGCATCCATGTGTAGAGTCTTCTCTTGTGTTGTTGGAAGAGGGTGTTTGCTATGACCAGTGCATTCTCTTGGCAAAACTCTGTTAGCATTTGCCCTTTTTCATTCTCTATTCCAAGGCCAAATTTGCCTGTTACTCCAGTTGTTTCTTGACTTCCTACTTTTGCATTCCTGTCTCATGTAATGAAAAGGACATCTTTTTTCGGTGTTATTTCTTAAAGTTTTGTAGGTTATCATAGAACCGTTCAACTTCAGCCTCTTTAGTGTTACTGGCCGGGACATAGACTTGCATTACTGTGATATTGAATGGTTTCCCTTGGAAACGAACAGAGGTCATTCTGTTGTTTTTGAGATTGCATTTATACTTATATATAATTTGAGATTGGCTTCTATACTCACCACAAAATTATAAAGGCCACTTCAAGAAGAATATGATTCCTAAGATCAAACTTGAATCTGAAACTAACCTATAATCCCAAACACAAGCCAAAAGGAGATATGTGAACAAGATAGATAAAAGTACATTTGTTTGTTTTTGGCAACAGTGTCTTATTATGGAGTATTACAATGTCCATAGTTTACCAATGCGTAAAAAAAATTAATGCATATGTACTCATACTCAAAAATCATTAAAAATACAAAGTATTTTTATATACAATACTTTTTCAAATGGGTTTGTTGAGATTTAATTCATATCATATACAGCTTAGCCAAATAAAGTCCACCATGCAATATTTGCTGCATCTTCGAGTTGTGTACCTAGCACAACCAATTCTGGATCATTTCAATCACCCTAAAGTCAACCCTATGTACATTAGCAGTCACTCTTCATTCCTCCCAAACCCCAGGCCCTTCAGTTTTAGAAAATGTTAATCTACTCCCATTGCAAGAGCAGGATTTCCTGGGTTGCACAATGGTAAAGAATCTGCCTGTCAATTCAGTAGACACACACAAGAGACATGGGTTCAGTCTCTGGATCAGGAAATTTCCTTGAGGGAGGAAATGACAACCTGCTCTGGTATTCTTGCCAAGGCAGAAGCTGGTGGGCTGGAGTCCCTGTGGTCACAAAGAGTCAGACATGACTGAGCCACTGAATATGCAACAACAAAATTGCAACAGCAATTTAGGAATATCTTCCAAGAGATGATGTTCATAATACTTTTTCATCTGTAAGGATTCAGAACAGGCATCCTCAGGTTGCGCCACTCTGAGACTTCTCCAGTGGTTAAGAATCTTGGCTTCCATTGCAGAGTTGCAGGTTCCATCCCTGATCAGGTAACTAAAATCCTCGATGGCATGTGGTGTAGCCACAAAGAAACGTGCCACCTTTGCATGTGGATTATTGTGAAATAAAGGCAACTGAAACCCTGTGGGTGCAAGAGAAACTACCATTCTCTTAACTAATTAGAAGAATTTAAATTTGGGATTTTTCCCCAAAATAAGAGATATTTGGGGAGAAAAATTTTTTCTAAGTGTCCTCATCTGTATGGCAGGACAAGTATCTAATGACAAATATCTCTTCTTTGTCTTACTTACCTTTGAATGAACGTCTCATGTATGTGGAATCCTTGTATGTGGAATTCCATGTATGTGGAATCCTTGTGAAAAAACTTGGTTTTCTCCTGATAATCTGTCTCATGTTGATCCAATTATTAGACCAGCTGAAATGCGCTTATACCATGGTGAAAAATTCTCATCCTCAACATTTTTTATCAAGTTTCTCTTTTTCTTTTTAACCCTCTATTAATATATCATTCAGATACTATAGAATTCAGACATTTAAAACATAATATTTAATGATTTTTAGTATATTCAGTTGTGCAACTATTTTTATAACATCGTTTTAGATCATTCTCATTCTGCCAAAAAGAAATCATATTCCTAACTGGCAGTCCCTATAGAGCAGCCTCTTCTGGATATTTTATAAAAATATTTTCATGCAATATGTGTTATTTTGTGATTGTTTTTACTTGGCGTAATTTTTTCAAGGTCAACTACCAATCAAAATTTTCCTTGCCTGATACGATATACATAGAAGTCAATACAATGGGGTTGATTCTTGAGAAAAGAAAAAGCTTCATTGCCAAGTCAATCATAAAGGAGACAGGAGGGAGGCAAAGCTTAGCCCTGTCTTCCTAAACTGCTGTTTGATCAAATTTCCATGACTCAGTGGAAATGGTTAGTATGCAGAGGCCCTGGTGCAGCTGGTTTCCATTTGAGGGCTGTAATTTAGCCATTTATGATAAAGTATGGGAGATGGGCAGCTTCCCTGGTGGCTCAGCACTAAAGAACTTGCCTGCCAATGCAGGAAATGCAGGTTCAAACCCTGGGCCGGGAAGATCCCCTGGAGAAGAGAATGGCAATCCATTCCAGTATTCTTATTTTGAAAATCCCATGGACAGAGGAACCTGGAAGGCTTCAGTCTATGGGCTACTCTCTTGCAAGAGTTAGACAAGACTTAGGGACTAAATGGGCTTCCTTTGTGTCAGCTGGTAAAAGAATCTGCCTGCAATGTGAAAGACCTGGATTAGATCTCTGGGTTGGGTAGATCCCCTGGAGAAAGGAAAGGGTACACACTCCAGTATTCTGGCCTAGAGAATTCCATGGACTGTAATTCCATGAACCTATGGGGTTGCAAAGTCAGACATGACTGAGCAATTTTCACTTTCACTTTCACTTACACTTAGCAACTAAACAACAGCAACAATGCAGGATGGGATTCTCTGCTGGGTCTTCCCTGGTAACGGATTTGTGGCCTCAAAAAGGTTTCTACCATTTATGTTCTGGTCATGCCCCGATCCTGACCCTTTGGTTCTGCAGGGGGCTGGCAGGAGTTGGGGGTGTTAGGGTTGGGGGTTGGAGTGGAGTAGGGGGTGGGGCAGGAGGCAGGGGTTGGGGGTTGGCATGGGGTGGGGGATGGGACTTTGGGCCTAGGTGTCATTGGAGGCAAATTTTCTCCTCACTCATGCTTCAGCTTCATGACTTGAGGATTTTTTCTACTGTCTCTGGAAACTGACTTACCTTGTTAGAAACAGATTAGGCCAGTTTGGCACCGGTTCTAAGATTTTAGATCCAATGATGTTATTACATGTATCATATACCATTGCTTTTTACTGCCCAATAATATCTCATTGATTATTTCTCCTTTCAATAGTTGATAAACATTTACATTCTTTGGACATTTTTCTAATATTAAGAAAAATATTGCTGTAACTATTAGTCTATAGAATTTTTATGTGAAGATATGTTTTTATTTCTCTTAAGGAGATACCTGGAAATGAAACAGATGGGTCATGTGGCAATACTGTTTAATCTTTAATTTTTTTTAAAATTTTGTTTACTTTTAATTTTTTCAGGATTCCACAGATACAAATATGGAACAATAGACTGGTTCAAATTTGGGAAAGGAATATACCAAGGCTATAAATTGTCACTCTGCTTATTTATTGTGTATGCAGAGCACATTATATGAAAGCTGGGCTGGATGACTCACAGCTGGAATCAATATTGCTGGAAGAAATATCAACAACTTCAGATAGGTACATGATACCACTTTAATGGCAGAAAATGAAGAGGAACTAAAGAACTGCTTGATGAAAGGATGAAAGTGAAAGAGAGTGAAAAAGCTGGCTTAAAATTCAACATTCAAAAAATACAGATCATGGCATTTAATCCTATAATTTCATGGGATCCAGATGGGGAAAAATGGGAACAGTGTCAGATTTCATTTTCTTGGGCTCCAAAATCAATACTGATGGTGACTGTAGCCCCAAAACGCTTGCTCCTTGAAAAAAAGCTCTGCTAAACCTAGACAGTATATTAAAAAATAGAAACATCATTTTACCAACAAAGATCCATATAGTCACAGCTATGGTTTTTCCAGTAGTCATGTATGGATGTTAGAGTTGGACCATAAAGAAGGCTGAGCATTGAAGAAATCATTCTTTTGACCTGTGGTGCTGAAGAAGACTCTTGAGAGCCCTCTAGACAGCAAGGAGATCAAACCAGTCAATTCTAAAGGAAATCAATTTTGAATAGTTGATGCTAAAGCTAAAGCTCCAATACTCTGGCCACCTGATGCAAAGAACTGACTCATTGGAAAAGCCCCAGATGCCAGGAAAGTTTGAGGGCAACAGGAGAAATGGGTGACAGAGGATGAGATGGCTGGATGGCATCACTGACTCAATGAACATGAGTTTGAACAAAGTTAGGGAGATAATGAAGGAGAGGGAAGCCTGGAGTACTGCAGTTCATGGGGTTGCAGAGTTGGACATGACTTAGCAACAGGACAAAAACAACAGTTTAAAGACCATTCTTGATACAAGGTTTGTTAAGGCAAAAAAACAGCTCCTGTTACCTCCTCCATTTTCCCCTTCACGGAAATAACTACAATTTTTCTTTTCTAGATGTCATTTGGTCCTCACCACCTTATATATAACAATGTATTTGCATTGTTGCTTCCTGATCTGGGGGGAGGTTTTGTTTAGACATCATCTATTGACTTCCCACTAATAAAAAATGCAGATTTAGATCCTTTTTTTTTCTTTTGTCCCTCTAAACACACGTACCTTTTCATCTTCCATTCCCTCAAACTTTGCAAAGATTGTCCACCTTTCTTTTCATTCACATCTTGTTTACAATTTTAAGAAACTGTCAGACTGTCAAAGCTGTAGGCTCATTTTAAAGCCCATCAGCGTTGTATGAAGGTTCACATTTCTCCACTTGTTTGACCATCCTGTGGATGGTGATTGCAGCCATGAAATTAAAGGAAACAGTTTCCTTGGGAGGAGAGCTATGTCAAATCTAGACAGCACATTTAAAAGAAGAGAGATCACTTTGCTGACAAAGGTCCATATAGTCAAAGTTGTGCTTTTTCCAGTAGTAATATACTGCTGTAAGAGTTGTACCATAAAAAAGTGAAAATGAAGTTGCTCAGTCATGTTTAACTCTTTGCCACCCCATGGACTGGGGCCTACGAGGCTTCTTCATCCATGGAATTTTGCAGGCAACAGTACTGATGTAGGTTGCCATTTCCTTCTCCAGGGGATCTTTCCAACCCAGGGATTTAACCTGGGTCTCCAGCATTACAGGCAGACGCTTTACTGTCTGAGCCACCAGGGAAGCCTGGGGCTGAGTGATAAAAAATTGATGCTTTTGAGTTGTGGTGCTGGAGAAGACTATCCAGAGTTCCTTGGACTCCAAAGAGATCAAACCAGTCAATCCTAAAGGAAATCGACCATGAATATTTATTAGAAGGACTGATACTGAAGCTGAAGCCGTAATACTTTGGCCATGTGATATGAAAAGCTAACTCACTGGAAAAGACTCTGATGCTGGGAAAGATTGAAGGCAGTAGAAGGGGGTGGCAGAGGAGGAGATGGTTACATAGCATCACTGATTCAATGGACATGAATTTGAGCAAACTCTGGGAGATCATGGAGGACAGAGGACCTTGGTGTGCTGCAGTCCATGGGGCAGCAAAGAGTTGGACATAACTTAGTGACTGAACAGCAACAAAACAACATCCTACAAAAAGTGGTATCGTTTTGATTTGGATTTCTCTAAGGGTTACTCCCTTGAAATCTCAAAGAGTCAGACACGACTGAGTATGCGCTTTCACAAGGGGTACTGAAATTTAATTGAACATCTTTTCATGTCTCTATTCATCAATGTCATATCTTCCTATAGAAATATTTACTCAGCTCTTTTGCTTATTTCTTACTATATTTGTCTTTTATTATTGAGTTGTAAGAGTTTTTGTGTAATCTGGAGATAAGTTCCTTCTCAGATATAGGATTTGTAAGGTATTTCACCCATTTTCTGAATTGCTCTTCAATTTCTTGGAGGTATAATTTGAATAAAGGTATTTTTTTTTCTGGTGAAGTTCAATATATTTTGTCTTTTGCCACTGTGGTTTTGATGGCACATTTGAAAGGCCTGTCCTATCCAGTGCAGGAAGAGATACTCTGATACAAAGGCATACCCTCATAGTTTGCTTTTTGGCTGCACCATGCAGTAAGCAAGACTTTAGTTCTCCACCCAGAGATCAAACCTATGCCCCCTGCAATGGGAGTGCCCAAGTTTAACCACTTGTCCGCCAGGGCATCCTCAGACATATCTTATTTTATTGTACTTTGCTTTATTGCACTTTGCAGATACAGCATTTTCTACATATTTCAGGTTTGTGGCTACCCTATGTCAAACAAGTCTATTGGCATTATTTTTCGAACAGAATTATTTTTAATTTAGGTAAGTACATTGTTTTTTCAGATGTAATTCTATCATCCATTTAAGAGACTATACGATAAACAAAACTATTATATGCACTGGGAAATCAAAAATTTGCATGATGTGCATTACTGCAAGTTTACTTTGTTGCAGTGATATGAAACCAAACCTGCAACTTTTCTTAGATCTGTGTGTATTTTTTGAAGTCACACAGTTTAGCTCTTACATATTCTCTTATTTTTCTCTTCTTGTTCTTTGGGAAATATAACAGTGTACTTATTAAGAAAACTTTATAAAATAAGTCCTAAGCTATGGAGACACAATTTCCCCTGCTTTGTTTATTTTCCTGACTTTCTTTGCTATTGTTGGTTGATTGTTTTCCATACAATGTTTTAAATCAGTTTGACAAAGAACTTTGATAAGATTTTTATTTGAGATTGAAAGAAATTTGCAGATAAATTTGTGATCTTTAAGTTATTTAATTTTCTAAATCAATGATAATAGACTATGGATCTATGGACTTTCTATCACCTTTGACTTTAAATAATATCTATACAATCTCTGTTACGTTCTTACACAATCTTTCAAATATTTACTTATAAATAACTCATATTTTTGATGCTTTATATATATCATTTGTACTTTTAAGACTTATTCTAATTGTTTAATACTAAAATACAGTTTTTAATATTGTACATAAAACCATAAACTTAGCAAATTTCCTTATTTATTTTAATAATTTCCAAGTATGTTTCTTTGTATTTTCTATATATACTATCATCACAAACAAAAATAATGACATTTATTTCTTCCTTTCTAATTATTATCATTTTATTTCTTTTTCTAATTTCATGAGCTAGAACCTCCAGTACAATAGTGAATGGAAATGGTGATAGTAAACTTTCTTGTTTCCAATTTTGGTATTTCATAACTCTGTAGAGATTGCAGAAAATCTTAAGTAGTTAAGTTCAGTGAAAAAGACTGAGCTCCAACAAACTGATGCTTTTGAACTGTGGTGTTGGAGAAGACTCTTGAGAGTCCCTTGGACTGCAAGGAGATTCATCAAGTCCATCCTAAAGGAGATCAGTCCTGGGTGTTCATTGGAAGGACTGATGTTGAAGCTGAAGCTCCAATATTTTGGTCACCTCATGCGAAGAATTGACTCATTGGAAAAGACCCTGATGCTGGGAAGGATTGGGGGCAGGAGGAGAAGGGGACGACAAAGCATGAGATGGCTGGATGGCATCATTGACTTGATGGACATGGGTTTGGGTGGACTCTGGGAGTTGGTGATGGACAGGGAGGCCTGGCGTGCTGCAGTTCATGGAGTTGCAAAGAGTCGGACAAGACTGAACAACTGAGCTGAACTGAACTGAACTAAGTTCTGTTATCTTCTAAATGTGCATTGAGCTTTTCAAATACATATTTCTAAGATAAGTTCATATGATATTTCTATCTCATTGTTCTAATACAGTGGCATATTTTATGATTATGAAATGCTAAAATAAATAAAGTATCATTTGCTCATGGTGTGTCCTCCTTACTACAAAGTGTTTGCTTCATATTGTTAGCCATTTCAAGATATTCACCTATAAGTTTATAAGAGAGATCAGACTATAATTATCCTTTCTTATAGTATACTTTCCTGACAATTTGAAGCATATATTTGCCATTTCTTACAACAGTGAAGGCTGTGAAAATGAATATGTTTTAAAAAGATATTTTAGGATAGGAGTAAATGAGAAAGATTGTTTGGGGGTTTGATAAGTCAAATATTCTTATTATTCATCCAATGGAGGTGGCAAGTAGGTGTCTGAATCTGATGTTCAGACATGGTCTGAGCATGAGTGTTTGAAATTGGGACTATTTGGAATTTGTAGGCATTTATACTAACTAGGAGACTCCACCCAACATTGATAAATAAAATAAGAATTCTAAGGATAGGTCTTTTGTAATAAGATGACATTTAAATTTCAATGAAAGGAAGAGGAACTGTAAAAAGAATGTCTAGTATGATAAGGAAAGACCAAAAGAGGATAGAGACCTCAAAGTCAAGGGGGGAAAATGCTAGGTGCTGCCGAAAGGCTAATGCAGACCAAGTCTGAGTTAACCTAGGAACTGCAAGAATCTAGTCAGCAGTAACTGAAGAAAATTGTTAAAACTTAGTTACAGGAAATAGGAAAGAAAACCTAATTAGACTTTTAGTTCAAGCGATGTTAGAGATAGAAAAACTAAAGTAATTAATACAGAAATGCATTGAGGAGTTTTGCTATAAAGATGGTATAAATGATGAGATATGTTGTTCAGTTGCTAAGTCATGTCAGACTCTTTGCAATCCCATGGACTGCAACACGTCAGGCTCCTAAGTCCTCCACTACCTCCCTGAATTTGCTGGAATTCATCTCCATTAAATTGGTGATTCTATCTAGCCATTTCATCCTTTGCCACCCTCTTCTCCGTTTGCCTTCACTCTTTCCCAGCACAACAGTCTATTCCAATGTGTGGGCTCTTCATATCAGGTGGTCAAAGTATTGAAGCTTTAGCTTCAGCATCAGTTATTTCAATGAATTCAGGGTTGATTTCCTTTAGATTGACCAGTTTGACCTCCTTGGAGTCCAAGGAACTCTCAACAGTCTTCTCCAGCACAACAATTTGAAAACTTCAATTCTTTGGTGCTCAGCATTCTTTATGGTCCAACTATCACATTCGTAAGTGACTGCTGGAAAAACAGTACCTTTGATTATACACAGACCACTGTTGATAAAGTGATACCTCCTATTTTCAGTATGCTGTCTAGGTTTGTAATAGCATTTTGTCCAAGGAGAAAGAATCTTTCAATTTCATGTCATCAACAGTGATTTTTGAGACCAAGAAAATAAAACCTTTCACTGCCTCCAACTTTATCCAATATATTTTCCATGAAGTGATGGTAATGGCTGCCAGAATCTTAGTTTTTTGAATGCTGAGTTTCAAGTTAGCTTTTTCACTCTCCTCTTTCACCCTTATCAGGAGGCTCTTTAGTTTCTCTCTACTTTCTGCCATTAGAGTGGTTCAGTTCAATCACTCAGTAATGTCTGACTCTTTGAGACCCCATGGACTGCAGCATGCCAGGCTTCCCTGTCCATCACCAACTCCTGGAGCTTACCCAAACTCATGTCCATCGAGTCAGTAATGCCATCCAATACCTCATCCTTTGTCGACCCCTTTTCCTCCCACCTGCACTCTTTCCCGGTATCAGGATTTTCTCCAGTGAGTTACTTCTTTGTATCAGGTGGCCAAAGTATTGGAGTTTCAGCTTCAACATCAGTCCTTCCACTGAATATTCAGGACTGAGTTCCTTTAGGATGGATGAGGTGGATCTCCTTGCAGTCCAAGGGACTCTCAAGTGTCTTCTCCAACAACACAGTTCAAAAGCATCCATTCTTCAGCTCTCAGCTTTGTCTATAGTTCAGCTCTTACATCCATACATGACTACTGGAAAAAACAGAGCCTTGACTACATGGGCATTTGTTGGCAAAGTACTGGCTCTGGTTTTTTAATATGCTGTCAAGATTGGTTATACCTTTTATCCAAGGAGAAAGCATCTTTTAATTTCATGGCTCTAGTCACCATCTGCAGTGATTTTGGAAATCCCCACCCCCCACCCCCCCGGGCTGCCAAAAAAAAGGTCAGCCACTGTTTCCCCATCTATTCGCCATGAAGTGATGGGACCAGATGCC
>ML660210.1:1222026-1313535 GCA_007570785.1 Antilocapra americana | reverse complement strand
CCACTGTTTCCCCATCTATTCGCCATGAAGTGATGGGACCAGATGCCATGATCTTTGTTTTTTGAACGTTTAGGTTTAAGTCAACTTTTTCACTCTCCTCTTTCATTTTCATCAAGAAGCTCTTTAGTTCCTCTTCGCTTTCTGCCATAAAGGTGGTGTATCTGTGTATCTGAGGTTATTGATATTTCTCTCAGGAATCTTGATTCCACTTTTTGATTCATCTGTCTGGCATTTCACCTGATGTACTCTGCATATATGATAAATAAGCAGGGTGGCAATATACAGGCTTGACATACTCCTTTCCCAATTTTGAACCAGTCTATTTTTCCATGTCTGGTTCTAACTGTTGCTTCTTGACCTGTACATAGGTTTCTCAGGAGAGAGGTAACCTGGTCTGGTATTCCCATATCTTTAAAAATTTTCCACATTTGTTGTGATCCACACAGTCAAACGCTTTAGTGTAATCAATAACACAGATATAGATGTTTTTATGAAATTCACTTGATTTCTCTATGATCCAATATGTTGGCAATTTTACCTCTGGTGCTTCTGCCTTTTCTAAAGCCAGCATATACATCTGGAAGCTCTCTGTTTCATATTGCTGAAGCCTAGCTTGAATGGTTTTGAGCATAATCTTACTAGCATGTGACATGAGTGCAATTGTACAGTAGTTTGAACTTTCTTGGGCATGCTTTTTGGGCAATCTTCTTCAAGAGTGGAATGAAAACTGATCTTTTCCAATTCTATGGCTACTGCTAAGTTTTCAAAATTGGCTGACATACTGAGTACAGCACTTTTACAGCATCATCTTTTAGGATTGGAAGCAACTCAGCTGGAATTTTGTTACCTCCACTAGCTTTGTTTACAATAATGCTTCCTAAGGACCACTTGACTTCACACTCAAGGATGTCTGTCTCTAGGTGAGTGACTACACCATCATAGTTATCTAGTCATTAGTAACTTTTTTGTATAGTTCTTCTGCGTATTCTCACCAACTCTTCTTAGTATCTTCAGCTTCTCTTAGGTCCTTGTTTTTCTGTACTTTATTGAGCCCATCTTTCCATGAAATAGTCCCTTGGTATTTTCAATATCCTTGAAGAGATCTCTAGTCTTTTGCATTCTAGTTGTTTTGCTCTACTTCTTTTCATTGTTCATTTAAGAAGGCTTTCTTATCTCTCCTTGCTATTCTCTGGACTGATGCATTCAGTTGGGAATATTTTTACCTTTTGTCTTTGCCTTTCCTGTCTCTTCTTTGCTCGGCCATTTGTAAGGCCTCATCAGCCAACCACTTCTCCTACTTGCATTTCTTTTTCTTGGGGATGGTTTTGATCACTGCCTCCTGTACAGTATTACAAACCTCTATCCATAGTTCTTCATGCACACTGTCTACCAAATCTAATGCCTTGAATCTATTTTTCACCTCCACTATATAATCATAAGGAATTTAGGTCATTTCAGAATTGTCCAATGGTTACCTCTACTTTCTTCAATTTAAGTATGAATCGTGCAATAATGAATTCATGAAATGAGCCATAGTCTGCCCCAGGTCTTGTTTTTGCTGACCATATAGAGTTTCTTCATCTTTTGCTGAAAAGAATATAGTCAGTCTGATTTCACTATTGACCATTTGGTGCTGTTCATGTGTAGAGATGTCTCTTGTGTTGTTGGAAAATGGTGCTTGCTATGACCAGTTTGTTCTCTTGACAAAACTCCATTAACCTTTGCCCTGCTTCATTTCATACTCCAAGGTCAAACTTGACTGTTATTCTCAATATCTCTTGACTTCCTACTTTTGCATTCCAGTTTCCTATGATGACAAAAACATCTTTTTTGCTGTTAGTGGTAGAAGGTCTTGTAGGTCTTCATAGAACCATTCAACTTCAGCTTATTCAGCGTTACTGGTTGGGGCATAGGCTTGGATTACTGTGATATTGAATGGTTTGCCTTGGAAACAAACAGAGATCATCCTGTCATTTTTGAGATTGCGTCCAAAGTACTGCAGTCTGGACTCTCGTTAACTACGAGGGCTACTCCATTTCTTCTAAGGGACTTTTGCCCTCAGTAGTAGACATAATTGTCATCTGAATTAAATTCACCCATTCCCATTCATTTTAGTTCAATGATTCCTAAAATATTGATGTTTATTCTTGCTATCTGCAGTTTTAACACATCCAACTTACTTTGATTCATGTACCTAACATTCCAGGTTCTTATGCAATAGTGTTCTTTACAGCATCAGACTTTCACCATCCGACATCCACATCTGAGCATCATTTCTACTTTGGCCCACACACATTAATAAACCATTGTGTGTGAGAGAGAAAGAGCACAGAGACAACACTCTAAGTTTTCATTCTTTCTGGGGCTATTAATAATTGCCCTCACGTTTCTCCAGTAGCATATTGAATACCTTGAGAACTAGGGCTGCTCATCTTCTAGTGTCATATCATTTTGCCTTTTCATTTTATTCATAGGGTTCTCACAGCAAGAATATTGTAGTGGTTTGCCGTTTCCTTCTCAGTGGAGCAAGTCTGGTCAGAAATCTCCACTATGACCCATCCATCTCGTGTGGCCCTGCACAGCATGCCTCATTGCTTCATTGAGTTACCTAAGTCCCTTCGCCATGGCAAAGCTGTGATCCATGAAGGGGAAATGATGAGATATCTAAAGATAATAGAAGCTTTGCTTTGATTGACTTTACTTAATGGTTATAGTTTGTATACATCTGTATTTATGTGTGAGTGATTTAGTACTGAGGGAAAAGTGTAAGGGAAGTGAGTAATTGTTGGTTTGATATCGTGAGGCAGCCACAAACATATTGCTATAATTTCTATTTCATCTGAGGACACTGATCATGTTGTTTTTCAATGTTTCTGCATACTATGAAAAGTAAGATACTAATCTCACGATTTATTATAAAAGGAAGGTCTCCTTTGAAAAATGTATTTCCCTTTTCTTTGGAAATTCTTCTTTGCAAAAAGAGAAGATTGTTATAGGTAACTATAGTATAATGTTTCTCCTAAAATCATGTTTTCCCTTTACTTTAAAAAATCTCCTATATATATTTTTTCTTTATTTTTAAAAGATTATATTACACAAGATACTTTTTAAATAAATGGAAATAGCATGATTAAATGACACAATGAGCTGTGATTCTAATGAATAGTTTCATTGTAAAGCTTTTGAAATGTTTTACTATCAAAAAACTATTTTATTATTGTCTAATGTAAACCTTCTATTTATATATATTAAACTTAATAATCATATATTTGAGTAAAATTGGTACTGAAAGACTCACCCATCACTACTGCCATAGGGCTTGCATTTCAACTGATCCTGCCATGGAAAGTTTTGGGGGCAGTCATAGGTGCACATATAGAATTCTAAGGGAATCCAAGACAGATTTATACTACACTGAAAAAGATAAAGAAGGTTTCTAAGAAAAGGGATGGTTAGCCTAGATTTTGAATAATGAGTAGAAGAAAATAAATAACTAAAGGAAAATGAATGTAGATCAGAAAGAGAATGTCTTTATATTCCCTCAAAGTGAGCATTTTGCAATTAACGTTATTTTAACTAAATCATTCATATTATAAATAGAGACATAAAAGAATCCCAAATTGATTTTGTGACATCTTAAATACACTAAACTTTAGTTTCATCATTGGAAAGTGTGTAGAGATTCCAAGAAAAAAGTTGAAGAATTAAAGAGCTCCTAAAAGAATGTGGGTATTACATAGGAAAACAACAGTGGTCTTTGGTGAATGCATACTAATACATAAAAAAATTAAAACATAGCACTACTAGCTTAAATGAAAAGCTCTGTAGTTGTTTGTGTAGCTATTCACAAATCATACTAAATCATGTTTAACCACATAATCAAGTGTAATTGGTAGGCTATTTTTCCTTGAAAGTATCATACAGTTTTATTTAAATTTGTAAAACCTATTTTAAAATTAATTGTATTTACCTTTAAATAAAAGTAAACATTTAAAATGTTTCATCTCATCCATTATAATCTTTACTATAAAATTTTGTGTTAAATACCCAATTATGCAGGCTCAATTAAGATGCTAGATGTGTAAAGAATATGGAAACCAATAAGAGACAATTGTTAAAAAGGAGCTTTAATAAACCATAGTGTGTGTGTATGTATGTATGTGACAACACACATGGGAAAAGCTCACAGGTATATTGTATATTTGTTAATTCTTCTAAGCTAGACTATAAACAAGTTCTATTGACAACAACCATTTGGGGTCTTCATGGAGGAAAAGATTATGGCAGGTGATAGAGAAATTTAGAAGAAGCTTCATAAAAGATAAATAATTTGAGATTGATCCTGTTAATCTAATTTCAATAAACAATAAATGACTGGGTCAAGTGTAGAGAAAAGCAGTCTGGTGTTTGGAGTCATTTGATTAATGTCACAGAGCAGGGGTCAAGTGAGTGTTGTGGGTAGCAGAGTCCAGTTTTGACAGTAATTAAATCATGTGACTGTCAAGTTTTAATTTATCTTGCAAATATACTGTATCACTTCCATATTTCTATTCACTCACTAATAAATAAGGATTTATTGATTTATTATATTCTGGAAAGGATAGTAGAGCCTGAAAATGCAAAGGTAAAAAAGATATAGCTTGTCATAAAGAAATAGGAGTTAGTAGGAAAAAATAACTCCTTAATAGTTTATCGATGTGTTGTAGTTTCCCCACAATGACAATATTGCAAGTTCAAATGGCATCACAATAGGGAGGGTGGTATTGGAAAACACATCCTCAATTTTGGTTCTGTGGTTGAACTACTAGAGTATACTGCAAAGGATACTGAACTTGAGTTTACAAACCCCCAAGTCAAATACTAGCTTATTTATTCATTAGTTAAGTAATTCAGACAACTGAACTGACTGAGAGGTGAACAGATCCAAGAAGAATTTCTGCTTTATTAAATCAGCACTTGGAATATTAGAGCCCTGTTGTTAACAAAGCCATACTTTAATATGGAAACCTGAGCATAATTAACCCATTAACAGAAATCCTACAGTGCTATATTTAATTGCATCACATGTGACATTTATGGTTTCAAAGATTTTGCAAAGCCTTATTTTCAGTCTGTATAGTTTTAAATTGTATGAGAAAATCAACATATTTTTGCAAGAGTTCAAATTTTACAGATATTGAATTAAGGGTGATTCAAGAATATTTTAATACTGATTAATAGTTTTTAAGAAGCACTTTTATTTTTATGTTCAATGCTATTATACTTTTATTTGTTTTCTAAGAGGTGAAATATTAATGCATACAGTTTTTTTAATTGCATTGAAAATATTCTATAAATTAATTGAAGCCTAATATTTCTCAATTAACTTTATACTTTATGTCCTAGAAACCCTAGTGTAGGAAGTCATTTTGCATTGAAATTCTTTCCAATATCTATTATGAATCTATGGGATCTATATTTTATTTAAAAACAAGGGGTTATATTAAAAATTATGTATTTTATATTTTAAAAACTTCAAAATATTTTTTCTCCAAGTTATCACTTTTATTATGTATATTATAATCCTCACCACTCAATTTGTGCAAGTCATTTTCTCACTACACTTTAGAACAGTTATTAACATTGACTATACACTAAATAAGCAGAAGTACAAAATCACCTATACAGTCTCAGAATATGTAGGCACATACAAAAAAATCACAATTAGAACTTAATCACAAAGCACCAACTTATGCAAAATACAAACTATTTATTGTAAGTTTTAACATTTCATCAGTAACATAATTGTAAATTATAGACTTTATATCAAAATTGATTTCTACTTCTCTTTTTATTTTATTGCTAAAACATAAATTTTCCTGCTCAGTTCTCTATAAATGTACAGATTGTTTTACTGTTTTCAAAACCTTTCTCTAAAGGAGATAACATTCTAATTGACTGCCTCTGACTTTCAAAGTTTTTCATCTGCCACAAAAAATGTTACATCTCTGTTTCTGCATATATGTCCCCAGAGGTGCCCTGCAGCAACGGATCAGCCTAGTCCCAACCAAAAGGCGACATGTAGGACATTTGTGTTGTTACTTCACTTTTTCACCCATGGGGCATCAAAAGAGCAACACAAATCCAATTCCTCACATTACTTAATTGTGAGAATCAAATGAAATAATATTTGAAGATGCTTTGAAAAACATAAAGCACTGTGAAAATACAAGGCATTGTTATTGGCATTAGGAGAAGGACATTTTCTGGTCTTTATTACTTTTTCCTTCATCTTCGAAAAGTTATTACTCCAAATTTATTCTCACCACCTTTAATTTCAATTCATCATTGAAAATGTACACTAGATTGACAGCAAGCTCCTGAAAAACAAACACATTCAATAGGCCCCCTTTATTTCCAGTTTCAGATGTAGTATTTATAGAAGTTTTGCATATTGCAGTAGAGAAAATGGAAACAAAACTTAATGCATTTTACTAAATTCAATCGATTTGATTGTGCTATCTCCACAGAATGCGCATTGGTATCACCTGGGTTTTTGCTATAATATAGAATCCTGGGGGCCCTAGAAGATTTGTTGAATCAAATTCTCAGGAGATAGGACCAAATAATATATGCTTTTTAAGGTCCCCAGATGATTTTTTAAATACTAAGTTTGATAACTTTTGTCCTAGAGAAAGTTAGTATTGGATAGTATAAGAATAATGAGCATTTGGTGCAAGCCTACATTTTAATACACTGTGGCTATATCAAATATACTTTGATTTTTGTTTTTTATGGTAGTTTGGTTTTTGTTGTTGCTTGTTTTTCATTTATTTACTTATTGGCCACATCACATGGCATACAGGATCTCAGTTCCCCAACCAAGAGTCAAACTCGTGCCCTCTGCAGTGGAATCATGGAGGCCTAACCAATGGACCACCAGGGAAGTCTCCTCAAATATATTTTTAATGGAAAAATATATTGAAGTAAGTTTTTTTTTAATTTCAAGATTATGGAATTTAAAATATTTTCACTGGAAAGAGGTTTCAACATATTAAACTAACTAAAATGTTACAATTCCTCATTTTACTATGATTATTTCTTGTTTGAAATGTAGCCATTGGTATACCACATCATATTTGGAGGTCAAATTTTAAGGATAAAAAAATAAAGATAGCCTTAATAATAAGGGATACAGAATGATAAAGTAGTAAAATCCTAAGATGCTAGAGACAGAGGGACATTTAGTATAATGTTAACAATAATATCATAATGTCAATGATTACAGTATGAAATAGACTCATCTTGGAAACTACTATTTTTCATAAAAGTTGGAGTAGAATTAAACTATATATGTCCTCCTCTTATCCACCCACTGCAAAGGCATATGATTGTGGAATTCAGAAATGAGACACTGTAGGGAACTGATGACAAAGAAGTTGAAACTGAGGGTATTAGTTGGCATTTTATCACAGAATTAGAACTACTTAGATTGACAGGGAATAAGAAATGTTTTTAACATATCATGCCTTATATAATTGTGGAAGTTGTTTAAGTAACCCATATAAAGATCTTGCTTCTGTGTTTGGTGTTGGGCTTGAACTAAACAGAATCAGTAGTTGAAAAAGGCATGATGGAAATAAAAGCCATAAGGATATGGATACACCAGAACTCATAATGACTATCTGGAGACAAAAAGAACAGACAGAAATTTGCATCTATCACTCATCATCTAAAACCACAGTGGTGCAGGTGAGCCATAAACTAATACTCTTCACCACAGTGTTATCCAGTGGTCCGCTCAGGATATTGGAGAAGCCAACGAAGGAGATCTAGTAGGATCTATGGACTTGTGAATATGGTAGCCACTCACAACAAAATTTAGCCAGAAGATGAGTGACAATGCATGCAAAATGATGTAGGATTTGGTCTTCACCATTATTTAGAATGCAAACATGTTGCTGTGTCACATCCACATCCTAAATCTCATGCAGACTTCTTTATGGCCAGTTCTAATTTTGAGCCCTGTGAGGGAAGGATTCTGGAAAATGTGTTAGCTTAGCTAACTTGACAAAGTAAAAAGTCCATACGTATAAATGTGGCACCAATACTTGGCATTTTTACCTATAACTTAATGTTCAAATAAAGAAAAGGAAGAATTATACTTCTGCTTAGCATGACACAGTTTGGCTATATGTAACCAAAATGCAGAAACTCACTCCTCAAAAAATACAAAATTTCATTCTTCTCTTTAGTTGATACTCAGATGTTCATTTCTCTGAGTTAGATTTTCCCTTTTAATAGCCTATAATTTAAAGCTGTATACAAAATTGCCTAACATTTAAAGTTGTAAATTAGCTGGTCATGGAAAAACAGGAAAAAAGGGTGGTGGCGGTTAGAGTATATATAAATATTTTCAAAGTACAATAAGGAATTCATAACAATTAAAGTCCTAATTTCCCCCCAAAAAGGGTACCTGTTCATAGTTGATGTTTATGATATTCTTCACTTACTACTCAATATATATTCCTTTTGTTCACTGCAAGAAACCCAGTGCTTGGTGGAAACTCAATTATGCAAGCAAGTGCATAATTGATTCGTGGGCTGAGCCAAATCTTAATTCCTAAAGAGTGTGAGAGAGTGGGCCATTATCTGTGATCTTTGTATTGAGCTGTTGTCATTTTTCATTTTTTCTAATCATAGGGCATTGCATTATTTATAGACATTCTATGGATCTTCTGAATTCCAAGCATACTTCTCATATCTTATGTGTGGTAGCAACACAGTTTTCCTCCAGTTATAGGAAATCACTGTCCAGTATAATAGTCAATATTTTGCCTGATGATTCTCTGTTAAGGGAAGGCAAAATTGACCAGATGATGTTCTGTCTTCAGATTTAATGAAACTCTTCTTGGATCGCTGGATGGCATCATTTTCCTTTTGGAAACTAAGATCTTTAGACCAACAGACTTGAGATGAGAGCAATAAAGATAGTAGTCAGAAGATGAATTCCACGTTCTTCTCTTTGATTAAAGGACATGGAATTCTGGCTCTAAGGAAGACTTTACAAATATTGATACATCCTAGAGGACATTCGGCTGCGACTGCGCACTGAGCCATCTTAAATTGAAGAAAGTAGGGAAAACCACTAGACCATAAAGGTATGACCTAAATCAAATCCCTTATAATTATACAGTGAAAGTGAGAAATAGATTTAAAGGACTAGATCTGATAGACAGAGTGCTTGATGAACTATGGACGGAGGTTCATGACATTGTACAAGAAAGAGACAGGGATGAAGACCATCCCCAAGAAAAAGAAATGTAAAAAAGCAAAATGGCTGTCTGAGGAGGCCTTACAAATAGCTGTGAAAAGAAGAGAAGAAAAAAGCAAAGGAGGAAAGGAAAGATATTCCCATCTGAATGCAGAGTTCCAAAGAATAGCAAGGAGAGATAAGAAAGCCTTCCTTAGCAATTAATGCAAAGAAATAGAGGAAAACAACAGTAGGGGAAAGACTAGAGATCTCTTCAAGAAACTTAGAGATACCAAGAGAACATTTCATGTAAACATGGGCTTGATAAAGGACAAAAATGGTATGGACCTAACAAAAGCAGAAGATATTAAGAGGAAGCGGCAAGAATACACAGAAGAACTGTACAAAAAAGATCTTCATGACCCAGATAATCACGATGGTGCAATCATCCACCTAGAGCCAAACATCCTGGAATGTGAAGTCAAGTGGGCCTTAGAAAGCATCACTACAAACAAAGCTAGTGGAGGTGATGGAATTCCAATTGAGCTATTTCAAACCCTAAAAGATGATGCTGTGAAAGTGCTGCACTCAATATGCCAGCAAATTTGGAAAACTCAACAGTGGCCACAGGACTGGAAAAGTTTAGCTTTCATTCCAATCCCAAAGAAAGGCAATGCCAAAGACTGCTCAAACTAACACACAATTGCACTCATCTCACACGCTAATGCACAAAATTCTCCAAGCCAGGCTTCAGCAATACATGAACTGTGAACTTCCAGATGTTCAAGTTGGTTTTAGAAAAGGCAGAGGAACCAGAGATCAAATTGCCAACATCTGCTGGATTATCAAAAAAGCAAGAGAGTTCAACAAAAACATCTACTTCTGCTTTATTGACTATGCCAAAGCCTTTAACTTTGTGGATCACAATAAACTGTGGAAAATTCTGAAAAGATGGGAATACCAGACCATCTGACCTGTCTCTTGAGAAACCTGTATGCAGGTCAGGAAGCAACAGTTAGAACTGGACATGGAACAACAGACTGGTCCCAAATAGGAGAAGGAGTACGTCAAGGCTGTATATTGTCACCTGCTTATTTAACTTATATGCAGAGTATATTATGAGAAACGCTGGGCTGGAAGAAGCACAAGCTAGCATCAAGATTTCCGGGAGAAATATCAATAACCTCAGGTATGCAGATGACACACCCTTATGGCAGAAAGTGAAGAGGAACTAAAAAGCTTCTTGATGAAAGTGAAAGAAAAGAGTGAAAAAGTTGGCTTAAGACTCAACAGTAAGAAAACTAAGATCATGGCATCTAGTCCCATCACTTCATGGGAAATAGATGGGGAAACAGTGGAAACAGTGTCAGACTTTACTTTTGGGGGCTCCAAAATCACTGCAGATGGTGATTGCAGCCATGAAATCAAAAGGTGCTTACTCCCTTGAAGGAAAGTCATGACTAACCTGGATAGCATATTGAAAAGCAGAGACAGTACTTTGCCAACAAAGGTCCATCTAGTCAAGGCTATGGTTTTTCTAGTAGTCATGTATGGATGTGAGAGTTGGACAATGAAAAAGGCTGAGCGCCATAGAATTTATGCTTTTGAACTGTGGTGTTGGAGAAGACTCTAGAGAGTACCTTGGACTGCAAGATCCAAGAAGTCTATCTTAAAGGAGATCAGTCCTGGCTGTTCATTGGAAAGACTGATGTTAAAGCTGAAACTCCAGTACTTTGGCCACTTTATGTGAAGAGTTGACTCATTGGAAAAGACCCTGATGCTGGGAAGGATTGGGAGTAGGAGGAGAAGGGAATGACAGAGGATAAGATGACTGGATGGCATCACGGACTCTGTGGACATGGGTTTGGGTAGACTCTGGGAGTTGGTGATGGACAGGGAGGCCTGGCATGCTGCAGTTCATGGGGTCACAAAAAGTCGGACACAAATGAGTGACTGAACTGAACTAAGGAGGACATTACCTCGTGCCAGCCATGTTTTGCCACCTAACTGAAACGTAATATTATAAAAACTGTTCTACTGTTTTATCAGGACAGCTACTATATGGTTATGGGAACACAATAAAATCAGTAATTTCCATAATTATCAATTACACTGCCATGCTTCACTTGCAGGGAAGTTGGTGTTTTGGTCAGAAGTTATAATGTGTGCAATATTAAGACAGTGTTTGTTTTCTAAGTCCAAAGGTTTTGGCTTCAACAGAAGGTCTGGGTCAGAGAATTCAAATTTATAGCTACTGTGTATGCATGCATACTCGCTCAGTTGGGTCCAACTCTTTGTACCCAATGGACTGTATTCTCCAGACTCCTCTGTCTATGGGATCTTCCAGGCAAGAATACTGGAGTGGGTTATCATGCCATCCTCTAGGGGATCTTCCCAATGCAGGGAAGTTTTTAAGGTCTATTCCAGAAAGAAAAATACCATGTCTATTTCATGAACTGGTCTAGTATTTTTAAGATGCCATTAGGAAACTGGCCAGTTATACCATGTAATAGTGGGATGTTGAAATTTAATGCTGTTTTCTTATACTGGCAGGCTGAACACAGAGCAGTGATTGTGGGCAAGTCTTGGTGATTTTAAGTCATTTTGCTTAGTCCTTACATAATATACACCCCTGCCACCATGACTGTTTTGTACATGAGCCCTATAGACAAGAAAGAAATAGCTGAAAAAAATTCTGACTTTTATGTACAGGATGTTGTATCTTGTTTAACTGTTAATCCTTCTTGAGCATTTAAATAGAATGCAAATATCTTTATATTCTCCATTGCAAATGGCCCAGACATACACTACTTCTCCAGATCTTGATACTAAGATTCTTTTGAGTTCTTGCCATATCTCTAGATCCATACCTCTGGCCACCTCTCCTTTCAGGCAAGTGAACAACCAGATGCACTGCCCAAAGTCCTGTCCACTGCAGGGGATAAGCTGATGCTCTTTATTATGGAGCTTCACACATGCTTGGCTAAGGACTCAGAGGAGCTGACGTAGGAGATTTGGCCATTCTGGAGAAGCTGTCTACCAGCTGCTGTCCCAGCACTGACAGGAGAGCCAGCAGATCAGTCATAATGTATAAAGCAAAAGCGCTTGGCACAACACTGACCTTCAGAATATAAAACAGGATGTTTTCCATTTCTGCTTTCCAAATCTCACAGAAATTTCTCTTATGGGAAAAACTTGCTTCTAAACATTCAGTAAAGATAATTGTGGGAAATAAAGCTCAGTTTAGCAAATTGATGAGCAAAAATCAGTCACATAGGGCAATAATATTATGGAATACAGAAGACACTTGGAAAATGTGAATAAATTGAGAGCTGTGGTAAGGAAAGTACTTGTCAACTGTCCTTTTTGTTCCAGAACATGGGTGAATGGCTGTCTCACCAACTGAAAGTGATAATAAATATGATAGAAATGCCTGCCTTATTTCTAACAATTAAGTTTCCATTACAACTTACAAATACAATTCTTCCCATTGAAATCAGAAAATAATTTCATTGTAGCATCCTAGCCATCTTCTCTGCTATAAAATATGATCCCTTCTGAGCTTTTGAAGGGTACCAGTGTTCACATGACTAATTTTCAATGTCTTGGTCAAAAGAAGCTCACTCATTGTGATAAGAGGGTAGCTGAGAAATCTATTTGCTTATAATAGTTTCATTTTGAAACTTTCATTTCCCAGAGTAGTCAGGCTTGTTTTTTACACAGAGTGTCAAGCATATTCATTTTCTATTCTGTCTAACAATATTGCAGCAAACTTAGAGGTTTAATACAATAAAATTCATTATTTTGCAGTTTATGTGGGGCAGTAATCTTGCCATGGATTAATTTGTCCCTCTGCTGAGAATTTCACAAGTTTACAGTTAGGATTGCAACATAAACTGAGGCTTCACTGAGAAAGAATCAACTGTGAAGGTCACTGAAGTTGGCATATTTCAGCACCTTTCAGTTGTAGGATTGAGAGATTCAGTCCCTACTTCTTGTTGGTCAGAGGCTGCCCTCAGCTTCTAGAGGCTGTGCACATTTATTTGCCATACAGAGTTCTCCTGAATAATTTGCTAACTCAAAACCAAGAGGAGTGAGAAAGCGAGACACTTTAGCAATATGGACATTAAACTTCCATGTAACATAATGAACCACAGCCCAGTAATTCTGCATATCCTGTTGCTTTTGCCATTCTATTAGAATGTGGCAAAAGTTCATCAGAAAAGACCCTGATGTTGGGAAAGATAGAAGCCAGGAGGAGAGGGACATGAGTTTGAGCAAGCTCCACGAGTTGGTGATGGACAGGGAAGCCTGGTGTGCTGTAATCCATGGGGTTAAAAGGAGTCAGACACAACTGAGCAACTGAAAAACAACAAACTGATTAGAAATGCATCTCAGGTTTTACCTACACTCAAGGAATGGAGAACATAGAAGAGCATGAACAGAGGAGTCAGTGATCCCAAGGCCACTTTCAGAGTCCATCTTTCACACCGAAGTACTTCCATAATTTCAACTTCAATGACTCTAGACCCCTGGAAGCCCATTTTTATTAGCCAACCTAGAAGACTGCTAAGAAACCTCATATATGCTCCCAAACCAAAATATTAAACCTTTAATCCTGTATTAGGATCACAGAGAGTATCAATCTACATTTCTACCCAAGTGCAAACATGTACACAGGTGTTTATTGATGACAAAATATGGGAGCTTAAATAGATAAATCAAAGTATATATATATCTATATCTCTATATAAAAGTATATATATATATATGTGTGTGTGTGTGCATAAATTACACTCTTAAAAATTTAGAAACCCCTAATCCTGAAGAATCCTTTCCAAATTGGTAAATTTAGCCCAATAAAGCATTATATTTGATATACAATGACTATATGCCATTAGGCTCTACTACCATATGTACGCATATACTGCAGAGGTTTCATCTTGTTGTTACTCAATGTCCTATAATGTTATCTGTATAAACATACAAACACATGAGCTTCATAAGAACATATGAAACTATTTGATATGCAGACTACCTTTCCCTGGAGCAAGCCAGAGAGTTCCTTGAAGGAGAATGAAGTTGGATTTTGAAGAAATTTATCATCAGCTTGTGAAGATATCTACTTTAACTTTAAGCATTGAGACATTTTTATTTATGAGTTTCAAACAATTAATACATTTGTTTGTTTTTAATTAATATCAGACAAACAGGGAACTAAAATGATGTAAAGAGAATGGCTTCCTCCTCCAATAGAGGGGTAAGTAAAATCTGATTGAAATTTCTTAATCATATTGTGGGGATTTCCCTGGTGGCTCAGATGGTAAAGCGTCTGTCTACAATGCGGGTGACCGAGGTTCGATCCTGGATGGGGAAGATCTCCTAGAGAAGGAAATGGCAACCCACTCCAGTATTCTCGCCTGGAAAATCCCATGGATGGAGGAGCCTGGTAGGCTACAGTCCATGGGGTAACAAAGAGTTGGACATGACGTGCATCAATCACATTCCTCCCATCTGACAGTTCCATTTTTTCCCCTCCATGACTATGGTCAAGTCACCTGGCAAGGCTGGAATCTAATTCTGGAATTCTCAAAATCAGATTTTAGGCTTCATCATCAGTCACTTACTTGATTTTTAATAAAAGCAATAGGGATGCCCTTTCAAAATGCTTCAAAATAGAGGCTTTCTGAATTCCCTTTCAGGCTTTGACATGTATATTTTACAGTTCCATTTTCCTTTTATCTCTAAGATCATTGCAGAAAGCCAGCTGAAACCAGCTGTTCTAATATCCACTTTACTCGGGTAACTAGATGCCAGTTCCATTTTGTCCATCAATGTCCTGAGTTCCATTTGCATTTTATCCCATAACACCCAGAAAGCAAGTTTGAGAAATTCTACTAAATCATACAGATTACTAGTGTTTCATTGAGAGCCAGCAAGATTTTCTATGTGAACCCAAAATGTGTAAATCTCATTTTAAGGTTATGTTTCTTAAAGACAGTCCTGGTATCAGTTATTGTATTACCATGTCCCAGGTGGCATAGTGTTAAAGAATCTGCCTGCTAATACAGGAGATGCAGTTTGATCCCTGAGTCAAGAAAATCCTTTGGAGAAGGAAATGACAACCCAGTCCAGTATTGTTGCCAGAAAAATTTCATGAACAGAGGAGCCTGGTGGGCTATAGTCCACGGGGTTGCAAAGAGTCAGATACTGAGCAAGCACGCACACATGTATGGACACTTTAGAAAAGAAACAAACACTCAAATGCAAAATTTGCAGAGAGTTTAAGAAAGAAATAACTTGCAGAGCTGTGAAGGAAGCTTAAGATTAAAAAAAGTAACAAAATTGAAATGCCAATGTTAACATCAAAGAGCCATTACCACTTTGTCTGGGTCACCTGGATGTGTCAATTTGGGGATGCTCAGACAACTGGTAAAACATTATTCCTGGGTGTGTTTGCAGGAATATTTATGAACGAGATTGACGTTTGTGTAAAGCTCACCATCACCCATACACGTAGGCATCATCCAATCGGTTGAGGACTGAATAGAACAAAAATGTGGAAGAATGGCCAATTTTCTCTCTGCTTGAGCTGAGATGTCCATCTTTGGCTCTCAGACATCAGTGCTCCTAGTTTAAAAGACTTGGGACTTACACCATAGCTACCTTGGTTTTTAGACCTTTAAACCTGGACTGAATTATAGCCCTGACTTCTCCAGTTCATAGGTGGCAGCTAATGAGATTAATTAGCCTCCAAACTGTGTGAACCAATTCTAACAACATATTTTTACACAGCTAGAAAACCAATATATATTCAGGTATATATCTCTATCTACTTAGTTCTATGTATCTGTCTATCTAACTTTCTATCTCCTTCTGCTCCTGTTTCTCTCAGGAACCCTGATTGATTAATGCACAGCCCGAGGCCTAAAGCAGTAGTTCTCAAAAGGGGAAGATTTTACCACCAGGAGACCTGTGGTATCTGGATATACATTTGATTGTTCAACTTTGGGATTGCTGCTGGTATTTAATGTGAGGAGGCCAGGTATGTGATTACACAACAACCTCCTTACAAAGCCAGGAATCATCCCAAAATGTCAATAATCCCAAATTTGAGATACTTTGGTCTAAAGAGTTAAAGACAGGGAAACTAGGAAAGTTGGAGAAAGTAACTGTAGAGAGAGATGCTTTTATCAGGCATCTCAGCAGGGCCAGGGAGTAAAAACCTGGTGTAACTACTGTTCTTTATTGACCTATACTTTCAATGGGTTGGGTTTTTTAATCCAATACACTGGATAACAAAAAAGATGCATTGATACTGGCAATAGAATTCCAGTCTCTTAGGGCACAGAGATGAAAGGAGTCAGGCTACGAATAAATTTGGCAGGAAATGAGAGAGACCTACTGGATTTATATGACTTGAGACTGTATATGACTATCTAGGACAGGACACTGAATAGAAGAAAAAAATTTAGAAAAGACATTGAAAAACAACATGTAAATGATATGGAGAAGAAAAGAACTTTCAGTTCAGTTCAGTTGCTCAGTCATGCTTGACTCTTTGTGATCCTATGGACTGCAGCACACCAGGCTTCTCTGTCCATCACCATCTCCTGGAGACTCCTTAAACTCATGTCCATTGAATCGATGATGCCATCCAAACATCTCATCCTCTGTCTTCCCCTACTCCTCCCATCTTCAATCTTTACCAGCATTAGGGTCTTTTCAAATGAATCAACTCTTCGCATCAAGTGGCCAACGTATTGGAGCTTCAGCTTTAGCATCAATCCTTCCAATGGATGTTTAGGACTGATTTCCTTCAGGGTTGATTAGTTTGATCTCCTTGCTGTCCAAGGGACTTTCAAGAGTCCTCTCCAACACCGCAGTTGAAAAGCATCAATTCTTTGGGGCTTAGTTTTCTTTATGGTGCAACTCTCACATCCACACATGACTACTGGAAAAACCATAGCTTTGACTAGATGGGCCTTTGTTGGCAAAGTCATATCTCTGCTCTTGAATATGCTGTCTAGTTTAGTCACAGCTTTTTTTCCAAGGAGCAACCATCTTTTAATTTCATGGCTGCAGTCACCAACTGCAATGATTTTGGAGCCCAAGAAAATAAAGTCTGTCACTGTTTCCATTGTTTCCCAATCTATTTGCCATGAAGTGATGAGACCGGATGCCATGATTTTAGTTTTTTGAATGCTGACAAAATTTGAAGCCAGAGTTTTCACTCTCCTCTTTTACTTTCATCAAGAGGCTCTTTAGTTACTCTTCACTTTCTCCCATAAGGGTGATATCATCTGCCATTTGCAGTTACTAATATTCTCCCAGCAATCTTGATTCCAGCTTGTGCTTCATCCAGTCCAGCGCTGAATATGTTATAAATACATGAAGAAAGAAAATAGTTGTTTGCAAAGCAAATTCATTTCTATATGCACACCATGAGAGTAATAGAGCAAGTATCAAAAAAAAAAATTTAAGGACCTTTAGATCACTTTATTTATTTTTTATTATTGTTTTTGCCATACATTGTCATGATATCACCATGGGTTTACATATGCTTCCCCTCCGGATCCCCCCTCCCTCCTCCCTCCCCCCCGGGAAATCTCGCTGCACCAGCCCCGAGCATCAATCCTGGGCTGGCGATTGATTAGACACATGACAATTAACATGCTTCAATGCCCTTCTCCCATATCATCCCACCCTTACCCTCATCCACAAAGTCCACGAGTCTATTCTATACATCTGCGTTCCTTTTGTTGTCTCCCATGTTGGGTTCTCGTTACTGTCTTTCTAAATTCCATATATATGTGTTAATATACTGTATTGTTGTTTTTGCTTCTGGCTTACTTCACTCTGGATAATGGGCTCCAGTTTCGTCCATCTGAGTAGAATTGCTTCAAATGAATTTTTTTTAATGCTGAGTAATATTCCATTGTGTATATGTACCACAGCTTTCTTATCCATTCGTCAGTTGATAGGCATCTAGGTTGCTTCCATGTCTTGGCTATTGTAAACAGTGCAGCGATGAACATTGGGGTACACGTGGCTCTTTCAATTCTGGTTTCCTCTGTGTATATGCCCAGCAGTGGGATTGCCTGGTTATATGGCAGGTCTATTTGTAGCTTTTAAAGGAACCTCCACACTGTTTTCCATAGTGGCTGTACTAGTTTGCATTCCCACCAACAGTGTAAGAGGGTTCCCTTTTCTCCACATCCTCTCCAGCATTTATTGCTTGTAGACTTTTGGATGACAGCCATTCTGACTGGTGTAAAGTGGTACCTCATTGTGGTTTTGATTTGCATTTCTCTGATAATGAGTGATGTTGAGCATCTTTTCATGTGTTTGTTAGCCATTTTTATATCTTCTTTGGAGAAATGTCTGTTAAGTTCTTTGGCCCACTTTTTAATTGGGTTGTTTATTTTTCTAGAATGGAGCTGCAGGAGTTGTTTGTATATTTTTGAGATTAATTGTTTGTCCATTGCTTCATTGGCTATTATTTTCTCCCATTCTGAAGGCTGTCTTTTCACCTTGCTTATAGTTTCCTTTGTTGTGCAAAAGCTTTTAATTTTAATTAGGTCCCATTTGTTTATTCGTGTTTTTATTTCCAATATTCTGGGAGGTGGGTCATGGAGTATCCTGCTTTGGATTATAGCAGAGAGTGTTTTGCCTATGTTATCCTCTAGGAGTTTTATAGTTTCTGGTCTTATGCTTAGATCTTTGATCCATTTTGAGTTTACCTTTAGATCACTTTAAAAAATGCATTGACAATAACAAATTTATTTTCAATATCCCTGAGAAAATAAAGGCACAGTTTCAAAATCAACTTTATTAACATTTTAGTAGTATTTATTTTGTGCTTGGTACACACATTTTGTTTGGATTTGTTTATGATATTGAGCAATTTTTGTGAAATGTCTCATTTATATGTATGTACACAATTTACTTGCAAATATGAAATGAGGAATATCATAAACATCTGAACTCTGTATTCAGGGGAAATAACATCTGTTTAAAAGAAAAATAAAAAGAACAGTTTCACAAATGTTTCAAGGACTTCAGATTGTCTTACGGTATTTTGCAGAGTTGACAGTTAAAATGTCTGTGTATGAATGTGGAATATTATTTACATGTTCTTAATGTCATAGAAAGAGAGGGAGGGAGGGAGGAAGAGAGAGACATAGAGAGTACTCTTATACTGAAAGAAAATCATTGTATTTGTTTGCAGATGATAGTTTGCTATTAATTAAATTATGATAATTGGAAAGCACTGAGATGTAAAAAGAGTCCTGAGATTTCTAGAAATAACCAATTACTATAAATTATTTATTTACCTAAGGCCTCAAATGAGTGTAGAAATTTTTAATAATTTTAAATCACCAAGGGTACATTCTTTTTATAATTTTCAGAATGCTGAGAATTTAGGGTGCCTATATCAAACATACCCTTGTATTCTTTCCAAGAAATTCTTGCTCAGAAGGATTTGACTACAAACCAGTTATAACTTCATTGCTTACTTTAGGAATTTCCTAAAAGTCAATTTATCTAACTGTTCAAATAACCATTTTCAGAGCATTTAGTTGATGGTGTGGACAAATAAACTATTGCTAGGAAGAACAGGTCACTTTCCTGGGCAAACTATTGGCTCCCAAAAGTAATTTATTTAAACTAGAGTCATGTTTAAGCCCCCTACATCATGATGTCCATTAGCCCTAAACCCTTAGTAATGTAAAACAAAATTGCCTTCCATTCCAGTCTACAAGGATCAAGCCATTAGCCACTGCAGTTGCCCATGGACAGTGCACCCTGAGGGAATTCAGGATGGAAACAAAACAATACAAAGCAGTAACCATACTGTGTTTTGCAAAACCTGGCCCCTGGAGGGTAAAGTATATCTGAGGGGAAAGTTCGCCTGACCTTAGATGCGTCTTCACATACATAGCTAGAAAAGCACAAAAATCATTAACTTGAAATGTTGTGATTAGCAACAATCTTTTGATGTTTAACTATGTTTTATTTTCCCCATACATATGAAAAAAATCATATGTATCCCAACTCTTCTCTTACCTTTTAGGAGCACTTCCTAAGGGTTTTCTGAGAGCCTCTAACTCCTAGGCTATAGTCTTCAATAGTGTTCCTGAATAAAGTTTAACTCACAACTTTTGTGTTGTGTGTTTTTATTTTATTCAGTAGTAGCAAAGTCTTTTATCATAGTCACATCCATATTAAAATAACATGACTACAACCACCTATACATAGAACCTAAACCCTGTAATGTGTATTGCTGACATTCCTTTCAGACTCACCATAACACTCTGTCAGGTTGATGGTCTTTTGTACAGCAGGAGGTAAACGCAGATTTTTCTGATTAACATAGTTTTGCCATCTGTTAAGGAATCAACAATTGAGAAAGCCAAGGTGGTATTTGTACAGTAATATAGTATGGACAGAGGAACAGGACAGGCTGCAGTCCATGAAACTTCAAAGGGTCAGACATGACTGTGTGACTAACTTTCACTTTTTTCACTTTCATAATATTTAAGTCTCTGGTTTCTCAGATAGCAATGCAGAAAACCCTAGTTCAATCCTTGAGTCAGGAAGATCCTCTGGAGCAGGAAATGGCAACCCACTCCAACATTCTTGCCTGGGAACTCCCATGAACAGGGAGGAGCCTGGTGGGCTACAGTTCATAGAGATGCAAAGAGTTGGACATGATTCAATGACTAACACTTTCACTTTCAAAGTATTTATACATATTTGTGTCCATGTTCTTTACTATTATTTGCAGTAGAGGATTAATGCTCTTGAAATACACTATAAAATTATCAGTCATTCATCACTAATTATCTGTTTCTAATATGAAAACTAGGAATCAAATCCCTTTACTCATTATACATTTCAAAATTGTGACATTTACTCATGTAAATTTACTCAGGAAAATTTTTATCTAAGTTTAAGCACAATTACAATTAGGACTAGAAAACTGTTAATGGAAAGTCAAATGAAAGTCTTGTGGATTATTACCCATTTTATATCATGAAGAAAACTTTAAGCTCCCTCTATAATGTGAGGAAACTCTGCCTCATGCTTAAATTTTGGGAAATGCATGGCAGTTGAGAAAATGTGTAGCAAACAAGAATAAAAATCTGTGAATAGATAGAAATTGAAGGCATCTTTATGAAAATGCATTTTAGGGAAGAAATTTAGTATGTGTAAGTGACTTTGTGTAATGCTTGAGCTTACTAATTTGAACTTAAAACATGTGTTAACAAAGTCAGAATATAGAATACTCCACTACCTCTGAACATGACCACCTTAAAGTTCCTTTTAGCATAACTAAGAGGTATCTGAATTTCAAACAGATTTCTTCCTGACAATCAGCCTGACTTTCTTTCCTTAGAGCATTTACTTCAAAACACTTTCAGTTGTAAATTTTTGTTGTCATTTTGAAAAGTGAATCTCCTTCCTGCCCCACATGGTTTTAAAACCCTTGTCTTATTCAGTGGCCTGAAAGTCATTCCTTTAATTTGTAATCTTCTAGTCTCTGTGGTAAGATAAGACCCCAGTATCTATAAACCACAATTGCATATAAGGATGGCTTGTCACAGACGAAAACATTTGCAAACCCAGGAATAATAGTAAGATTAATGACAAGTCAGTGATTTTATTTTGTCGAGTTGATAAAACTCTGCAAGTGGAAATTTTCTAAAACAAATCCAACCTGTAGAAAATCAAGACTCTGCTAGTCATGATAAACATTCAAAGAAACCCAAACTAAAATTCACAATATTCTAAAATTAATGAGTGATCAAAAATTAAGATTACTCATTAATCACTGCATCCCCAGGAGACAGTATATGAAGGAACTGGATTGTATAACATTTCATATCATGTATGCATGTTCAGACACTCAGTCCTGTCCACCTTTTTGCCACCCCACGGACTGTAGTCCGCCAGGTTCCTCTGTCAATGGATTTTCCAGGCAAGAATCCTGGAACAGGTTGCTATTTCCTCCTCCAGGGGATCTTCCTGACCCAGGGATTGAATCCAAGTCTCCGGCATAGGAAGGAGGACTCTACCACTGAGCCACATGGGAAGCCACAAAAGTTCCATAAATTCACCAAAATTACATTTCCCTCTTTCCAAATTTCCCCTGAAAGTTCTATTTTATTTTTCTTAAAACTGTCCTAATTCTCCCCTTCCTAACTCTGTTTCTAACTCCAATACCCTCATCTCAGTTCATTAGGAACAATTACTTTACATGAGTGCTTTGTTATGTAAATTTAAAATATGCCACCATGCCTTTCCTTTATTTTACTGATGAGACCAACAAGGCACAAGAGTTAAAGACAATAAATATCCATCTAGGAAGGCTTTAGTCTCACAACACTGTGAATAATTGTTCTTAATAGTTATTACCATATCAGATGAATAATTTCTCCTTACTGATTATGCACTGAAAACTTTCTTATGAATAATATTCACATTTATGTTACTAAATTTAGTTAATGGATCACAGTATTAACACCTTCTTCTTTGACAGTATAGTGAAAATATAGGGACACCAAAGTTAGGGAGCAATTCTGGCTGTAAGGAAGAAAAATTGACAATTAAAAAGACTGAGGGAATAAATATGGATAAGATTGTATGTTGTTTATTTTAATCAGTTTAGCCTTTCACTTGCCATAATGTTCCTAAGCTTCTAGTGTCTCATGACCACAAATCTTTCTTCATTACAAAGCATCTTCTGAACTCCTGATGGTGATATTTCTAAGCAACACTCTAATACCATGGTTTTTCTTTATGAAACAAGTTATGATGATCAAGATGATAGATATTTTAAATACATTTAACAGAATATTAATTAGAAGTAAATATGTTGTTAATATAAATTGCAGAACCTAAAAAAGCAAGATAGCAATAGTATGTTTAAAATATATGACATTTTGCATTGTAAGAAATGCATGTAAAAATACAAAAAAACTCACAGCATTTCCTTTGCTTAGCATATTTTAAGTGATATTTATGTTACTCTTTATTCTCAAATGTGCTTTAAAAATTTTTTATACTGATCATATATTTATGATCAGAAATTTCCTTTTCACAGGCAGTCAAAATCTCAGTACACACTATTAAAATGAAGCAATGTTAAACCAAATCAACCAACAAACGAAACACAAATGTTGGTGACAATGAGAAAGCAAATATGAAAACATCAGTGCTTTAAAAAGCTGGTTAGAATTTCTTGCATTCATACAGAGTGTGTACTTCTAAACTACAGGTTTTAAAAACCACACATGGCACTGGATATAAATGGAGTCATATCAAAAATAGTTATATGTGTGTATGTTGTGGAAATAAAGACAACCGATATGAGGAAAAAATAAGCTGCATATTCAGAATTTACTATAGAAAGGTCACGGTCATAGTCACTGTTGTTTGTATTTGGCAAGAAGTCAAAGATGGACAGGAAGTGAAATAGCTTTACATAGAAAAAAATCAAAGAAGAAATGTCTTTGGATATGATCTGATCGGAGGTTGCTGGCCTGGGAAAGACAGAGGTAGGCTAATTATAAGGGGATCATATTATGTGATTAGTTTGATGAGCTTATTTGAATTTCCCTGTTTGGGTCTGAGTTGGAAGCAGGGGCAAAAATTAAGGAAGCTGGCATCACTGACTAAGTCCTCACAATTTCAGTCATTTCCTGCAGAGGTAGTGGGTCACAGTTCTAGTGTCATATATCACCTGGCATTGTCTGTGTGTTCAGTCTTTCAGTCTCTTCTGTTCATTCACTGTCTTATGAGATATTTCTTGAGATCCAGATCTTTGCTATTTGGGAACTGTTCAATTGTCTTCATAGTTAACTGTGTTAGAAATCTTTTTGTTATTGTGTCATCATGACAATCATCTTATGAAAGAGTGGATGAAAGAGGCACAGAGGCATTTAAAATTCTGGATTGAACTAAACAGATGAATATCACAATCACTAAGACAAAAACAAAACAACTAAGTCCCTATTCCATTCCTCAGAATTAGGAACATTTTCCTAACATAGGTGTACAGAATAAATCCTACAGTCCACAGTCCATGAAGATCAAACTTAGGGAACCAATTGCCTTTGTCTTTAAAGTAATATACAGTCTGTTCCACCTTGGCTGTTTCATTGATCCAAATATGGAAAGAAGTATGAACAATGACACAGACACCACTCCGATTATTACCAGTAATTCCCCTGGTGGAGTGCATGAATTAGGGTGGCTTCATTTGGAGCTTATGTCAAAATAGACCCTTTAGCTTTGGTGGTTTATAAAATCTTTCTGCTGTGTAAAGAAAAGTCTTTAAATAACCTCCACAAAGTGCACAGTGCATCTGTCTGAGGCAAACACGATCACACATCCTGACCACAAAGAAAATAGTGGTGGTAGAGGTAAGTGGGAGTTCAGAAGGGGAAAGGAGTTACTTACACACAAGGTTGGAATCAAGGTCTTGAATTAGGTAGGTTACATATTTGAAACAATATTACTATTTTTCACATTGCAAATGTTTGACCCATGATTCTATGATGGTTGTTGAATTCAAATGTAGAATTACTTAGGGTTTGATTAATAGATTGTAATGACTGGTTCTTTCTCTGAGGGTGATTTGCCCATGTAGTTGCAAATGGGAACTCCACTGTTTATAATTCTCTGTGGGCTCATTTGATGAATTAGATTTATCCAGAGGTTTTTAATCACAGGATCTAGTGATGGATGGCTTATCTATCTGTCAGTAACCTTAAAGCAGTGAATGCTGTTTGGATTAATCTAAGAATGTGGTAGACCAAAAATGCTCTGCAATAATTACTAGAAGGAACAAAAAGGGTCATTCTAGATGGGCAAAAACAAGGCATTTGTAGAAAATGAGAAGGATTATTATAACATGCAGATAAAAAAGCAAAACAAGTATTGGGCTGGAGTCATGGTCCTATGTCTTGGACAGAAGCTGTCTACTTCAGGCCATCCACTTGTTCCAGAGATCTTAAGTCACTTGTCCTCTTCTGTGAGTTGGCTGCTTCTAGAAGAACTCAGAGAATTCTCCGCCTGAAGTTCTCAGTTGGATGGCCTTTTGGTTGTGTGCAATTCTAAATTGCTTCTTTAGCTTCAAAACATGAACTCAGGAACTGACTCCCTGAAATCATAGTGCTGTATTAGTTATCAGACTTAATAAAGTCCCTTACAGTGAATTTCAAGAACAGATTTTTAAAATGTCATTTTAATAGGCAAAATCATGCTGTTTAGAAATCTGTTTTGAGAAGAAGGCTATATTCTGTTGATGGTTAGTCTGAGGTCTGGCAATGTTTTGCCACATCTGCATGAGTGCAGGGTCTAGTATTAGAGATGGAAACCTGTAAGCACATGGACCTTCTACTTATCAGAAGTTCATGTGGGGACAAGTAATGTTCCCCTGAGGAGGCAGACCATCTGGCCACAAATTCTAGTGGAAAATCCTTTGGCCAAGGGAATTCACGGGTTTCTGAACATTTTGACAATTTTAATTTTGGGATGATGGCTTTCTCTTCATTTTTTTCTAAAGATTATAGGTGGCAAGAACACTGTAATCTTTAAGTGGTGAAGGCTTACAGAATTTTTTATCATGGTTCCTGGCCATTTCCTTCATTTGTATTTTTCCAGCATTTTGTTGATGACAAATTACACACGGCCCTAAAATAGCCTCAGATTTCTTATTTATTTATTTGGCTATATTTGGTCTTAGTTGTGACATGCAGGATTTTTGCTGTGTAATGTGGGATCTTCGGTTGCAGCACGCAGACTATCCCGTTGTGGTGCACAGGCTCAGCAGTTGCGGCACTAGGGTTTAGTTGCTCTGCAGGATCCGGGATCTTAGTGCCCTGACCATGGATCGAACCTATGTCTCCTGCATTGCAAAGCAGATTCTCAACCACTGGACCACCAGGGAAGTCCCTTCAGATATCTTATTACAGTTTCTCTGCCAATGTTTATTGCAGATAGTTGGATCAATTTGTATATACTGTATTAAAGAGTGTCATGAGGAAATTTAGATAACACACATTTGAAATCTATTGGTGCCACCAAGCATCCGTCTTGGAAGTGCCAGAGATTATCTGTGTGCAGTGTCCAGTGGGATCTTTTCCATTCTTCCTTCTCAAATTCAAGGGATAAGCATTGATATATTTTAGTGATATCTTTGAATACATTTAGAGATTATTTGTACTTTTATGGCTTACATAGAATGGTAATTTTGGTTTAAGCTACTAGTTTGGCATAATTATCTGCTAGAGCATTTTTTGAGGAGCTTAGGTCTCAGTATGTATAATCACTTTCTATTGGTGCTATGTCTATCCTTGCTTCTGAAAGTTTCTTAGCTTGTCTAACTTCGAAGGGAGTTCCCACAGAAGTGGGGAACCCCCTGTGTTTCCAAAGTATTCCAAAGTTCTGTAATACTCTGAACATAAATCTGGTATCTATATACATTGGTCATCTAGAACTGCAAAAACAAAATACCATGCACTGGGTGACTTAAGCAACAGAAATTTATTTTCCCATAGGTCTAGAGTCTGGGCATCTGTTCAAGGTGTCAGCACAGCTGGTTTCTCCTGAGGCTTTTGTCTGTGGCTTGTAGATGCCTGTATTCTCGCTGGGTCCTCTTAGGATGTTTCCTTCCTGTGCTGGGTTCCCTGGTGGCTCTTCCTCTTCTTACAAGGACATCAGTCCTATTAGCTTAGGGCTCCACTCTTATAACCTTAGTTAACCCCTAAGGAACCCTGTTCCTGGTACAGTCACACTGAAGGTTAGGATTTCAATATAGGAAGGAGGGGCATATTTCGGTTTATAACACTTTCTATATGATTGCTCTATAGTCTTTAGCAAGTTGAAAAGCTCTAGCAAATGCAATAAAGTCTTCCATCTGGACTGACTTTACCTCAGGTAGAGGACTATATTCTAAAGAGAACTTGAATAAGCCAGTTTCAGTTTTGAGGTAGGATGTATCAATAAATAACTCTTGGTCAGGTTTCTCATGAGAGCCTCTAATAAAACTGAGTGTAGTGAAGAAAAATCCTTGAGATCAGAGATTCATAAACCTCCCCACCTCACCTGGTGGGAATAGTTCCAAGATTCACAGTGCTATGGTGATGAATGGCAATGAGGGGGAGACACTAATGATCTCAAAAGAGGTTAATTAGCTTGCTTAAAATTATTAAAGGTTCTCTCAGTCAGCAGAAATGTCTTTACTGAATGTGGAATCCTGAGGTCAACCAGGGAACTTAGAACAAGTTCAGCAGCAATATGAACAATTTCTGCAGCAGCACTAACTGCCCAAAGATGAGGGGATTGAAGTTTTGTACCCAGGTGAGCCTGAGGATGTATTAAGTGAAAGGTATTTGATGGTATATCTGAAATTGAGTTAAAACTCCAATTCTTGACCAGACTCCTCATGCACAAATACACAAAAGAAGTTTTTGTCATTTGGGCAAACTACAAAAAATGAGTATTTAACACTTTTCTCTGGATTATAGAAGCTCTGCTCCTGTCAGGGCTCCAAAGGGGAGAGGACTAGTCAATTCATACAGTAGGGATGACATCTCAGAAAAACTTGACACCTATTGTCTGTAATATTCAGTTAAACAAAGAAATATTAATGGGTGGTTTGTGAGGGATTTGGGATAAATTTGGATGGGCTTTAGTTTGTCAGGAGAGTGTTTTCCTCTTCTTGGATAAGTCACACACTAAATAATGATCTGTCCTGGTAAACTGTAATTCGTCTTTTGGGATGCATGTCGTTTTTCTTCTAAGGCTGAGAGCAAGTAAACAAAATCCTTTTTATAGATTCCCTTGTTCTTTGAACAAAGCAGAAGATGGTATACCTGCTATATCAGAACTGAATCCCCCCACAAATTTATTTTTTTAATTTTTGATATGGGACCTGGGGAAAATTAAAGGGTATGTCAGTGGGATACTGAGTCCTGACTGTTCAGGTGTATTGCAGCTTTCTCCAGGTGAAGACCATAAGGTGTTGGCTATCCTGTTCTAGAGGTACACTGAAAACTCCCGAGCAAGAATTCACACACGAAGAAGTAGCTTCAGGAAGAATGGATGGTATCGGGGGGGTTAAGTAGTACCAGTGAATGAGAGATAATGGCTTTTCTGATAGGCCTGAGATCTGGAGAAAAATTAGTATCCCTGTCTATTTGATTTCTTTCCTGGCGTGACAACAGTATAACAAGTTCTAACACTAGATATGAGAAGATCTTTGAATAGAATGCCTTGTGTATTTGATCCCCTCCTTCGCTTCTAACTTCAAGAGATATTATTTTAGGAAGGTCTGAATAATGGTTTGGTAAGGCATCTGACTTTTAATAAGTTCTGCTTCAATTATTTTTCCTATGTCAAAGAATTTTTAATAGAATTCATTATCTTAGAACACCTTTATCTATACAACAAAATAGAGATGAAGGTATAGTTTTTTCCATTTCCTCTGCTCCCACACATTTTACCAGCAACAGACCTATATTGGTATCATAAGCACGTAAAGTTCATAGTTCACCTTAGTGTTTCACCTTGGTGTTGCACATTCTTTGGGTGTGGACAAAAGTATAATGACATATACCCACCATAATAATAACATACAAAGTATTTTCACTACTCTAAAAATTCTATGTTCTGCCTATCCATTTCCCTCACACCCAGAACCTTGGAAACCACTGATCCTTTCATTGTCCCCATAGTTCTGACTTTCCAGAATGTCATATAATTGCAGTTATACAATATGTAACCTTTCAGATTGACTTCTTTCACTTATTACTAGTAATATGTATTTCAGTTTTCTTCATGTCATTTCATGGCTTGATAAATAATTTATCACAGAATAATATTTCATTGTCTGGATGTTCCACAGTTTATCTTTCACTATTTTGAAGGACAACTTGTTTGCTTCTGAGTTTTGACAATTATAAATAAAGCTTCTATAAAAGTCAGTGTGCAGCTTTTTATGTGGAAATCATGAGTGTTCCATTTTGTAAGAATCCACTGAATTGTCTTCTAACCAATTGTCTTCTTTCTGCACTTTAGCCAAATTGTTTGACTTCCTGTTGGTCTACAGCCTCACCAGCATTGGGTGTGTGTTCCAGACTCTGAACCTTTTGATAGCTATGAAGAGGTATCTCATTGAAGTTTCAATTTGTATTTCCCTGATGACGTGTGATGTGGAGCATCTTTTCATATGCTTATTTGCCATCTGTAATGTCTTCTTTGGTGATATCTATATTAAGATCGTTAGTTAATTTTTTAATCAAGTTGCTTATTTTCTTCTGGTTGAATTTTAAGAGTTATTTGTATATTTTACATACCAGTCCTTTATCAGATGAGTCATTCTCCCAAACTGTGGCTTATATTCTAATTTTTGACATTGTCTTTTGCATAGCAGAAGTTTTTAATTTTAATAAATTCCAATTTATCAATTATTTCTTTAATAGACCACGCCTTTTGTGTTGAATCTAAAAAGGAATCACGACATACAAAGTCATCTAGATTTTCTCCATGTTAACTTCTAGGAGTTTCATAGTTTTGTGCATTTCATTTTATACATAACTATATGATCCATTTTGAGTTAATTTTTGTAAAAGGTCAGGAGGTCAGGATCTAGTTTCTTTCCTTTTTTTTTTTTTTTTCTTTTTGGTGAATGGGATGGGATATGCGGATGTCCAGTTGCTTAAGCAACAATAGTTGCTTCAACCATTTGTTGAAAACACATTTATTGCATTGTATTGTCACTGCACTTTATCAAAGATCAGTTGACTATATTTGTGTGCTCAATTGCTCAGTCATGTCCAACTCTTTGCCACCTCATGGGCTACAGCCCACCAGGCTTTTCCGTTCATGGAAATTTCCAGGCAAGAATACTGGAGTGGGTTGCCATTTCCTCCTCTGGGGTGACTATATTTGGAAGGGTCCATATCTAGCCTTTCTCTTCTGTTCCAATTCATCTATTTGTTTCACCAGTATGACACTGTTTTGATTAACATACCTTTATAATAAACCTTGAAGTCAGTCAGCACCAGTCTTCAAATGTTTCTCCTTCAATATTCTATTGGCTTTTCTGAGTTTTCATCAATAATTTTTTTTTTTGTCTTTAGAATGGCAGGTACATTGTCAACTTTATCTGGAGTGTCTGCATCAATACTAATGGAGAAGACAATAGATGCAACTTAATTATGAAGAGAGAAATTACCTGGAACCTCAAAAATTGTCCCTCTACTGTACAATAAAGAGTACAATTCCATTTGAAAAGTTTTTCTCTATTAAAGTTTCAGCAATGATAACACGGAGTAGGAAGATATGTATTTCTGCCAAGACCTCAACCATTTCAATTAAGGGCTGTGAGACAGGAGAAATCTGAGTGGTTTGAAATACCTAAAATATGTATGACATTTTCACCCTAAGGATGAGGTTAAGCAAAACTGGCACTATAAATAGGACCAGTTGTACCTACATCTACTGGGAATTGATGAGGCTGATTTATTAATTTATAGTTAATTCTATATTTGTAGTTAATCAACCTTGAGTGTTTAAGCATAAGGCAGGTATTGGGCATTTTTTTTCCCTTTTCTGCATTACCCTCATTGATTTTGTTGTTGTTCAGTCACTCAGTCATTTCTGAGTGACCCCATGAACTGTAGCACACCAAGCTTCCCCATCCTTCACCATCTCCCACAGCTTTCTCAAACTCATGTCCACTGAATCACTGACTTTAATTGAGATATTTATCTTTATTTCTTCTTTTTTAAGATGAGCAATATGTTTAAGTTCCTTTCTCCTTAAAATATCTCAAAGAGTCTTTGTCTGTAGTTGGTCTGCTAAAAGGTGCCTCATCTGGCTATTGGACAGCAGGACTACAGTCTATTTGGGGCTGTGTTTGATTTTGTTATTAAGCCTTTTCAAAGTGTTATACCAGCTCAACTGATGTAGTTCAGGTAAAGAGTTATTTCTCATTTTAATTCTGTTTGTGAATTAGTTCTCCAATTTAGAGTAAAATTACTGACCAAATAAAATGAAAGTATTACTGGTACATTACTACTTTATTAAATTTCCAAATATTATTGGAAAGTATTTCCTGGTATATCTTGAAAATGTATATTTTCAACTTTTCTATTTTCACATTTCAGCTATAGTCCAATCTATTGTCAGTGACAATCAATTACCTGAAATGTATGTGAAATTATAGACTGATATTCTAATCAGGTGCTCAGTCACTAAGTCATGTCTGACTCTATTGTGACCTCACGAAGTATAACCTGCCAGGATCCTCTGTCCATGGGATTTCCTAGATAAGAATACTGGAGTGGGTTGTCATTTTCCCCTGCATTGGAAGGTGGATTCTTTATTACTGAGCCACAAGGGAAGCTCCCTATCAAGCCTATGGGGAAATAAAAGTTACACAATTCTGATCATACTTTTTATGCTTTTTAATTAATCTAGTATAAAATGAAATAATATATGGTCAAATTGTACAACCTGGAGAAAACACTGAGGGAGGTTGATAGGGTTTTGAAATAGACTGTTTCACTAAGAAAAGGAAGAATCAACACTTTTTTGTAGGTATTATTAATCAGATATGGATACCCTCAGCAAGGGTATCTTTTTTTTTTTTTCCTGTATGCTGTAAGAGGTCATAGGGATGTATGTCATTTTCCTTCTTCATCTTTTCATTCTCTAGTTTACAAAATACTCTTCTCCATGTTTGATCCCCCAAAACCTAAACTCTCCTTTACACTTCCCATAAGACTGATTTGTAGGCATAATATATGACAACACTGAAAACAGCAAGGAACAAATGGAAAGAGGAAATATTATATGTGGATCCTTTTCATGAAATCCCCACCCCACACTCAGATTTTCTTGGGTCTTTAGACAACATTTTTTGCTTGGCAACTTACATTTGTTACTATACAGGTATTTAGAAACACTTCATTGATATGTTTTAGATACTGTCTAAAATGTAGATGAATCATGCCTTTTTATGTATACCAAAATGCACTATGATGACCCTTGTAAACATTTCCTTTTAGGCTTCAAAATAAATAAACAAGAAGCAAAGAGGAATATGAGAGTGGATAGACTTCCTGTCTGTGTATCATACCTACAGCCCTGGTGTCTTTCATAACTTTCAACGGCCCATATGCAACTCTTCATCTTCATCATATTAGCCTAAATTTTTCTAAAAATTTACATGCCCCAAATTTAAATCTTCATTTTCCTAAAGGAATATTTAGCTCAATTTTTTCTCCTTCCTACTAAATACATGGACTCAATACACAAGTTAAAAGTTGAAAAACATAATTGGTTTCTCCTCCTGCTTCCTCCTCTATATCTAGAGAATTTTGGTACCAATGGCAGGGCCATCTTGGAGAAAGAATGCTGGCTTTTCTGATGATGGACACTAACACTTCTTTGATGAAGTACAGAGACATCTGGAGTATTCTGGAGGAGAGTTCAATGTGATTGAGGGAAGGCACTTGGAAAGATAAAAATAGTGATTATATATCAGCTGGTATATATGCATTTTACTATTTCAAATAACGAATAGTTTTGGTGATACGAACTGGATGCAGTTATGGCTAATGCCATCTCTCCAAAGCCCTCTGGCCTTACCTGTACAATACATCCTGAATCTCTAGTGGTCACCATCATTAAAGACACCACCCTGGTCAACCTCATTCTTCTCCATCCATTCTGTAATTCTCATCTGCCACATGGACAGCTACCACGGAGCAGCAAGAAAAGTCTCTTCAATCAACAAATTGGATCATGCCATTCTCCTGATTAAAACCTTACTATGACTTTGCTTTGAAATCAGAATGAAACACAAACTTTCACCTTTGTCAACAAATTCTTACATTACTTTAACCTTGTTATGTTTTACATTCTGTTATTCCTGTCTTGTTCACTCTTACTCAATAATCTTATTTCTCTTTCTAGAGCAAACCAAATCCATTCTTACTTCATGACCTTCTATACTTCCTCAGGCCCTTTCATGAACTGGCTGTTTTTCACCTTTGAAGTCTTAGGTAAAATGTCACTGCCCTAGAGGATATAATTCTGACCAACTCTTGAGTTATTTTCTATCATGTTAAGTTGTTTATTTCATTCTTGGCATTTATCAAAATTAGATTTTTTTTAGCTTTGTATTTTCATTTTTATTTTCTGTGTTTTTCAAGAACATGTAAAAAAATTTATGTTAGGGGACTTGTATTATTTTACAGTTCTACTCTCAGTATAAACACATGGTAGAATCTCAATAAACTTTTGCTTAATAAATGAATGATCACTATTGACAAGAGTATGAAAAATAAATCTCATAACCAAATTACATAATAATGACATATCACCAGACAGTAAAGTTTGCTATCTTCATTGTTCTCACTTTCATTAGAAATTCTAACAACTTTCTCTCATTAAAAAAGTCACACTTCAGAGAAACAATGGAACAGATATTAGCAGGGAAAAGTGGGCTGAAAATCAGGACCCCTGAAATCTATTCACACAATGATTTTTAAGTGGTGCCTAAACTGCATGCAATCTCCCTTCACAGGACAATTATTCAGACTGAGAGACTGTTTATTGAATCTAGATCTTTTTAATCTGTTTCAAACATACCGACTTTAAAAATGATTTTGAATATAGTTGAGACTTATGGGGAGAAAGAAAGCAAAATTTCTGTCATAATGTTCAACACACTTGCCTCACTCCTGCCTATGTTGGATTTTAAAGGAAAAGAAAAAGGATTTACAGGGTTAGAAATACACACTTTCATCATTCTACAGCTACTAAGTGAAACATTTAAAAATCAATTGTAGTTGATTTCTTTTCTGTAAAAAAGGAGTTAATAAATTTTATAGATTGATTTTTGTATTGCTTTCAAATAATTCACAAAGGTAACATGTGTTTAGAGTTGCCATATATTTACTATTTACTTTGGGCCACCAACTTCTCTCATTTAATCCTGACAATTATTTAATGACATGGATTAGAAAATCAGTTTTACAAATGAGACCCCTGAAGTATAAAAAATTTAGGCAACTCGTTCAAGTTTATAGAGCTCTGAGTAATAGTGATGGAACTTATTCCCTAGTGTGTCTAACTATAAACCTATGACTTATCTGTAAAGAGTTGTTTCATATTTTTCCAACTACATTCACCCTTTAGTACTTATTTGTTAGCTTCTTTTCTCTTTTTAATATTAAGCACTACTATCATATCCTACTATTTTAAGAGCAGTTATTATAGTTTTTCTCAAGCATTTATATTAGAATTAAAAAATGTTAAGAGTTGAAAGTGGACCTTTGAAAATAGTCTCATCGCAGACTGTTAATGGGAATATACATTGGTAGTATCCATCTGGAGAGCAATATATTTTATAAGACTTAAAGTATGTTAACCATATCAATGTATCTACTTCTAGAAATATAATCATAAGGAAAAATATTAGGAAAAATTAAATATAATTTTATTGTATCACTCTTTCTGAAAAATAATTATGAAAACCTGAGTAAGCTAACTAATAGAGGGTAAGTTAAATAAATGTCAGAATGTTATGTAGCCATAGAAAATGTATTTTCAAAGAGTAATATATACATGGGGAAAGAGTAACCTAATATTTGATTCAACAGGAATACAAAATTGAACATAGGTTAAATTCCCAGCTTTAGCACTATGTATTAGAATGGAGAGACATAAACAACATATGTCTGTTAAGGATGATTTTTTTTTATCCAAAAAAAAAGTATAAAGTGTAGTGTAAGCAGTTTTTGTTTGTTTTGTAGATGTATAAAACATTACATAGAATAACAGCTTGATGGAATTTATGGGGGTTGGGAACAGGAAGGCTTTAATGTTGCCTGAGTATACTGAGATGAAGTAGGCAAGACCTGGGGTGGCCCCTCAACCAAAGAGAAGTGTTGATTTACTAAGTCTATATTAAGTAGATTCCAGTGCCTTTCAACAGCTGAGATGGAGATTGGGCACTGGTGCTGTTTGGTAACAGGACTCCACAATGATAAATGCTATCTCTTGGTTAAATCAAGGTCAGATATACTTTCACTGGACATTTCAGCAGCAAAGGCTGCTTCAGGTAAAAGAGAAAGGAAAGATACAATGTCCTTATATTATTTCCACTCTTTCTGAAACACAGAAAAAAATAAACTAAAATGGGCAAGTTGAGTGTACTCCTATTATTTTCATAACATCAAGGAATTTGGAGGTAGACATTTTAACCTTATCGAGGGTGACTACTTCTACCCCCATACATACAAGGAACAAGGGCTGTGCCATTGTTTCAGTGTTTATTAGGTTCTGATGATGACAAGGCAAAAAAAAGGCAAACATTTTTATTACTTATAGCTTTGGCAGGGAGACGGCTGCCACAAAGGGTCAGACAGGAGTTTGCTCCGAGGAAAGGATTAATAGCAAGTTGGAGCTGTAGGAGTTGATTTATATATGGCAAGCTGGCTTACATGTATGGAAAGATTGGTTATTTTGAATATTTTCATGGTTTCAGAAAGCAGAACCTAGCTCTAAATGTTTGGCAGCTTGAATTTCTGGCAGCTGGATGTGCATGTTTTAACACAGGAGTTAGTGTAAGGGAAGCGCAGATTCAGCAAACTACCTGCAGAGTGGATGAGAGTTTTAGCTATGATCTCAAAACTGTGTCAAGACAGCACCTATGAAACTTGACAACAGCCTCTCCAGGAGAATATATATTTTAAAACACAGTCAAAACTATACTAAGCATGGCTTAGATTCTTAAATTCAAACTAGGCTTCCCTGGTGGTTTAGTGGTAAAGAATAAATCTGCCAGCGCAAGAGATGCAGGTTCAATTTCTGGGTTGGGAAGATCCCCAGGAGAAGGAATGGCAATCCACTTCAATATTCTTGCCTGGGAAATCCCATGGCGAGAACAGCCTGGCAGGTCCACTGGGTCACAAAGAATTGGACACAACTGAGTGACTAAACAATACCAAAAAAAGTATTCCAATTAAGTTGCATCTATATATCTGTAGATGTGTGTGTAACATTTTCCATTTTTTAATTGTTTTAGATGCAACTATCAAAAGGAAGAAAGTTGTTTTTCAAAGAAACTATTGGGAACACAGTCAAGAATCCAGAAATGGATTATGTCAAAGCTTCTTTATAAAGATATTTACTGATATTGTAAAAATGTTACTATTGGCCATCTTGAATGGATTTTATTTTCCTTTTTATACATCTTTATTATTATAAAGTTTTCTGCAGTGTACATGTTTATTTTTTAAAATATGCCAAAATAATCATTGTAGTTGGTATCAGCCCATTTGCAAATTATGATAGTTATATTTTAGGCAAAAATTCTGTAAAATATTAGCTTCCTATCACATTAAAATGGTAAAGTTTTCTGAAAGACTACTCATTTTTATAGATTATTTGACATTTCAATCACCTTCATTAGCATATTCTTTATTAAACATTTCCCATTGTCATAAACCCTGTTCATACGGACAGAAAATAAAAATACTCTTTGGAGCTCACTTCCAAAAAGCTTTGACCTTTCTTTTTTTATGAAAGTTTTTATCGATCATTTGGACTTCTTAATGTGTTAACTTTTCAGTTGATCTGAATGTGTGATGACCTTTAAGATTTTGTTGATTATAAATCCTATCTGATAACTATGTTTATGTTTCATTTTCCTGGAGAAGCACAGATATAAGTAAGACAATAGGATATAGGCAGAAGAGTGGTCAATTATATAACTTTATTTTTGAATGTTAAAATATCAATTCTGTTATAAGCCATGCCTACATGGTGTAGTCTCTTGCAATATATTGCTCAATTTGATTTGCACATTTGGTAGAAATTATTGCATCTATTTGGGGAAGGGATATTTAACTGTAGCTGATCATGTAATATTGTCATTAGGTGATTCAGAAGTCTTCATTCTTCTTCCCAGATGGCTCAGTGGTAAAGAAACAGACTGCCAAGCAGGAAATGCCTATTCAATCACTGGGCTGGGAAGATACCCTGGAGAAGGAAATGGCAGTCCACCCCAGTATGTTTGCCTGGGAAATCCCATGGACAGAGGAGCCTGGGAGGCTACAGTCCATGGTTTGCAAAGAATCAGACAGAACTTACTGACTAAACAGCAGTAACAGCATTCTTCCTCCATTTTCTGAAGGAGTTTGTATTGAATGATTATTTCCTTTCAAAATTGTTGTTAAAAATTTCCAGTGAGGTCATCTGGACTCAATGATTTGTTTAGAGGAAAATGACAGCAAACTTGGAAAGTAGAAAAGAATTTGGATCAGTTTTACTGATCAGTGGATATTCTTTTGTGTTGTTGGAAGAGGGTGTTTGCTATGACCGGTGCATTCTCTTGGCAAAACTCTATTAGACTTTGCCTTGCTTCATTCTGTTCTCCAAGGCCAAATTTGCCTGTTACTACAGGAGTTTCTTGACTTCCTATGTTTGCATTTCTATAATCAAAAGGACATCTTTTTTGGTTGTTAATTTTAGAAGGTCTTGAAGGTCTTCATAGAACTATTCAACTTCAGCTTCTTCAGCATTACTGGTTGGGGCATAGACTTTGATTACTGTGATATTGAATGGTTTGTCTTGGAAATGAACAGAGATCATTCTGTCGTTTTTGTGATTGCATCCAAGTACTGCCTGTCAGACTCTTATGTTGACTATGATGGCTATTCTATTTCTTCTGCAGGATTCTTGCCAACAATAGTAGATAAGAAGGTAATAGCAGAGTTAATTCACCCTTTCAAGTCCATTTTAGTTTGCTGATCCCTAAAATGTCGATGCTCACTCTTGCCATCTCCTGTTTGACCACTTCCAATTTGCCTTGATTCATGGACCTAACAGATGCTCAATACTGAAACCAGATTGATTATAGTCTTTGCAGCCAAAGATGAAGAAGCTCTATACCGTCAGCAAAAACAAGACCAGGAACTGACTATGGCTCAGATCATGAACTCCTTGTTGCCAAATTCAGACATAAATTGAAGAAAGTAGGGAAAACAGCTAAACCATTCAGGTATGACTGAACTAAATCTCTTATGATTATACAGTAGAAGTGAGAAATAGTTTCAAGGGAATAGATCTGATAATGTGTCTGCCTGAATGTGCATGACATTGAATAGAAGACAGGGATCAAGACTATCCCCAAGAAAAATAAATGCAAAAAATCAAAATGGCTAACTGAGAAGGCCTTATAAATAGCTGTGAAAAGAAGAGAAGCAACAGGTAAAGGAGAAAAGGAAAGATATATCTATTTGAATGCAGAGTTCCAAAGAATAGCAAGGAGAGATAAGAAAGCCTTCCTCTGTTATCCATACAAAGAAACAGAGGAAAACAATAGAATGGGGAAGATTAGAGATCTCTTCAAGAAAATTAGAGAAACCAAGGCAAAGAAGTGAACAATAAAGGACAGAAATGGCATAGACCTAACATAAGCAGAAGGTATTGAGAATTGGCAGGAATACATAGGAAAAAAAAAAAAGAATACACAGAAAAACTATACAGAAAAGATCTTCATGACCCAGATAATCACAATGGTATGGTCACTCACCTAGCGAGAGACATCCTGAAATGTCTTAGGAAGCATCACTACAAACAAAGCTAGTGGAGGTGATGGAATTCCAGTTGAGCGATTTCGAATCCTAAAAGATGATGCTGTGAAAGTGCTACACTCAATATGACAGTAAATTTGGAAAACTCAGCAGTGGCCACAGGACTGGAAAAGGTCAGTTTTCATTCCAATGCCAAAGAAAGGCAATGTCAAAGAATGTTCAACCTACAGCAGAGTTACACTCATCTCACACACTAGTAAAGTAATGCTCAAAATTCTCCAAGCTAGGCTTCAACAGTACAAGAACTGTGAACTTTCAGACATTTAAGCTGGATTTAGAAAAGGCAGAGGAACCAGAGATCAAATTGCCAAAACCATTGGTTCATAGAAAAAGTAAGAGAGTTTCAGAAAAACATCTATTTCTGCTTTATTGACTATGCCAAAGCCTTTGACTGTGTGGATCACAATAAACTGTGGAAAATTCTGAAAGAGATGGGAATACCAGACCATCTGACCTGTCTCTTGAGAAATCTGTATGCAGGTCAGGAAGCAACAGTTAGAACTGGACATGGGACAACAGACTGGTTCGAAATAAGAAAAGGAGTATGTCAAGGCTGTATATTGTTGCCCTGCTTATTTAACTTGTATGCAGAAGACATCATGAGAAATGCTGGGCTGGATGAACCACAAGCTGGAATCAAGATTGTTGGGATAAATACCAATAACCTCAGATATTGACAGGACACCACCCTTATGGCAGAAAGTGAAGAAGAACTAAAGAGCCTCTTGATGAAGATGAAAGAGGAGAGTGAAAAAGTTGGCTTAAAACTCAATATTCAGAAAACTAAGAATGATTCCATCAGGTCCATCATTTCATGGCAAATAGATGGGAAAACAGTGCAAACAGTGTCAGACTTTATTTTGGAGAGTCTCCAAAGCCACTGCAGATAGTGACTGCAGCCATGAGATTAAAAGATACTTGTTCCTAGGAAGAAAAGTTATGATCAACCTAGACAGCATATTAAAGAGCAGAGACATTACTTTGTCAACAAAGGTCCATCTAGTCAAGGCTATGGCTTTTTCAGTAGTCATATATGGATGTGAGATTTGGACTATAAAGAAACCTAAGCACCAAAGAATTGATGCTTTTGAATTGCAGTGTTGGAGAAGATTCTTGAGAGTCCCTTGAACTGGAAGGAGATGCAACCAGTCCATACTAAAGGAAATCAGTCCTGAATATTCATTGGAAGGATTGGTCCTGAAGCTGAAATTCCAATATTTTGGCCACCTGATGTGAAGAACTGACTCATTCGAAAAGACCCTGAACCTGGGAAATATTGAAGGCAGGAGGAGATGGGGACAACAGAGAATGAGATTGTTGGATGGCATCACCGATTCGATGAACATGAGTTTGAGCAAACTCTGGAGTTGATGTTGCACAGAGAAGCCTGTTGTGCTCCAGTCTATTGGGTCACAAAGAGTCTGACACGACTGAACAATTGAACTGAACTACTTCGGTTATTGACAGACTTGCTATAATTTAATAATAATTTACTAAGGATTGTAATAGCCACAAGGTGCTTGGCAAAGTGCCAGACAAACAAAACAAAACAAAACAGTCTTTGTCCTTCAGTTTTGATAGTGGCATAAGGAAATAAAATTCAGATGCATATTGGTGATGTTTATGAGTATGGGAATAACCGATGTTTTAAGTAAGAATGGTTGCAGAATACTTAGAAGACAAAATGGAAAGCTGCTTAGGAGTTATGTGTTCTTAAAGACAGTAATTATTGTATATAGTTACATATTTGTGTGTCATGTTAAATAAATAACCATAGTTTCATAACTCTATCAAAAATCTAATTTATAGTTTTCCTTAATCAACCAGTTTTTCTTACAAAAATTATATATACATATGTTTAATTTTATGTATATATATATGTATACGTGTATATAAAATTTTTATCACCACCTAAATTACCATACATGCCACCAGTGACATTATGAATGTCATCTGTATGACACACTGTGAAATGCTAATGATGCTTACTAGTGAGAAACAAACCTGAAGCAGTTACAATGAGAATGTAGGCAACTTTAAGTATCATTCTAAAGAGTTTGTTCTTATTCCAGAAACCCGTGTAGATCCACAGAACTTTCTCAACTGGTAATTGCCACAATCCAAAATATGTTTTAGAAAAGCTGGTCCTGAAAGAATGCATCAGAAGAATAACTGGATAGTGAGAATATAGTCACCCCTCAAGGACTGGTTTCTGGACCCCCCTATCCAAAGATAATAAAGTCTCTTATATGTGTTTGCATAAACAGGAATATTTTGGAAATGTTTCAGTTTCAATTTCAGACCATTGCAGTAAAATGTATATCACAATAAAATGAGTCACAGGAAGTTTTTAGTTTCCCAGGGCATATAAACGTTATGTTTACACTATGCTGCTCCTACTGCTAAGTCTCTTCAGTCGTGTCTGATTCTGTGAAACCCCATAGACGGCAGCCCACCAGGCTCCTCTGTCCTTGGGATTCTCCAGGCAAGAATACTGGAGTGGGTTGCCATTTCCATCTCCAATGCGTGAAAGTGAAAGTGAAGTCGTTCAATTGTGTCCGACTCTTAGTGACCCCATGGACTGTAGCCTATCAGGCTCCTCCATTCATGGGATTTTCCAGGCAAGAGTACCGGAGTGGGTTGTCGTTACCTTCCCCATTTAAACTATACCATAGTGTATTAACTGTGCAATAACATTGTGACTAAAAAATACATATCTCATATCTAAAAAATACATATTTTAAGTATTAAAAATACTTTATTGCTAGAAAGTTCTGACCATCATCTGACAATGCAGGATTGCCAATAATCAACAATTCATTTAAAAATGCAATATATTTGAAGTGCAACAAAGCAAATCCCCCAATTCTTCCCAGCATCAAGGTCTTTTCCAACGAGTCAACTCTTCACATGAGGTGACCAAAGTATTGGAGTTTCAGCTTCAATATCAGTCCTTCCAATGAACACCCAGGACTGATCTCCTTTAGGATGGACTGGTTGGATCGCCTTGCAGTCCAAGGGACTCTCAAGAGTCTTCTCCAACACCACAGTTCAAAAGCATCAATTCTTCAGTGCTCAGCTTTCTTCACATTCCTACTCTCACATCCATACATGACTCCTGGAAAAACCAGAGCCTTGACTAGACAGACCTTTGTTGACAAAGTGATGTCTCTTCTTTAAGGGGACAACAGAGGATGAGATGGCTGGTTGGCATTACCGACTTGATAGACATGAGTTCCGGGAAACTCCAGGAGTTGGTGATGGACAGGAAAGCCTGGCATGCTGCAATTCATGGAGTCGCAAAGAGTTGGACACGACTGAGTGACTGAATTGAACTGAATAGTCCATTGAGTATATGTACAACAATTTCTTTATCCATTCATCTCTTGATGGGTTTCTAGGTTGCTTTCATGTTCTAGCTATTATAAACAGTACTACAGTGAACAATGTGTCTTTTTCAACCGTGGTTTCTTCAGGGTATATGACTAGGAGTTGGATTGCTGGGCCATATGTTGGTTTTATTCCTAGGTTTTTAAGGAATTTCCATACTGTCTTCCACAGTGGCTGTATCAATTTACATTCCCTCCAAGAGTGCAGGAGCATTCCCTTTTCTCCACACCCTCTCCAGCATTTATTTTCTGTAGACTTTTGGTGATGGCCATTCTGACCTGTGTGAGGTGATATCTGATTGTGATTTTGATTTGCATTTCTCTAATAATGAGAGATGTTAAGTATCTTTTCACATGTTTATTAGCCATCTCTATGTCTTCTTTTGAGAAATGTCTGAATGGGTGTTTTCCCACTTTATGATTGGGTTGTTTGCTTTCCTGGTATTGAGTTATGTGAGCTGTTTGTATATTTTGGAAATTAATCTTTGTCAGTTGTTTCATTTATTATTATTTTATTCCATTCTGAGGGTTGTCTTCTCACCTTGCTTATAGTCTCCTTTGCTGTGCAAAAACTTTTAAGTTTAATCAGGTCCCACTTGTCTACTTTTTTATTTCCATTACTCTAGGAGGTGGGTCATAGAGGATCTTCCTTTAATTTATGTCATCGAGTGTTTTCCCTATGTTTTCCTCTAAGAGTTTTATAGCATCTGGTCTTACATTTAGGTCTTTAATCAATTTTGAGTTTATCTTTGTGTACGGTGTTAGGAAGTGTGCTTATTTCATTCTTTTACATGTAGCTGTCCAGTTTTCCCAACATCATTTATTGAAGAGGCTGTCTTTGCCCCATTGTATATTCTTGTCTCCTTTGTCAAAAATAAGGTATCCATAGGTGCATGGCTTTATTTCTGGGCTTTCTATCTTGTTACATTGGTCTATATTTCTGTTTCTGTGCCAGTATCATACTGTCTCGATGATGGTACCTTTGTAGTATAATCTAAAGTCAGGAGGGTTGATTCCTTCAGCTCATTTTTCTTCTCTTATATTTTTTGACTATGTAACTCCATTTAACATTTGTTGTAAAGCTGGTTTTGTGGTACTGAATTCTCTTATTTTTTGCTTGTCTGAAAAGCTTTTGATTTCTCCATAAGCTTTGAATGAGATCCTTGCCAGGTACAGTAATCTTGGTTGTAGATTTTTTCCCTTTCAGTACTTTAAATATATCCTGCCATCCCAGTCTGGCCTGCAAAGTTTCTGAAAGATCAGCTGTTAAATGTATGGGGTTTCCCTTGAATATTACTTGTTAATTCTCCCTTACTGCTTTTAATATTCTTTCTTTGTGTTATTCTTTGTTAGTTTGATTAGCATGCGCCTTGATATGTTTCTTCTTAGGTTTATCCTGTGTGGGGCTCTTTATGCCTCTTGGACTTGATTAACTATTTCCTTTTCCATGTTGGGGAAATTTTCAACTATAATCTCTTCAAAAACTTTCTCATACCATTTCTTTTTCTCTTCTTCTTCTGAAAATGAAAGTGAAAGTTGCTCAGTCTTGTCCGACTCTTCGAGACCCCATGAACTATACAGTCTATGAAATTCTCCAGCCCAGAATACTGGGGTGGGTAAACTTTCCCTTCTCCAGGGTATCTTCCTGACCCAGGGATCAAACTCAGGTTTCCAGCATTGCAGGAGGATTCTTTATCAGCTGAGTCACAAGAGAAGCTTCTGTGACCAGAGACTTGTTCTTCTGGGATCCTTATCATTTGAATGTTAGTGCATTTGATATTGTTCCAGAGGTCTCTGAGACTATCCTCAATTCTTTACATTCTTTTTACTTTATTCTGCTCTTCAGAAGTTATTTCCACCATTTTATCTTCCAGCTCACTGATTCATTCTTTTGCTTCAGATATTATGCTATTGATTCCTTCTATCATATTCTTAATGTCAGTAATTGTATTGTCTGTCCCTGCATGTTTATTCTTTAATTCTTGCAGGTCTTTGCTAATTGATTCTTACATTTTCTCCATTTTTGTCTCAAGGTTTTTGATCATCTTTACTATCATTATTCTGAAGTCTTTTTCATGTAATTTGCTTATTTCCTTTTCATTTATTTGGGCTTCTTGTTTCTGGTTTGTTTCTTCATTTTTGTAGTATCTCTCAGCCTTTTCATTATTTTTTCTGAACTGACTATGTTTGAGGTCTCCTTTTCCCAGGCTACAAGATTGAATTCTTTTTTCCTTTTGGTTTCTGCCCTCTAAGGTTTGTCCAGTGGTTTCTGTAAGCTTCTTATAGGGTGAGATGTGTGCTAAGTTTTTGTTTTTTTTATTTGTTACTTTAGTTTTCCTCTGATGGGCCAAGTTGGGTGAGGTAATAAGTCTTGTCTGCTGATGACTGGCTTTGTATTTTTGTTTTGTTTGTTGTTTAGATGAGCATCCTGCATAGGGAGCTGGGTCTTGTATTACAGTGGTTTGCTTTGTGTGAATTCTCACTATTTAATACATCCTAGGGTTAGTTCTCTTGTAGTCTAAGGCCTTGAAGTCAGTGCTCACACTACAAAAGGTAAGGGCTTGATCTCTGGCCAGGAATGAAGCTTCCACAAGTGGTTTATTATGGCATTAAGTGAGATTAAAACAAATATCCAAAAATGAGAAACCAAAGAAGAACCCCAGAAAATGGGAGTTACAAATCAGGCAAATAATAATTAAAATAATGGAATATACACCTATACATATACACCCATCAGCAAAGTCAAAACAGTCCAACAAATATAAACTACAACTGATTGACCCAGCTTACAAGGAAATAAAAAATTATATTTACCAGTTAAGAACAAAACTAACTAAAGTACAAACTGGAAAACAAAACTAAAGGTGCTAAGTGGGGAATAAAGCAATGAAAACAAAACTGACAAATATGTTGAGAGGAGACGAAAGAAAGAAAAGAAAGAAAGAATAGGTATTCAAAGTTAAACAGAGGTAGATGAAGAAGATTTATATATATTAAAGCTAAATGCAAGGGGAAAAAACAGTAGGAAAAGCAAACAAAGGAATAAATATAGAAAAATATAATAAGTTTTAAAAATTAAAACTATAAAAAAGAGAAAAGATAAAAAATGGAAGAAGCAAGAAAGAAAATAAAAGGAAAATTCCACAGAACTGAAAAAGCCCAATGTAGATGCAGAGGCTTATAATAACAATAAAAAGTATGCCTGAATATACACATAAATATATACACCCATAAGCAAAATCAAAGTAGTCTAACGAAGTACAATAGATTGACCCGGCTAACAAAGGGAACCTAAAATTGTATATACCAGAACAAAACTAACTTAAGAACAAACTGGTAAAAAATACTAAAGCAAGGTGACAATTGGGGAATAAAGCAAGGGAAATAAAATTGAGAAATATATTGAGAGGAAAGGAAAGAAAGAAAAGAAAGAAAGAATAGATATGCAAAGTTAAATAGATGTAGATGAGGAAGATTTATATATATATATCAAAGATTAACTGCAAGGGGAAAATAACAGTAGGAAAAGCAAACAATGGAATAAATGTAGAATAAGCTGAAAAACTTAGATTTCATAGTGCCAATAAAATTAACTACTACAACAGAGAGGAGGAAAAATATCAAAAGAATTAACAGAGCAAATCAAAACATAAGAATAATAAATATTTTTCTTGACTCACTGCTGTCAGGGTTCTTTCCCTCCCTGGGAGTCACAGTCCACTTCATCTCCCTAGGATGCCCTCTAATACTGTGTTGATCTCTGGATCTGCTGCGGGGGCAGCTCAGATTCTAATCTTCTCCTACTGCTCTGTGTTCTTGCCTCTAATGTTCACAGGCATTAGAACTAGTGCATTTTCTTTTGTGGGAGCTCTCAATGACCTTTTATTTATTCCACAGACACAGAGTCTGCCTAGTTAATCATGTGGATTTAATCTACACCTTATACACCTGGTGGGAGGGTTTTGGGTCTTCTTCCTTAGCCACACTGCCCCTGGGTTTCAATTGTGGTTTTATTTCTGCCTCTGCATGTGGGTCATCCGCTGGGGTTTCCTTCTGAGGCTGCCCTGGAGGACTTGGGTTTGCCCCTGTGAGGGCCAGGTGTGGAGGTGGTGCAGCTGCTTGGGTTGCAGGGGTTCTGGCAGCACCAGGTACTCAGAGGATTTGGAGGCTAGGGCAGCAGGAAATACAATGTTCTAGAAGGGTATGACAACCAGTATTGGCCAATACGCTCCAGTATTCTTGCCTGGAGAACTCCCCTCCTCCCTGAAAGAGAAGCCTGGCAGGCCACAGGCCACAGGCCACAGAGTTGTAAAGAGTCAGACACTACAGAAGCGACACTGCATGCATAGGCACAAGACTATTTTTGCCTGTGGCAGCTCTGCCTGAGTGAGAGTTGAGCATGAAGGTGGTGCAGCTGCTTGGCTTGTGGGGGCCCTGGTGACGCCAAGTGTGCAGGGACTTGGACTGCCTCCACCACAGGACTTATGGCCCGATCACAGTCTTTTTTCAAGGCTCTTGTAGTTTGCAATCAAAAGACTCTTTGGCCAGTCTTTCTCCGCAGCTCCACCCATTCAGGCACTTAGAAGGCTCCCTTCCCTGGGGTTCTTCTCTGTTGTTTGGCACCTCAGGCACACAGAGGGAATCCCCTGACTGGGGTCCTACTCTGTAGGTCAGTGCATCAGGCACTTAAAGGGGCACCCTGGGTGGGGTCCTACTGTGTATTACAGTGTGTCAGACTTTTGATGGGCCAGCCTTTCTATTGTTCAGCTGCGGATGTTGGCGTGTCGGGGGAGAGAGGCTATGGTGATGGTTCCACTCCCTACGCGAGACTCAGCAGCATCACCTTGTTTTCATGGCTGCCTGGCTTTCCTCCATAGGCATTTCCCACCACGACCTCCTCCCTCACACACCCTCGACCCGTCTCTCCCAGTCAACAGCAGCCCTCGCCCTGGATTTGCTTGTCAGTCCCTAAACTCCAGCTCCCAGCCACTGTGCCTTCTAGGGTAGGTATGGCTGCGGCCAGGACTGTCTGATTCTCATCCCATTTAGGCTGCCACAGAGCAGCCGTTTCCCTCCCAGCCTTAAATGTTTCCCCTCTGACTCAGATACTTGCCCTGAAATGGGGATCGGGCCCCTGCTTCAGTTTGTCCACCCACCGAGGGCAGGTCCAGTTCTACAAACACTCCTGTTTTCCCCACAGTTCCTTCATCCTACTGAGTTTTGCATGGGTTTATATATTCTTTTCTGCTGCTCAGGTATTCCTGTCTGCTCTCAGCTTGTGTTCTGGATTCACTTCTGTGTCTGAAGGTGTATTCCTGATGTATCCAAGGAGAGAGATGTGTTCTACATCCACCTACTCCTCTGCCATCTTGTTCCTCCCTCCATTTACTGTTAATTAAGACATAAATTTAATAAAATTCCAGTTAGAATGCAAAACAAAAACTTTACTTATTAACATAATATATTCATGGGAATGTTTGCATAGATATTTTATGGGATTTTAAAGCTGACGTAGTTAAAACCTTGTTTCTGGCAAATTGACAAAAAAAAAAGGTAAGATTTAGTAAAAAAAAAAAGTTACATGTAATATTTATTTGATCATAAAGTGGCATATACAATTGGCAGAAATAAGGTGAATACTAAGTACTTAACACTGATTAAGAGGCTAAGCTTTGGATAAAATATATTCATATATCATTCTATAAGCCAAAATAGACTTTAATACATAAAACATGATATGTAAAAAACAATAAGAATATTGGAAGTATATCAAATTGAATTCTTTCATGATAGAAAAACACAGGGCTTTATAAAGACAGAAACAATATAAACCAATAGATAAATGTACATGAATATGACTGACAACAATGACAAAACTTCCAGCATAAAATAAATAACAGCAGAAAAAAACTCAGAGAAATTATTTATTGTATCTATCACAGGTTAATTAGGGATAAAATTTGTTATATATGGAAGCAAATAAGTAGTGGTTAAAAGGCATGGTGATGCAGTGATAAAGAATCTGCCTGCCAGTGCTGGAGACATGGGTTTGACCCCTGAGTCAGAAGATCTCCTAGAGTAGGAAATGGCAACCCACTACAATATTCTTGCCTGGGAAAACCCATGGATAGACAAGTCTGGTGGGCTACAGTCCATGGGATTGCAAAAAGTTAGACAGGACTTAGCTACTAAACAACAACAATAAAAGCATGCTCTTCTTGCCAGTCTGAAAATACTGGTCAAATCTGAGCAACAGGTCTTTGAATTCAGGTAATTTGCTTTATTTCTCCATGCCTAGTTTTTCTTATCTAAAAATTAGTAATTAAATTAGCTACTTTACAAAAGTTTTTTGAGCATTAGATGTTTTTAGAAATGGCTTACAGAGTTGAGCTTATAATAATCACTCAATGTCATCTATTAAAAAGACAAAAAAGTTAAATGGGCGAAGGACATGAATTGGTAATTCTGTTGTTGTTGTTGTTTTTTATTTAAGTAAAATAATAAGAAAGCAAATTCACTTATTCTACTAGTCAGAAAAATATGTTTTAAGAGAAATATCATTTTTCACTGAAAATTAATAGTACCTAGTTTTACTGAGTTTCTGAGGATAGATAGAAATGTGAAAAGTACAAGATAAGAGCGTGCAAGGGGATGCAGCATCCGCAGTGGCAACTGTTGTTTGGTTGTCCAGAATTTCTCTCTCCTTCTCTGGGTATCATCATGTTTTGTTTTTGTTTGTTTGTTTGTTTTTAACACAATTGCACTTTTAAAAAAGAGTAGCCTGTTTGCAAACTAGTCAGGATCAGAGTACCAGAGTTCAGAGCATGATTGAGAGATATCTGAGCTTATCATCTGAATTCCTGGACAAGCTGCCTATGGAATTCAAACTTAAATGCTTTATTTTAGGGAGTTGGCATAGTTCAAAGCCCTGGTGGTACAGACGGTAAAGAATTTGCCTGCAATGCAGGAGACCTGGGTTTGATCCCTGGGTCTGATCCCTGGGTCAGGAAGATCCCCTGGAGAAGGGAATGCCTACTCACTTCACTATTCTTCTTGCCTGCAGAATTCTATGGACAGAGGTACCTAGTGGGCTACTTACTGTCCATGGGGTCCTAAAGAGATGGACATAACTAAGTGACTAACACTTTCAAATTTCAATACCTTTAATCAGCTTTATTGCTTCAATCAGATAGGTTGGATTTCATCATTTATTTCTAGAACATTCATAAAATACTTAGAACTTAATAGCTGAAGTTAAGGTGGAGTAATCAGACTAACATGCTGGAATGATGAACAAAAAGAACAAAGACCCACTGTACTGAGATAAGCTTAGAACATGCTGGAAGCCATTAAGGTTAAAGAGTGGACAAACACTAAGGCTTATTTCTTCCCAAGTTGGGTTCCCCGTAAAAAGAGAAAAAGGCAAAACAAAACACTCAAACTATGAATCAATAAAAGAATAATTGGAGCTAGGCAATCCAAGGCTGGTATGAGAGTTTTATCTTATAATATTAATTCATATAGTAAAATATATTAACTTGTGAGATGCATTTGAGCCATTTATTATAAACACACTTCCCTATAACTATCAAAATTATTCACTGAAGTACTCTAAAGCAGACTTGAAACTCCATTAAGTAATATCTGATAACCACCTAATATATATCCAATATCTGTCACAATTTAGTAGAACTGTGATTTTTAAAATATGATACTCTTTTAATTAAATATTCAAAATTATACATAGCTCAATTTAATATTTCCTTTTGCTAATTCTTTTGTTCATGTATATTGTAATGTCAGTGACAAAGTTATAATCACAATCAAAACACAACTTATTTCCCAAAACATAACTTTAAAGAATAAAACAGATGAACTGTTAAATGGCACATCTTTTAATCGGCCCTATTTAATGCCTTTTAAAATTGTATACAATAGCAATATAAATAATGGATGTATGGAAAGCATAGATATTAGTACACATGGATTTAGATGTGATTGTGAGGTTTTCCTTTTCTATCAGAACTCCTTTTCAGATGGAAAGTTTTTTTGGAGTATGTTACTGTTTAATCCCTTGTATTTTAACTGTTCTAAAAGTAGAATAGAGGTTTATCAAAGTGCATTAAAAATCAAATTAAAAATGATTTTTCCCTTTCTTCTTTCTCTGAGTAAACATTTTTCTACTACATGGGCTGCCCAGCAATGTGTTTAAAATTTGCCAATAGACAAAGCTATTGACCAGGTCTCATTTAGAAAGGATTTAAAGTGTGTGTTCAGAGTCTCAAACACATTAATTAAAAACCAATAACTATAAAGTAAGAAATATCTTACTGTATTCTAGAACTGAAATTGAATAAAGTTGACCAAAACATTTCATTTGTTTCTCTAAATGATTATCATATGGTAAAATGATTAATGATATCACTTTTAAAATGCACAATTATGGGATTTTTAAATAACCACTGTACACATTTTTAAAGCAGAAAATTGGATGTTCATAAATAATTTGCTAAGTCGGTAACAGAATGACTATCTGATAGCACAGCATTAATTCAAAGGATGCATCTGAAGAATACGTAATACATGTTTTCATTTGGGAAAGAAGAGATGCTAATTTTCAAAATAATGGTAGTAAAGTGAAGCATGAAAATTTAAACAGATGCTCTAAGGAATAATATAAAGAAATTCATATGCATTAAACGGAGGGAAGTTTAAATACTTTAGCATGAAATAAAAGTTTTTAGGGCATAACTTTCTTTTCTCAGAAGCGTCATTCTCAGATGTTTTACATGTAGAAGAAAAAAATAGTCTTCAAATAATGTTCAAATAAAATTTTATGTGTTCTGAAATAGATTCATATGCTGTATGGAACTGATTCAAGTCTAATAAATTCTGTAATATTTAATGCCTATTTTAATTTCCCCTACTCATACTTAATATTCAAAATCACCTCACTGATAAATCTCAATTTGTATAAGATAACTCATTATATAGTAATATAAATGATAGTATAATATAGTATTGTTATATCTATGAGGAAATAAAGGAAAATTCATTGACTGCTGATGTATTGCTTGAATAGTGTACAGACAAATAGTTCCAAAAGTTTTCCTACCAACTACAGGGTATTGCCTGTCTCAAGAAATATCTTCTGGAAGAAGAGCTTCATGAGAAAGTCTTCCAGTCATGCACTTAAATCACTTTTTAAATTCTGTAAGCCATCTTTGTAGCAGAATAGGCCATTATCCATATTTTAAGTGTTAGGGATTACAATGGGAGTTCCATCTGTTGTTCCATACAGTGCATGAGAAGAAAAAATAAATGCCAATATGGCCAATGTATTTATCTCTTTCAACTCACATAGTAATACACTCTTTAAACTATTTTAAAATGATAAAACTAATTTTCAGGGATACTTGATAGAGCCTTATGTCCCTTTAGGCGTGTTCGACTGTGTGACCCTATGAATTGCAGCCGGCGAGGCTCCTGTATCCATGAGATTCTCCAAGCTAGAGTACTGGAGTGAGTTGTCCTCTCTTCCTCCAGGGGATCTTCCTGACCAGACTGTGACTAGCTAAATCAATAGAAAGCATTTTTATTTCATGGCCATGGATTAAAACTCTAGTAAGTTTAACTCGGGTTTCCAAGGTGGCATCTGTGGTAAAGAATTGATTTGCCTGCCAGTGCAGGAGATGTAGGAGACACAGGTTCGAGCCCTGGGTAGAGAAGATCTCTTATAGTACAAAATGGGAACCCACTCCAGTATTCTTGCCTGAGAAATCCCATGGACAGAGGAGCCTGGAGATCTACAGTCCATGGGGCTGCAAAAAGTCAGACATGACTGAGTGACTATTTACACGATGGTTTGATGAAGTTTAAGAAAATATTCATAGGTTTTAGGGCATAGCCAGTAGGCATATAACCTTGTTTTTATATGTTTTATGAAAATATAGAACTTATGTGAGTCTGGAATATTTCTAATTGAATTTTAATCACTTAATTTTTAGATGTGCTAATGATTGGTTAATCAATCAGCAGTCATAAATCAGTGTTAATAAACAAACACCTTTTACTAAGCTCCTGACACTGATTTGTTACTTGTTATTTCCTCCAGAGTGGCTTAGTTCTCACTCTTGCCAAACAATGTGAATGACAAATTTGGAAAGAAATGTTATGTAACTTAAGTTTTCTCAGTGAACCTGTTACTAATTTTTATCATGAAGTTGAATAATTTGCTCTAAAAGAGATCTTGGGTAGCCAAAGAAAGTAAAATTATGTCAATCATTTAACTTTGTGTCATGAACAGATACAAAAGCATTCTTCCTGATTCTAACCATGGGATAGAATGTTTTGGTAAAATACGAAAAATGTTAAAAATTCAGGTTTTTTTAAGATTAACTTTAGCTTAAGTGAAAAGTCCATTTTATTCAAATTCCAAGCAAGACCAAATAAACTAATAGCCCACTGTATTCATTCAATGGTGGTGGATATATTGAGTAGATTATAGAAGACTGAATAGTCTTGCCTTCATAGCCACGTAATGACAGGAAAAAAAACAAATAGAGAAGTTAATTCTCCTCAATAAAGTGTCAAAAAATCTTTATTTTTTCCAAATAAATTATATTTAGGCTCACATGAAGCAATTTAGATTTGTGTTAGTAGGGTCTTCTTAGAGGATGACTAACCTGAATATCATAAGCTCAATAAAAATTATCTTCTTTGATTCGCTGCTTGTACTATGTAACTGTGCCAATTTAAGCCATATTGAAACCTTCAGGTCACATTTGACAGTTTGCTTTCCTTAAAACTATCTAATTGATCACGAGTCCTGTGAGTCTAGTTACAAAACTAGAGCCACCAAGGAAGCTGTTTCTGGTCTGGATCTGGTCAGATGAGAATTTTTGGATTCTCTCCTTCATCTGTTTAAGGTAGAAGGTGAGCTGGTATTTCTAAGATTTAGGATGGCCTTGTTTACCTGTCTGGTGTCTAGCAGGCCATGTTGGTTTTTATCTCCCAGCATCAATTAAAAGATTCCTAAAGCAACAGAGAATGGCATTACTACTATGCAAAAATTTTCTTTTTGGTCTAATTAATTCAGATGGCCCATCCAGATTCAGAGAATAGGAAAGAGATGATGCCAGGAGAAAGACCAACAATCTCTGATATGCAGATCACACCATCCTAATGGTGGAAAATGAAATGGAACTAAACAGTCTCTTGATGAAAGTGAAAGAGGAAAGTGAAAAACTTGCTTAAAACTCAACATTCAAAAAACTAAGATATTGCCATATGGTTCCATCACTTCATGGCAAATCAGTGGGGAAACAATGGTAATAGCGACAGTCTTTATTTTCTTGGGCTCAAAAATCACTGTGGACAGTGACTGCCGCCATGAAATTAAAAGATGCTTATTCCTTGAAAGAAAAGCTATGACAAATCTAGACAGCATAGTAAAAAGCAAAGACATCACTGCCAACAAAGGTCCAATAGTCAAAGCTATAGTTTTTCCAGGAGTCATGTACAGTTGTGAGAGTTGGACCATAAAGAATGCTGAGTGCCTATGTACCACAGCATTCTTATCCATTCGTCTGCTGATAGACATGTAGGTTGCTTCCATGTCCTGGCTATTGTAAAAAGGGCTATGTTTTACATTGGGGTACACATGTCTCTTTCAATTTTGGTTTCTTCAGCAGAGAAGAAAGCTGTGGTATATACACACAATGGAATATTAGTCAGCTATCAAAAAGAATGCATTTGAATCAGTTCTAATGAGGTGGATGAAACTGGAGCCTATTATGCAGAGTAAAGTAAGTCAGAAAGGAAAACATCAATACAGTACATTAACACATAAATATGAAATTTATAAAAATGGTAATGATGATACCATATAGTGTTGGAGATACTGATTTGCTTTAATATTTCTATTTATTGCCACAACCCAAAATGCAGGTTACCGACTACTTAGGACAAGAATACTAATGTCTCATAGTCCTCAGAGCCTAGGATGGCACTTCTGATATTATATAATAAATGTTATTGAATTAGATATACTTAAAGATATTGGATATACTTAAAGGATTATACAATCCTTATATTTTATAATTTAAATTTATATTTTATAACCACAAATGACTATACTCTACCTGTGTGAAGTGAAGTCAAGTCAAGTCACTTCAATCGTGTCCAACTCTTTGCGACCTCATGGAATGTAGCCTCACAGGCTTCAGTCTCTAAGTCGTGTCTACCTTGTTGTGATTCCACAGACTGCAGTATGCCAGGCTTCCCTGTCCTTCACTATTTTCCCAAAGTTTGCTTAAATTCATGTCCATTTGAGTCAATGATGCTATCTAACAGTCTCATCCTCTGCCACTCCCTTCTTTTTCTGCCTTCAATTTTTCCCAGCATCAGATCTTTTCCAATGAGTTGGCTTATCGCATCTGGTGGCCAACTGGAGAATCAGTTTTAGCATCAGTCCTACCAATGAATAGTCAAGGTTTATTTCCTTCAGGATTTATTGATTGGATCTCCTTGCTATCCTGGGGATTCTCAAGAGTCTTCTCCAGCACTATAATTCAAAAGCATCAATTCTTCAGTGCTTAGCCTTCTTTTTGATCCAACTATCATATTCATACATGACCACTGGAAATACCATAGTTTTGACATATGTAACTTTGTCAGTAAAGTGACATCTACATTGTCCAGGTTTGTCATAGCTTTCCTTTCAAAGAACAAGTGTCTTTTAATTTCATGGCCACCATCACCAAATGGCCACCATCACCAAATGGCCACCATCACCAAATGGCCACCATCACCAAATCTGTAGTGATTTTGGAGTCCACGGGAAAAAAATCTGTCACTGTTTCCAGTATTTCCTCTTCTATTTGCCATGAAGTGATGGGATAGGATGTCATGATCTTAGTGTTTTAATGTTGAGTTTCTAGTTTTTTTCACTCTTCTTCATGGATCCCCTTAGTGGATTACAGCCTTATTGTGATGAAGGGATTTGCATAACTCAAAGAAGCTGAGCCATGCCATGCAGGGCCACCCAAGATGGGCAGGTCATAGAGAAGGGTTCTGACAAAATGTTATCCACTGTAAGAGGGAATGTAAACAACTCCAGTACTTTTGCCATGTGAACTGCATGAGCACTATGAAAAGGCACAAAATATATTATAGCTAACTTTTACTTTTAACAAATGGTGCTATATATGTCACGTACACATTTTCTTTATGCACCTTTTTTTTTCTCTTATAACAGTGTAAACTCTTTTAAGAGGAAGTGAATGTTTTTATTTTTGCGTATGACAACATAATCTGGAAACAAGACAATTGCTCTAATAGGTTTTACATTGAAAGTAAAATTTTAATTCTTGAAAATTAGAATTTTATGCTAAGTTTCAATTTTAATTCTTGTATCTGGTGAATAATCAATTTTATGTGACCTTTAAAACTGTAGAAATAGTTTTGTTTTCTAAATGTTACAAATATTTGATCTTAGCTCTGTCCAGTTTATACAACTCCATGGAGCTCAAATCATTTATAAAAGCTTAAACATATTTCTTTTATCCAAAAAAAAGAGATAAATATATAGCAGTAAACTATTTTAGTTTTACAATTATTAGTGTCTCATAGTCCAAATACAAGATTGCTGAAAAATTTCAGTTCAACTTAAGAAATAACTGGAGTCCAAACATTTTGAATAAATGCTGATTTTTGTAAACCCATTTTATATAAAATCATTGACCCCATTTATTGATCTAAAACTTGTGAAGAATTTAGTTGATCAGATCAGTAACTTGTGACTGAAAAAAAAAAATTAATATGCTTTGAATGAGTGAACCTTGGGCTGCAAACTAACACAAGGTTTGACAAGATGTTTTGGATACTTTAGCCAGATTTTCTGTACATTTTCTTTACTGAAGTAATTTTATTCTTTTTTCCTCTTATATTTGACTTCAATCCTTCTTTTATGATGGACTATATTATTTATTTTGTATCAGTAAATTATGAATTACATGTCAGTGAATTAAAAGTCAGATATATATATGCCCCTATTCTGCTTCTACCAAACTTTAGCAGTGAAACAATAGTGAGGATTATCAGCATGTTACTCAAATATATATAACACGGTGCTTGTTGAATTCTTAGTTTTGACCCAAGATGAAAAATTCAGTCCTTAAACACACTAATGGTATATGATCTTGCTATTAAAAAGTATAATCAAGTGAGCCATATCCATGGAGACCAATAATATTTTTACATGTTAAACAACTTCATTCTAGAGATTCTGAACCTAAGACAAACCAACTGCTAGTTATTTCTCCAGAATTAAATAAGAAAAAGGTTTATTCAGGATCAGCAGAGAAGTGCAACTTGGGGTCTACAACTATGACAAGTTACATGCAGGTCTCCACATGGCAAGGGAAAGAAAATGCTTTTATAGAAGGGTAAAAGGAAGACTTTGTAAACAAAAAAGCCATGGCTTCTCATTGGCTGAATCCTTGCCAGGAAAGAAGAGGAGTCTTACTTCTTCGTGTTGGGCTCTACTCTCTTCACAGGATGTAAGAGTTCCCTCTTCTGGGCATCCAGCTCTATTATAGCTTTCTGTTTATTGTTTTATTTTACATTTTGCAAACTGGTTACATTAAATATCCTATATGAAAATCAAAACGTGCATGCCCAAGAATCTGCATAAACTACATTCCATCTCAGACCCATCACTATCCTTGATCCATGCTCTCTTAGTTAATATGGCATGAATTTCTCATTGGAAGTCAAGCAAACCTTGCACTACTGGGTACAACATTAAAACTGTTTAGAGGATGCTTCTCTGATTTTTTTCAAGTGCCCCCAGTGTTTCCAGAAGGAATTTTTGCAACTCACCTAATCTATTCTCATTCATATGTAAACCTTGTGTGCCTGCCTGCCTGCTCAGTCACTTAGTCTTGTCCAGCTATTTGTGATCCCATGGACAGCAGCCCTCAGGCTTCTTCTTAGAGAGAATTCTGTATTTTTGAAATGCTCTTGAAAACTATACAATGAATAGATATACAATATACATACAATTTATACAATGATACAAAATATTGAAAGCTATACTACCTCAAATATGTACTCCTGTCTTGATGAATTTTTTTTTCTAAATTTCCCCTTCCTGGAGAATGACTACCTATTTGCAAGAGATACTTTCCAGGAGATCCGATGTGAATTTTGTAACTATCATATAGCCTATATTTTAAAATAATTTCTAAAACTTAATCTTCAAGATGATTTAAAATACATGTATCTATTTGCATGTAACATGGGCAAGAATTTAATTTTATTTATCTAATGGTAAATGGCAACATGCTCCAGTATTCTTGCTGGAAAATTCCATAGACAGAGGAGCATGGCAGGCTACAAGCCATGGGTTGTAAAGAGTCAGACATGACTGAGTGACTGAGCATACATGCACATTCACTTCTTATCAGATATTTTAAATAGTCAAGCTCATAGAAGAAAAACACAGAACAGTGGTTACTAGGGGATAAGAGGAGGTAAAAATGGAGAGACAGATTGGCAAAGTTTTAGTTTTGCAAAATGAATGATTTCTAGAGACCCGTGCAACATCGTGTTTATAATTTACCTTATATATATGTATATATATATATATATATATATATTTCAGACTGTCATATAGTTATAATCATAAAGTATGTAGCCTTTTCAGATAGGTTTCACTCACTTAACAATATGCCTTTAAAGTTCCTCCGAATCATTTTATATTTTGATAGCTCACTTATTTTTATTGCTGAATAATATTCATATATGAATATGCCACAGTCTTTATATCTATTCATCTATTGAAATACATCTACGTTTCCTCAAAATTTTGGCCATTGTGAATAAAACTACCAAAATATCTGTGTACAAGTTTTTATGAGGATGTAATTTATAACTCATTTAGAGCATAATATCAAGGAGCATAATTGCTGGATTGCATGGTAGGACTATGTTTAACCTTATAAGGCATTGTCACGTGTCTTACAAATATATCAATTTGCATTCTAACAGCAGTGACTGACGGTTCCTATTCCTTAACACCCTTGCCAGAATTTGTTACTGTCAGTGTCTTGGATTTTAGTCTTTGTAATAGGTGGGTAGAATTACTTCACTGTTGTGTTAATTTTCCATTTCCTATGATATACAATAGTGAGCATTTTATCTGTATTTTATCTGTCTTTTTGATGAGATACGTGCTCAGATATTTTACCTATTTTAAATTTGATTTTTATTGTTAAATTTTAAGGTTTCTTTTTCTATTTTGAATATCATTTCTTTATCAAATTTTAGAAAGGATTTTCTTATAAAATTTTCTACCAGTCTGTCTTTGTTTATATTCCAACAGTGATCTTTGCAGACTATAAGTTTTTAATTGTAACAGAATCAACTTATCAGTTTTTTTTTCCTTTTTTGGGTCATGCTTTTGGTATTTTATCAAAAATACCATCACTAAATTCAAAGTCTCCTAAACCTTTTCCTGTGTCACCTTCGTCCATTTCCAAACTGGTGCTCGCCAAGAGCATTCGCCAGTGACTGAACAACTACCAAGGCATTTGTCACCTGCCTCTGTGGAGACTGAGCCCTGTACTGCTGCAGCTGCTAAACTTCAACAGCTGCTGAGGGGAATTCATAGTGAAGAGTGAGACACTCTTTGCTCCAGGGAAACTGGTGTAACAAGTCTTCAGACAGATATTTTCGGGAATTGATTTCATGATCCCGATCCTTGAATCTTTTCATATCTAGAAAAACGTTAAATCCCCTATGGTGACATCAGCTCATTGTGACTAGCAGAAAACTTTTGCAAAGTAAGCCGATTATTTCATTGAACTCCCCCTTCAACAAGATCTTGCATATTGACCTTCCACCATTGCTGCTTTGGTGCAGTCTCTCAGAGCTATCTGAGGTGTTGTCTCCCGGGCTAGAGTCCTCTTTTTGCCCCAAATAAAGCTTAACTCACAACTTGCACATCATGCATCTTTTTAGTTTTTATCTTGCAGACATTTTATAATTTACACGGAGGTCTGTTGTCCTTACTTAAAAAGTTTTGTTTGTGCTAAAACATATATAGCTTTTTGTTTGAGATTTTAGTCATTACACTGATTACATTCACAAAGTTCACTACTTACTACTCACTACTTACAAAAACACTCTTACTATAAACAATCCAAATGGATGCTTTGTACTCATTAAGAAACAAATCCCTATTTCCTATGCTCACAGCCAGTTGTTGTTCAGTCACTAAGTCATGTCTGATTCTTTGTGACCCCATGGACTATAGCCAGACTTCTCTGTCCTTCACTATTTCCCAGAGTTTGCTCAAATTAACGTCCATTGAGTCAGTGATGCTATCTAACCATCTCATCTTCTGCCATTCCCTTCTCCTCCTGCCTTCAGTCTTTCCCAGCATCAGAGTCTTTTCTAATGAGTCAGCTCTTCACGTCAGGTGGCCAAAGTATTGGAGCTTCAGCTTCAGCATCAGTCCTACAAATAAATATTCAGACTTAATTTCCCTTAGCATTGACAGGTTTGATCTCTTTACAGTCCAGGGACTCTCAAGAGTCTTCTCCAGTGCCACACTTCAAAAGCATCAGTTCTTTGACACTCAACCTTCTTTATGGTCCATCTCTTACATCTGTACATGACTATTGGAAAAACTGTACCTTTGACTAAATAGAACTTTGTCAGCAAACTGTCAAATACAAAAACTGTTTTAATACACTCTCTAGGTTTGTCATTTGTTTTTCCTTCCAAAGAGCAAGTGTCTTATAATTTCATGGGTGCACTCCTTGTCCACAGTGATTTTGGAGCCTAAAAAAATAAAATCTGTCACTGTTTACACTTTATTCCCTTCTATTTACCATAAAGTGATGAGAATAGATGCCATGATCTTAGTTTCTTTTTCTTTTTTATTGTTGAGTTTTAAGCCAGCTTTTCATTTCTCCTCTTTCAACTTTTCTTTTTAATTTAATTTTTTTTCTTTACTTTATTGTGTTGGTTTTGGCATACATTGACATGAAGCTGCCATGGGTATACATCTTTCAACTTTATCTAGAGGCTCTTTAGTTCCTCTTCCCTTTCTGCCATTAGAGTGGTATCATCTACCTATCTGAGGTTGTTGATATTTCTCCAGGCCATCTTAATTACAGTTTGTGATTCATCCAGCCTGATATTTCACATTATGTGCACTGAATTTTTATTGTTCTTGTTCTTCAGTTGCTCTGTTGTGTCTGACTCTTTGTGATCCCATGCACTGCATCATGGCTAGGGTTCTCTGTCCTTCACTATCTCCCAGAATTTTCTCTAACTCATGTCCTTTGAGTCAATGATACCATCCAACAATCTCATTCTCCGTTGCCCCCTTCTTCTCCTGACTTCAGTCTTTCCCAACATCAGGGTCTCTTCCAATGAGTCAGCTCTTTTCCTCAGGTGGCCAAAATATTGGAGCTTCAGCTTAGCTTCATTTCCTCCAATGAATATTCAGGTTTGATTTTCTTCAGGATTTACTGGTTTGATCTCCTTGCAGTTCAGGGACTCTCAGGAGTCTTCTCCAGCACCTCAATATGAAAGCATCAGTTCTTCAGTGATCAGCCTTCTTTGTGGTTCAGCTGTAACATGAATGCTGGAAAAACCATAGCTTTGACCATGTGGACATGGTCAAAATGATGCCTCTGCTTTTTAATATTCAGTCTAGGTTTGTCATAGCTTTTCTTCCAACAAGCAAGTGTCTTTTAATTTCATGGCTGTAGTCACCATCTGCAGTGATTTTTGAGCCCAAGAAAATAAATTGTCACTGTTTTCACTTTCCCCCCATCTATTTGCTGTGAAATGATGGGACCAGATGCCATGATCTTCATTTTTTGAATGTTGAATTTTAAGCCAGATATTTCACTCTCTCATTTCACCTTCATCAGGAGGTTTTTGCTTTCTGCCATTAGGGTGTTATCATGTACTCTGTATAGAAGTTAAATAAGCAGAGTGACAACATACAGCCTTGTCATATTCCTTTCCCAATTTTGAACCTGTCAGTTGTTCTAACAATTGCTTCTTGACCTGCACACAAATTTCTCAGCAGATAGGAGGTCTGGTATTTGCATCTCTTTAAGAATTTTCCACAGTTTGTTTTGATCCAAGAAGTCAAAGGCTTCAGTGTAGTCAATGAAACCATATCCTCTAATTTACTTCATATCTCTGTTTGCCTAGTCTCAGTTCAGTTCAGTCGCTCAGAAGTGTCTGACTGTTTGTAACCCCATGGACTGCAACATGTCAGGATTCACCATACATCACCAACTCCTGGAGCCTATTCAAATTCATGCTTATTGAGTCAGTGATGCCATCCATCCATGTCATCCCCTGTCGTCCCTTTCTCCTCCCGCCTTCAATCTTTCCCAGAAACAGAGTCTTTTTCAATGAGTCAGTTCTTCGCATCACATGGCCCGAATATTGGCATTTCAGCTTCAGCATCAGTCCTTTCAATGAATGGTCAAGACTGATCTCCTTTAGGAGGGACTGGCTGGATCTCCTTGCAGTCCAAGGGACTCTCAAGAGGCTCCAACACCACAGTTCAAAAGCATCAATTCTTTGGTCCTCAGTTTTCTTTATAGTCTAACTCTTACATTCATACATGACTATTGGAAAAACTATAGCTTTGCCTAGATGGACCTTTGATGGCAAAGTAATGTCTCTGCTTTCCAATATGCTGTCTATATCCGTCATTCATATACCTGAGTTCATAAAACATTTATACTTTCATTTCTAGCTTATTTCACTATGCTATTTCACTTAGCATAGTATTTTCAAGGTTCATCAATGTTCATATGTATCAGAAACTGACTAGTATCCCATTTCATGTTCCCATCACCTTATGTTTATCCATTCATCTAATGGAAATATGGGTTGTATCTATCAACATTTGAATGATGCTTTAATAAACATTTTTATACAAGTTCAAGTTCCTCTTTTCAATTTTGGGGTTATATGCCTAGGAATAGAATTACTGGTAATTTTGTTTTAGCTTTTGGAGGAAGCAACAAACTTTTCAGTAATGGCTACATTTTGAGTTTTCACCAGCAATTTAAGAACGTTCTATTAACATTCTTATTAGTATTTGTATTTTCCACTTTTTCATTATAGTCCTCCTATTATCTCATGATTTTGATTTGTATTTCCCTCATAGCTAATAATGTTTAGCATTTTTAATATGTATATTGACCGTTTGTATATTTTCTTCAGAAACTTGTCTTTTTGACTCCTTTACCCATTTTTTAACATGAAGTGTTTGTCTTTTTAGTTTTTTGTACTGTACAATCTCTATATATTCTGGCTATCTAACTATAAGACATGTAACTTGAAAATATTTTCTCTCATTGTGTAGGTTGTCTTTTCATTTTCTTGTTAACATCAAGAAATATACAATTTAATTTTAATAAAGTCAAATTTATGTTTTCTTTTGTTGTGCATGATTTTATGCTCCATGAAAGAATTCTTCACCACATCTAAATTTATGAGAATTTATTCTGACATTTAATTCTGAGAGTTTTATGGTGCATGTGTGTGTGCTCAGTCATGTTCAACTCTTTGGGACCCCATGGACTGCACTCCACTAGGCTCCTCTGTCCATGGAACTTTCCAGGCAAGAATACTGGAGTGGGTAGCCATTTCCTTCTCCTGGGGATCTTCCTGACCCAGGAAGCAAATGCATATCTGCTATGTTTCCTTCATTAGTAGGTGAATTCTTTACCATTGAGTCACCTGGGAAGCCTGATAGTTTATAGTATTTAGCTCTCATAATTAGATCGCTGGTTCATCTTGATTTCTATAAATGATGTAAAGTAGCACTCCACTGTCATGTTTTTCCATGTGAATATCCAATTGTCCCACATTCTTTGCTAAAAACACTATTCTTTCAATTTAGCACATTTCTCAAAAATTGACTATAGCTGTGTGGATTTATTTCTGGAGTCACAGTTTTTTTACCATTAGCTCATATGTCTACCGCTCTGTCAGTAGTACATCACTTTGGTCACTATAACTATATGATAAATTTTGAATTCAGGTAGTGTGAGTTTTCTATTTTTTTTGTATTCTTCAGTATAGTTATTCAGAGCCCCTTTAAATTCCATACGAATTTGAGGATCAGCCTTCTTACTGTTGAAAATGATTGTTGGAGTTTTGATATAAACAGTATTGATGCAACAGAATGCTTTGAATACTGCTGTCATCGTAACAGTTTTAAGTATTCTTATCCATGAAACTGAATAAATTTTTCCATCTATTTATGTCTTTTAAAACTAGTTGTTTAGAAATGTTTTTCAGTTTTCAGTATACAAGATTTTGACATTCTTGGTTAAAGTTATTTCTAAATATTTTATTATTTTTGCTCTTATTGCAAATGGGAGTTCTTTCTTAATTCTCTTGTCAAAGAGTTTATTTCCAGTGTATAAAAACTCAACTGATTTCCAGATATTGGTCTTGTACCCTGCAATTTGTCTGAATTTATTTATAGCTTGAATTGTTTTCCTATTGATTCTTTGGACTAATATTCATATGGGATTTTTTTTCATCTTCATATAGAGATCACTCTTTCCTTACTTTCCAATTTGTGTGACTTTTATTTATTTTCTTGTCTGATTGCTCTAATTGGAACTTCTAGTACAATGTTGAGTAGCTGTGGTAAAAGTAGGTACCCTGTTCCTGATCTTATGGGGTGACATTCAGTCGTTCACCATTGGGTATGAGGCTAGCTGCGGGCTTTTAATAAATGCTCTTTATCATATTAAGAAAGCTCCTTTCTATTTCTAGTTGTCAGCATGCTTTTTATCACAAGTGGATGTTGGATTTTTTAAATGATTTTTGTGCTACAGTTGATACAGAGACAATCATATGCAGTGCCACTCCTCACCATTCAATTAATGTAGCATCTTATACTGACTGATTGTCTTATGTTAATCTATCCTTACATCCCTGCTATAAATTTGTCAGGGTGTATAATCTTTTTCATATACTACTGAATTTGGTTTCTTCATCTTTCCTTGAGGATTATTTCACCTGAAGTCATAAGGAACATTGGCCTGTAATTTTCTTTCCTTGTGATACTTTTGATTGGCTTTGGCTTCAGTATGATCATGGTCTGATAAAAGGAACTAAGAATTCTCCCCTTTCTTAAAAGGTATTTTTTTTAACTTTTTTTCCTTTCTTTTTATTTTCTTTACATTATCGTGTTGGTTTTGCCATACATTGACATAAATCCACCATGGGTATACACGCATTCCCCTTCCAGAATCCCCCCTCCCATCTCCCTCCAGATTCCCTCTCTATGGTCATCCGGGTGCACCAGCCCTGAGCACCCTGTATCATGCATCAAACCTGGGCTGGTGATTCATTTCACATGTGATAATTTACATGTTTCAATGTCATTCTCCCATATCATCCCACCCTTGCCCTCTCCCATAGAGTCCAAAAGACTGTTCTATACATCTGCGTTTCTTTTGCTGTCTCGCATGCAGGGTTCTCGCTACCATCTTTCTAAATTCCATATGTATGCGTTAGTATACTGTATTGTTGTTTTTCCTTCTGGTTTACTTCACTCTGTATAATAGGCTCCAGTTTCATCCACCTCAGTAGAACTGATTCAAATGTATTGTTTTTAATGGCTGAGTAATATTCCATTGTGTATATGTACCACAGCTTTCTTATTCATTCGTCTGCTGATGGACATCTAGGTTGCTTCCATGTCCTGGCTATTGTAAACAATGCAGTGAACAACAGCATAGACCAAGTAGACAGACAAATATAGAACATTCAACACCACAGCAGAAAATACATTCTTCTCAAGTGCTCAAGGAAAATTTTGGGGTACACGTGTCTCTTTCAATTCTGGTTTCCTCTGTGTGTATGCCCAGCAGTGGGATTGCTGGGTCATATGGCAGTTCTTTTTCCAGTTTTTTGAGGAATCTCCACACTATTCTCTATAACGGCTGTACTAGTTTGCACTCCCACCAACAGTGTAAGAGGGTTCTCTTTTCTTCATATCGTCTCCAGCATTTATTGTTTGTAGACTTTTGGATGGCAGCCATTCTGACTGTTGTAAATTGGTACCTCTGTGGTTATGATTTGCATTTCTCTGATAATGAGTGACGTTGAGCATCTTTTCATGTGTTTGTTAGCCAGTTTTATGTCTTCTTTGGAGAAATGTCTGTTTTTCATTTAATTCACCAGCAAATCTGACTGTTCCTAGACTTTCTTTGTTGGAAGTTTTTAATTACTAATGTCTTTTTTTAAATTTGTTTTAGATATGTTAAGATTTTCTGACTACTGGAATTAGCTTAGATCATTTGTGTGTCTCTAGGTATTTGGTTATTTCATCTAAATTATTTAATTTGTTGGTATACAATTCTTCATCAAATTTACTAATGATATTTTATTGTTTCTGAATTGTTTCTAGTAATGTTTCCACTTTTTATTTCTGATTGTAGTCATATTTGTCTCTTCAGATTTCCCTTTGTCAGTCCAGCTAAGTGTTTGGTAATTTTGTTCACCATTTCAAAGCATCAACTTCTGATTTCATTGATTCAATTGTTTTTCTATTCATTATGCTATTGTCTTTTCACTAGCTTTGAGATTACTATGTTTTTTCCCCATCCTTCCTCAAGGTTATTGATTTGAAATATTTTCGATTTTAGGTGTTTATGGCTATAAATTTTCTTTAAATCCCTTGTTTAATTCATCTCTAAATGTACTTTATTGTCTTTGTGATATATTTGATTCATTAGTTGTTTAAGAATACGTTGTTTAATTTCCATTTTTTAAAAATGTGTTTCTATTATTGATCTATAGCTTCATTCTACTGTGGTTAGAAGGATATTTAATATTATTTCAATCTTTTAAAATTTATTGAGACCTGTTTTCTAATCTAACATATGGCCTAATCTGGAAAATGTTCCTTGAGCACTTGAGAAGAATGTATTTTCTGCTGTGGTGTTGAATGTTCTATATTTGTCTGTCTACTTGGTCTACGCTGTTGTTCACTGCTTCCTTATGTATTTTCTATCTAGATATTCTACCCATTATCAAAATTATTTTATTGAACTGTTTAATTATTATTATAAAATTTAATATTTTTCCTTCAATTCTGCCAATGTTTTCTTCATATATTTGGAAACCTTTGGTGGCTCACATATAACTACAAGTATTTTCCCTGCTTGATGAATTATTCCTATATCACTATATAACACCATTTTGTCTCTTGTAACAGATTTTGACTTAAAATATATTTTGTCTGATATTAACATAGCTACTAATTCTCTGTTTTGTTTATTCTTATCTTCTTTCTTTCTTTCAGTTTCCACTTGATTCCGTGTTTGGATTAAAATGTGTCTCCTGTAGATAACATATATTTGGACCATTATTTCAAATCTATTCTGTCAATCTTTGTTTCTTGATTGCAGAAATTTTATTTATACTAATGAAATTACTGATAAGAAACAACTTTTGCCATTTTGTTGTTTTTCATATATCTTATACTATTTTCAATTTTCATTTCTTCCATTGCAGTTTTTTTTCATGTTTACTAAAATTTTTTGCAGTGAACTGTTTGGAATCCCCTTTAGTATCTTTAAATATATATATAAATATATATATATATATAAATATATATATATATATATATAATTTTAATGGTTATAATGGAGATTGCATGATTTTATTTAGCACTTTAAATACACAAAACCTAGTATTAATCAATACTGACTTAACTTCAATCTCAGGAAGTCTTTGTTCCTAGTTAGCTCCAAATCATTTTCATATCTACTCTTGTACTGTGAAGTAATTAAATTTTCAAGTTACTCAACTGAAGACAATTGAGTCATCTCCAGGCCACAGACATTTTAAGACCATTAAAACTTTCAAAAGTCACTGTCTATGATAACTTACACATGAATTCAATTATCTACATAGAATTTACCCTTATACCTTAGTGAATGATTAGGTGATAGACTCTTTTACAGATTTCAGTGACTCCAATTGCTATTATTATTATTATAGATAAGTAATATTAATCAGGTTTCCTTATGGTTATGCTTTCATATTTCATTTTCTGCTTGTTTTCATCTTTGCTCTGATGAGACAATTTTGAGGCTGCCACATTTTAATTAATGGATCTAAAAATGTCATAAATTTATTAACTAATTTTTCCTGCTAGGGTGAAAAACCAATTAACTAAGCAGAAATAGCATATTTTGACTAAATGATATGAATATTGCCAGGTCTTTACAATGTATCAAGCAATAAAGTTATCTATGTAGTACTTTTAGTAGCTGTATGAAATATTTACTAAAATCAAAAGGAGGACTATATCAGAAATAAAATCTATCTCTTGGTCTTTGCAAGCAAACTAAATATTAGTGTTCAATAGAATCAGTATTCAATAGAATTGAAAGTCAGGATAAATATTCGTCATCAACTGCATTCAGCCCGTGTTGGAACTGTTTAGCATTACTTCTGTCCATGATTGCTAGAACAGCCGGCCAGCACTCAAAGTGTATGGCCATAAGTACTTGGCAGGAGCATGACATTGTCAGTTAAATGCATTTTTAGTGACTTTCCTATGATGATTCAAGTCAAACATGTCTTTTTTTCTCACTTTTTACATTTTCATGAATTTGAATGACTTGTGCAATGTCAGAAAATATACTGCATTCCTAGAAAGAACTTGTATTTCCTTTATCACATTTGAGTTTATGTATGCCACACACAGACACATATATACCACCAGCACCAATACCACAGAACCAGAAAAAAAAATTTGAATTTTTTTTTTAGTTTTGAGTTTTCGTAATTTGAACTTTTCTATTATTTAATAATTGAATATTTATGAGTTATCTATGAAATACTTTAAATAATTCATATTCTTGCTAATTTTCAAGGGTTTTACTAAACTTAATTTTGAATAAAGTTATTGAACCAAATCTTTTGAGTACTTGTAATTATAGAAAAATAGCATGCTCTATCTCTTTTTGCTATAGCTACTAAATATACTCCTCAAAAATAGAATCCTTAAGCATACCTAAATATTTCTATTTAATAAATTGAGGTAATGAAACGTAATTTTGAATAGTAATCTATTTCATATCTATACTAAAGTCTACCAGAGTCTAATATGTTTGATACAGTGTTATTATAATGGCCCATCTCATTAAAATTACTATATGATGCCAAACTACATCATTTGATATATAATACCAAAAATAGTTAAAAATTGCAAAGGATATTAAGAAATTAAAAGTATATATCTGTAAAATGTTTAAATAAAATTTACAAAAATAACTGAAGATGGTGATTTTTAAGAAATGTAGATACTCCCAAATAATTATATCATTACATAATAGCAATGTAATTTGCTGCTTTTATATATTTTAAATGTTTTAGCACTTAAAATCAATAAGTAGGTGAACATCAATATTTTATATCCTATAATCTCAATCTCATAAAGTTGTATTCTGAAATTACAGAATAAGGCAGCAATATTTCTAATTCAGATTTAAAATCCATGTGGTTAGCACATTTCAAATGCCGATAATGAAAACAAACAACATAAGCTTAAAATTAGAGTAATACAGAATTTATTAATAAAAGAATTCTAAATGCAAAAATTCAGTTGTACCAAAAAAAAAAAAAAGAACTAGAACCAAATGTGGGAAAATAATCTTTTTCACATTCTTATCTCTAGTCTTTCCATCTTCAAATGACTTCAGTTCAGTTCAGTTGCTCAGTCCTGTCGAATTCTTTGTGACCCCATGGACTGCAGCACACCAGGCTTTGCTAACCATCCCAACTCTCAGAGCTTACTCAAACTCATGTCCATCAACTCGGTGATGCCATCCAATTAGCTCATCCTCTGTCATCCTCTTCTCCTCCCACCTTTAATCTTTCCCAGCATTAGGGTCTTTTCCAATGAGTCAGTTCCTTACATCAGGTGGCCAAAGTACTGGAGTTTCAGCTTCAGCATCAGTCCTTCCAATGAATATTCAGGACTGATTTCCTTTAAGATGGAGTGGTTGGATCTCCTTGAAGTCCAAGGGACTCTCGAGTTTTCTCCAACGCCACAGTTCAAAGCATCAATTCTCTGGTGCTCAGCTTTCTTTATAGTCCAACTCTCACATCCCATACATGACTACTGGAAAAACTATAGCTTTGATTACATGAAACGTTGTTGGCAAAATAATGTCTCCACTTTTTAACATGCTGTTTAATTTGGTCGTAGCTTTTCTTCTGAGAAGCAAACACTTTTAGTTTCTTGGCTGTAGTCAGATGACCATTATATCTACTACTGTGAAAAAGAGTCCTTTAGAAAAATGGAGTAGCCCTCGCAGTCAAATGACTTACTCTTTTCTCCTAGCACACTGTTCTTGTTTCTATATATTGTCCATAGAGTGTGGCATGGCCTTACCTCTCTCCTATATCAGCCTAGATTCCTACTTGCACAAAGAAAGGAAATTTACTAAAAAGAGATTGGATTCTTTGTGGAAGCTTTTGGAATTTTAATAGGAGATTCAGAATACAAGCAGGAAAAAACACAGTAAAAGTAATAGCAGAGCTCAGTAGATCAACTGAGTTGATTTGATGAAGATACCACTGCCATTTCATAGAGGATTCCACAGCTAACACTCTGACACCACCATTGTTAGTGGACATTGCCATGTTCCTTTCCTATTTTGCTTCTGGTGATGCGTGTGGCAACTCCATTGTTCAAATAATCCTTAGTTGTAAGTTCAAAAGTCATCATATATGTGCATCTCTTACTGACAGAACATCATGTATGTAGTAGGTATAGCCGAGCTACTTAAAGAGTCTATCAAGAGTACACATGTTTTTTTTTTTTTTTTTTTACCTTTAAGAATAAAAGATGAGGAACTTCCCTGGGGGTCCAGTGGTTAAGACTTTGCTTCCACTGTAAGTAATAAGGGTTCTATCCCTGGTTGGGAAACTAAGATCACACATGCATGTAGCATGGCCAAAAAATAAGTTTTTTTTTTTTTTTTAAAGAAATGCAAGGTGAGCTCTGCCAGGAGCCGTCAGGGTGCCCCCTCATTAGGATGACAAAGTCACGAGACTGAGAAGGAAACTGCAAAATGGATTTTCCTTTGGGGCATCCCAAGGCAAGGCCCCTCCTGGTATTTTTCTTGGGAAGTTCTGTTTATGCTCTGAACATTAGCTCATCTCAGTAGGTCAGTCCCAGTTAGAAAATATACATCCTGAGATAATTCCCTCAGACCTTATTTCCCTCAGGGGATCCGGGAAGGCAGATTTCCTTTCCTGGGGACTAAGGAGGAATAAGGGACATTTAAATAGATTACTATACCTCCTACTAGTTATTGAGGAGTTTACCAAGAGTTCTCTGGGGGTCATGGCAAAGCCACCATCAGAAGGGCTCGTACTTGGGTCACCTTTCCACATCCCACTCCCCCCAACCACTCCACGGAGGAGGCTGGAATGGGACTTAGGAATGCTCATAACTGTGGCCAGCATAGTTGGAGTCACTGATTGCTTTGGGATAGTGTAGAAATAGGAATTCCTTTTAGTAGTTGTAAGGTTAATAGGGTTTCCTTGTTAAAGCAGTACTGCTAAACTGTCTCTTTGTCTTCTTTTCTCTTTCCTTGTAAAAACCAATATAGGTTAATAGAATAAAACAGTTTCAAGCTTAAGTCCCTCTTTCTAGCTTCTACATAGTTGCACCTTGTCAGGGAACATTTGGCAGGAGGCTTCTTGTGTCAATCCCTGAATATTCAGAGATGAGTGGAGAGGCACACCTTTCCCGGGGACAAAAGTAATGCATACATTCTTAAAGTAAAGTAACAATTTACAGCCTTCTTCCCTCTCGGATATGGAAAGTGAGTTTTTTACAACCCCCTCTCTTTGAGATAGATTCTAGCCCTGTTTCCTGGATAAGTCGCAAGATTTTTATCTCTGCTGAAAAGGCTATCTTGTAAGACAGTGAATATTTGCCTGCATTATGCTAAATAAAGGTATGCTAGAGACATTCAAATGGTAAACATGCTATTATTAAGTCTGATTATGCATAAATCCGACCTTTTGTAAGGAAAATGAGCTTAATGTAAAAGTTGTTGATGGCAGGCAGAAAACAAAAGTTTGCATAAACTAGTTGTGATGTAATGGGGATGTTCTTTGGCTATAAAACTGTAAGCTAACAGAAATAAAGTGAGAGACTTCTCCACCACCTTTGGGAGAGACTTCTCCATCACTCCATGAAACTAACAGCAATAAAGAGAGACGCTTCATCACCACACACCGACTCAGCTCAGTTCTTCCGCTGACGCCACTCATCCCTCAAGACCCCCAGACCCTGCTGGGGCTGGACCCTGGCAGAGCTCTTTTTCCTACAGAGGCTTATAATTTGTGGAAATATTGAATCAAGGAACAGGACATAGAAACCTTCATAGACAAAGTGCTGACATAGTTGTCTTTGTTACCACTTTTACATAAGAAATACGTAAGTGAATAGAGAAACCAACCTAGGTGTTTATTTACCTAGGTCATTTGCCAAATATTTAGGGGAAGAGAGTCTGATTGGGGCTCATTTGATTAGATGTTAATCCCTACTATATCAAGTTGCCTAAGGCCACAGGACAGGGACAAAAAACATAAACATTGGCAAGACCTCCTCTGTATTAGAGAGGATGCTATAATAAATCATCACAAATGTGGTGGCTTAGAACAATAGAATCTATTCTCTTGTGATTTTACAGGCCAGAAGTTTGATATTAGTTTAATTTTCTGAAATCCTGGTGCTACCAGCACCACACTCTTAAGGGCTCAAGAGCTCGGATGGATGCTGGCATTTCTGGGTTTTTTTTTTTTTTCCTTTTATTTTTTTTCCCTTTACATTATCGTGTTGGTTTTGCCATACATTGACATGAATCCACCATGGGTATACATGTGTTCCCCCTCCAGAACCCCCCTCCCACCTCCTTCCCGATTACATCCCTTTGGGTCATCCCGGTTTACCAGCCCTGAGCACTCTGTATCATGCATCAAACCTAGGCTGGTGATTCATTTCACATGTGATAATTTACATGTTTCAATGCCATTCTCCCATATCATCCCACCCTTGTCCTCTCCCATAGAGTCCAAAAGACTGTTCTATACATCTGCGTCTCTTTTGCTGTCTCTCATACAGGGTTATCATTACCATCTTTCTAAATTCCATAAATATGCATTAGTATACTATATTGTTTTTCCTTCTGGCTTACTTCACTCTGTATGATAGGCTCCAGTTTCGTCCACCTCAGTAGAACTGATTCAAATGTATCCTTTTCAAAGGCTGAGTAATATTCCATTGTGTATATGTACCACAGTTTTCTTATCCATTCATCTGCTGATGGACATCTAGTTTGCTTCAATGTCCTGGCTATTATAAATAGTGCGGCCATGAACATTGGGGTACACCTGTCTCTTTCAATTCTGGTTTCCTCAGTGTGCATGTTCAGCAGTGGGATTGCCGGGTCATATGGCAGTTCTTTTTTCCAGTTTTTTAAGGAATCTCCACACTGTTCTCCATAATGACTGTACTAGTTTGCATTCCCACCAACAGTGTAAGAGAGTTCCCTTTTCTCCACATCTTCTCCAGAATTTATTGCTTGTAGACTTTTGGATGGCAGCCATTCTGACTGGTGTGAAATGGTATCTCATTGTGGTTTTGATTTGCGTTTCTCTGATAATGAGTGATGTTGAGCATCTTTTCATGTGTTTGTTAGCCATTTGTATGTCTTCTTTGGAGAAATGTCTGTTTAGTTCTTTGGCCCACTTTTTGATTGGGTCATTATTTTTTTTGAAATTAAGCTGCAAGAGTTGCTTGTATATTTTTGAGATTGTTTGTCTGTTGCTTCGTTTGCTATTATTTTCTCCCATTCTGAAGCCTGCCTTTTCACTTTGCTTCTAGTTTCCTTTGCTGTGCAGAAGCTTTTAATTTTAATTAGGTCCCATTTGTTTATTTGTGCTTTTATTTCCAATATTCTGGGAGGTGGGTCATGGAGGATCCTGCTTTGGTTTATGTTGGAGAGTGTTTTGCCTATGTTTTCTTCTAGGAGTTTTATAGTTTCTGGTCTTACGTTTAGATCTTTGATCCATTTTGAGTTTATTTTTGTGGTGTTAGAAAGTGTTCTAACTGGTTGACCAGTTTTCCCAGCACCACTTGTTAAAGAGGTTGTCTTTTCTCCATTGTATATTCTTGCCTCCTTTGTCAAAGATAAAGTGTCCATAGGTGTGTGAATTTATCTCTGGGCTTTCTATTTTGTTCCATTGATCTATATTTCTGTCTTTGTGCCAGTACCATACTGTCTTGATGACTGTGGCTTTGTAGTATAGCCTTTGTTTTTTAAAGATTTTTATTTATTTATCTGTATTTGGCTGTGCTGGGTCTTCATTCCTGCACAGCCTCTACTCTAGTTGCAGCAAGTGTGGACTGCTCTTTGTTGAGGTTTATGGCATTCTCCTTGGGGTGACTTCTCTTGTTGAGGGAGCATAGGTTGTCGGGCATGCAGGATTCAGTAGTTGCAGCTGGTGAGCTCAGTAGTTGTGGCTCCCAGGATCCAGAGCACAGACTCAGTGGTTGTGACACACAAGCTTAGTCATGCCACACCATGTGAGATCCTCCAGGACCAGGGATAGAACCTATATTTCCTGCTAGAAGGCAGATTCTTTACTACTGAACCACTAGGGAAGACCTAGAATTTCTTAATCTGTGGTCATGTCACTCCAATCTCTGTCCCAGTGGTCACACTGCCTTCTGCTTTTCATATGTGCATGCCAAATCTTCTACTTCTTCCCTCCTTAAAGGATGCATTTAATTGCATTCAAGGATCACAGAAATAATCTTGGATAAGAATATATCAAGACCATTGATTTAATGGCATGTATTTTTTTTTTTCCATGTAAAGTAGGATGCATATATCTTTTGTGGAGACTGGGAGTATGGCATTCATTAGACAACCACAGGCTGGCCCCAGGTCCCTGAAGATTTCTGTCTATTCTATATACATTCAATGCACTCATACATTCATATAGCCAATCATACATCCATTCATACATTCAATCCAACTCAAAGTGCCCCAAAGTCTCTACCTGTTGGAGCATTAACTCAGAGTCCAAAATTTACTCTAAATATCAGCACAAACATCACAAGCACCATCACCAAAATCTGGCTTAGGTAAGTCTCTGGGTATGGGCTATCCCAGGACAATTTTGCCTCCATCAGTGAACCTAAGAAACTAAACAAGTTATCTGCTTCCAGAATACAATGGTGGAACAGGCATAGACTAACGGTTATAGATATTCCTATTCCAAAAGGAGAAAATGGCAACAAGAAAAGTCACTGATCTTGAGTGACTTTCAACTGTAACAGTGAAAATTTCATGAGGTTTCGAGACATACACATTATCCTCCTTGGCTTCATATTCTGACCTTTGGACTCAAGCGGGATAAGCAGAGAGTAGATTCTATTGAAAGAGAAGTTGTTATGATTTGAAAGAAATCTCAAAACACATATAACCCCCCAAAAAATGTATAGAGAATTTAAGAAATAGTCTTAATAACATACCAGATGCTCTTAAATTGACTTATCTAAGAAAATACCAAAAAAACACACAATTAGTAGATTGTCTTTCAAATACAGAACTATTTAGTAATTCATACATATAAGCAATACAGAAACTAATCTTATATTGTATCTTCTTTTACTTATAGGCTTTTATACATTAGCAATGCATTTATAACTGCAAATGCATAGCATATATATTTCAAATTCTAAGTAAAGTATTTTATTTTCTTCAATCTAGTTTTTTTGAATAAGACTCTTCAAAGAAAAAAATAATTCTTTTGCTATAAAACTATAAAAGATTGAAGTTTCCTAAAATGATGACTTTCTTGAAAATTCACGACAGCTTCTGTCTGAGTTTTTTTGGAAACAAAAACAGTCCTGACTCTCTATTTAAAATCCATTTATAAATCTGTACTATTTAAAGTGAAAATAGAGTCTAGTGCCATGAAAAGAAATTAAGCTACCAATGTGTCAAATAACACTTTTCTTGTAACTTTATATTTGCACGACTGTCTGGTTAATGATTTGAAAAAAAAGTTCCACTGCCCCATTTGTGTGCTTAGTCACTCAGTCATGTCAGACTCTTGTGACCCCATAGACTGTAGCCTGCCAGGCTCCTTTTTCCATGGGATTCTCCAGGCAAGAATACTGAAGTGGGTTAACGTTTCCTTCTCCAACTGCCCCATTTGAGGCCTGATGAAATGAAGCAACATTGTCATCCTTCACTGCATATAGGCCCAACAACATATTAAATTCTGTTGAGATAAACTGCACACAGTCTACTGATCTTCTTTCCTGGTAACCCTTATTTTAGAAATAATTTCTTGGTGTCTCCTACTCTTCTCTTAGAAGGAAGACAAAACTTTCCACAAAATAATTCTGAAAGGATAAATATGATACTTTCATTATCTAACATATTATATGTTTATTTTTGTTTTATTTTATTTTTTCAGTATCTACTGATACTAAAAGATGGACTTCCAAGGTGGTTCAGTGGGTAAAGTATCCACCTACAATGAAGGAGACACAGGAGTCATGGACTGGATCCTTGGGCTGGGAAGATTCTCTGGAGGAAGGCATGACAATCTACTGCAGTATTCTTGCCTGGAGAATCCCATGACCAGAGGACCTGGCCTTCTACAGTCCAAGGAGTCTCAAAGATTTGGACTTGACTGAAGTGATTGAGCATGCAAGCACAATTCTAAAAAATATAATTTATTTAGGACTAATGGGTACAAGGCCTATGTGAGCTATTCAAAAGTGAAAGTGAAGTCACTCAGTTGTGTCCGACTCTTTGCGACCCCATGGACTGTAGCCTACCAGTCTCCTCAGTCCATGGAATTTTCCAGGCAAGAGTACTGGAATGGGGTGCCATTTTCTTCTTCAGGTGACCTTCCCAACGCAGGGATGGAACCCGGGTCTCCAGCATTGCAGGCAGACGCTACCATCTGAGCCACCAGGGAAGATTATTAAGGAAGAAATATTCAAAGGTCACAATTATAAGATAAATAGTATCTCCCTTTTTCACATAAAGAAACTGAAGCTGAGAAAATTAATTTTCAAAAGGCCCAACAGCTACTAACAGCTGACTACAAATAGAGTACTATATTTCTCTGGCTGTGAGATCTATGATCATCCCATTATAATCAATAGCCTTTGTAACAATGGAGAAATGGAAACAAATTTTGTTCCCATCTCCACCTTCATTTCTTATCTATAAGCAGTAAAGAATTGGACTCAGAGTAAATTACTTTGAGGGGTAAATGGAAGAAACCTTCTTTTGGATCTTTTGGCACAATTGGAAATCTAAAGCCTTTGTCTTTGGCTACAACAAGATTATTAAAGACATGAAAACATAATCAATGGTAGTCCTGTGGTTCCTGGTCACTGTCCACCAGCCAAATCACACCCTTGACAAGGCACTAGTCAGAAGATGAATGAAGGAAATCTCTTTGAGGACCGAAACCTCAGGTGTAGACTGGAATAGATGACACCTTGGCTGAACAACTTCATTGTTTCTGAGTACATGGACTTTTCTCCAGCTATTATATGCAACTCCTACTATTCTCTATACTTCTCTTCATGTGTATTTTTATAACCAAGGACACTTCCACAGTTTTGTTCCCCAAAGAGATTATCCATTTTACCTAAGAGGCTAACTGCATACTGCTTTATGCATGTGGGAATATCAATATATTCCCTCCAGTCAGTTGGCTGAGTTCAGGTTGGAAGCATTTTTAATGCCTGGTGACTAGGGAGAATAATTCACCAGAATCATCTCTAAATTAAGGCAGGATATGCAGCCTTTTTGGTGCCGTCACCTCTGTGAGGTAATTTCCATGCTCACAGGTTCTAACTTTTTATCTACCCCTTGAAAGACTGCCTTTATTTATTTTTTTTTCTTTTAGGCCATATATGACAAAGAGTCAGACACAACTAAGTTAATAAACTGAACTGATGGCAAACTACAGGTAACATAACCAGTTCAGTTCAGTTGCTCAGTCATGTCAGACTCTTTGTGACCCCATGGACTGCATGCAGCATGCCAGACTTTACTGTCCATCACCATCTCCAAGAAACTTGCTCAAACTCATGTCCATTGAGTCAGTGATGCCATCCAACCATCTCATCCTCTGTCATCGCCTTCTCATCCCCTCTTCAATATTTCCCAGCATCAGGATCTTTTCCAATGAGTCAGTTCTTTGCATCTGGTGGCCAAAGTACTGGAGTTTCAGCTTCAGCATCAGTCCTTCCACTGAATATTCAGAACTGATTTCCTTTAGGATGGACTGGTTGGATCTCCTTGTAGTCTAAGGGACTCTCAAGAATCTTCTCCAACACCACAGTTCAAAAGCATCAATTCTTTGGTGCTCAGCTTTCTTTATATTCCAACTTTCACATCTCCACATGATTACTGGATAAACCATGAATTTGACTGGAGAGAACTTTGTTGGCAAAGTAATACCTCTACTTTTTAATGTGCTGTCTAGGTTGGTCATAACTTTTCTTCCAAGGAGCAAGTGTCATTTACTTTCATGGCTGCAGTCACCATACACAGTGATTTTGGAGCCCCCCCAAAATAAAGTCTCTCACAGTTTCCATTGTTTTCCATTTATTTGCCATAAAGTGATGGGGCTGGATGTCATGATCTTAGTTTTCTGATTGTTGAGCTTTAAGCCAACTTTTTCACTCTCCTCTTTCACTCTCATCAAGAGGCTCTTTAGTTGTTTTTGTTTTCTGACATAAGGGTGGTGTCATCTGAACATTTGTGACTATTGATATTTCTTTCAGCAATCTTGATTTCAGCTTGTGCTTTATCCAGCCCAACATTTTGCATGATGTACTCTACATATAAGTTAAAAGAGCAGGGTGACAATATACATCCTTGAAGTACTCCTTTCCCAATTTGGAGCTGGTCTTTTTTTCCATGTCCAGGTCTAACTGTTGCCTCTTGACCTGCACACAGATTTCTCAGGAGGCAGGACAGGTGGTCTGACATTCCCAATTCTTTAAGAATTTTCCAAAATTTGTTGTGATCTACATAGTCAAAGACTTTGGCATAGTCAATCAAGCAGAAATAGATGTTTTTTCTGGAACTCTCTTGCTTGTTTGATGATCCAGTGGATGTTGACAATCTGATCTCTGGTTCCTCTGCCTTTTCTAAAACCAGCTTGAACATCTGGAAGTTCATGGTTCAAGTACTGTTGAAGCCTGGCTTGGAGAAGTTTGAGCATTACTTTGCTTTTGTGTGGTAGTCTGAACATTCTTTGATATTGCTTTTCTTTGGGATTGGAATGAAGACTGACCTTTTCTAGTCCTGTGCCCACTGCTGAGTTTCCAACATTTGCTGCCATATTGAGTGCAGCACTTTCACAGCATCATCTTTTAGCATTTGAAAGAGCTCAAATGGAATTCCATCAGTTCCCCTAGCTTTGTTTGTAGTGATATTTGTTAGGGACCACTTGACTTCTCATTCCACGATGTCTGGCTCTAGGTCAGTGATCACACCATCATGGTTATCTGAGTCATGGAGATTTTTTTTGCATAATTCTGTGTATTCTTGCCAACTCTTCTTAATGTCATGTGCATCTGTTAGCTCCATACCATTTCTGTTTTTTACTATGCTCAAATTTACATGAAAACTTCCCTTGCTATCTCTATTGTCTTGAATCCTCAAGAAATATAATACTTAACAGTAAAAAGCTGAAAGTATTTCCTCTAAGGTCAGGAATGAGATAAGGATGTTTACTGGCTCTTCTTTTATTCAGTATAGTTTTAGAGGTCCTAGCCAGGGCAATTGGATAAGAAAAAAGGAACCCAAATTGGAAAAGAAGAAGCAAAACTGTCACTGTTTGATGACATTATATTATACATAGAAAATCTTAAAGTTGGCACCAGGAAACTGCTAGAGCTCATGAAAGAATTTAGTGAAGGTGCAGGATACAAAATTAATACACAGAAATGTATTGCACTTCTGTATGCTAATAATGAATGATCAGAAAGAGAAATTGAGCACATAATTTCATTTACCATCTCATCAAAAAGAACAAAGTGCCAAGGAATAAAATTACCTAAGGAGGGAAGAGAACTATAGTTCAAAAATTATAAGATTCTGATGAAAGAAACTGAAGATGACACAGATAGATGGAAAGATATAGTATGTCCTTGGAGTGGAAGAATTGATATTGTCAAAATGAATATACTACCCAAGGTAATCCACAGATACAATGCAAACCCTACTGAAGTATCAAATGGCTTTTTTTCTTTTTTTTACAGATCTAGAATAAAAAAACTTACAATCTATTTGGAAACATAAAAATGCCAAATAGCCAAAACAATTCTGAGAAAGAAAAATGGAGCTGGAGGAGTCAGGCTTGCTGAATTTAGACTATAAAATTATGCTATAGTAATCAATCAAAACAGTATGGTACTAACACAAAGACAGGCTTATAGATCAATGAAATAGCATAGAAAACCCAGAAATAAGCCCACACATCTATGGTCGCTTAAGCTACAACAAAGGACACAAGCATACGCAAAGGAGAAAAAAAAAATAGTGTCGTCAATAAGTGGTGCTAAGAAAACTAGACAACTACATGTAAAAGAATGAAATTAGAATATTCTCTAACATCATACACAAAATTAAACTCAAAATGACCTAAATGTAAGGGAAAAAACAATTAAAGTCTTAGAGGAAAACATAGGCATCACACTCTGTGATATAAATCACAGCAATGATTTTTTGTACCTGCCTCCTAAAGTAAAGGAAATAAAAGTAAAAATAAACAAATGGGACCTAATTAAAAACTTATAAGCTTTTGACAGCAAGCAAACCATAAACAAAATGAAAAGACAATTTATAATATGGTAAAATATTTTAAAATGAAGCAACTGACAAGGAATTAATCTCCAAAATATACAATTTGTGAAGCTCAATATCCATAAAATCCAAATAATCCAACCTGAAAAGAATGAAATAATGCTATTTGCAGCAATAGGGATGCAATTAGAGATTATTATAAGTAAAGTAAATCAGAAAGACAAATACCATATGATATCACTTATATGTGTAATCTTAAAAAAGCCTGATACATATGAACTTATTTACAAAACAGAAACAGACTCACAGGCTTAGAAAACAAATTTATGGTTACCAAAAGGGAAAAGTGAGGAGGAATAAACTAGGGTTTGGAATGAACATATGCATACTATTACACATAAAACAGAAAACCAACACAATGATCTACTGTACAGGAAACTCTATATCCAATACTCTGTAATAACATATATAGGAAAGAATCTGAAAAAGAATAGATATATATATAACTAAATCACTTTGCTGGACATCTAAAACTAATACAGCGTTGTAAATCAACTACAAGATAAAAATTTAGAAACAATTCAGGAAAATATTTAAAAACTAAAATACTTTTGAATCAATTAAAAATAAATAAATGCATCTGTTGTTGTTTAGTCACTAAATTTTGTCCAACTCTGTGACCCTATGGATTGTAGTCCACCAGGCTTCTCTGTTCATGGAATTTCTCAGGCAGGAATATTGAGGTGGATTGTCATTTCCTCCTCCAAAGAACCTTCATGAATTAGGGATCAAATCAGCATCTCCTGCAAGAGGATTCTTTATCACTGAGCCACGTGGAAACCCTAAATACATACATACATACATACATACATTAACTTTTTAAATTAGTCCTTTCTTACTATCTGGGGCTTGTCCCATGCATGAGACAAATCAAACATACTAGTTTTAAGATAGAGATAGAACAAGGAAAACAGCCTGTTGTACATACAGCTAGTTGACTGGTTTAACTTTATAGAGAAATATTCAGTGTGATAGAAATTTTGACAGCAGAGGGGATTTTTGTTTGTTTCTTTGGTTTTTGTTTTGTTTTCTTTGTGTGTGTGCATTTTAACTATGTGCAGGAAGAGTACTTATTTCACAGGGTTATTTGAAGTTTAAATGATACAATTTTTAATATCTCCATATCTGAAATAAAGTACCAACATAGATAATATCATTATATGCAGATTATGTTAACAACTATGTCAGTATTATGGAAGCTAAAATCACATATAGATTTTTGTTGGGCAAGAAACAAGGGAGTTTGCATAGATAACAATAGCCTCTCCAGAAATGCATTAATCCATTCACTAACTTTTATTTTGGTTGACAGAAATCAGTAGCATTGGTAGGCTTTTTAACATGTAGCTGTGTTTTCCAGCTCAAGACAGTTCATTCTTTAAATTCTTGTCTTCTTTAACTTCCATTTTATGACTCTGTTGGCAGGAAAACAACTGGGAGACACGGTGAGTGCATTATCATCTACACTCTGGAAATATTCCCTCTTTTCCACCAAATTATACAGTCAGTAGCTGCTGAACACAGCAGTTACCTTGTCCCCAAAAAGCGAGGCAGTTTATTTTTTTCTAGATCAAGCACGTATGCTTATTCAGATTTGCTATTATTGAAACTGTTGAAAGTCAAAAAGAAATATCAAAAATGTCCTTATTTTAAAAATAACACAATAGCCTGCTTGAAAATTTAGAAAAAAAAAATATATATATATACAAAATAATCTGCTTTTGTGACAGCCAGTTTTAATATGTCCATGTGTTTTTCTTGGGTATACCTTAATGCATACTTAAACAAACTTTTCTCTCATCAGACTCCAACTCGATGGTAAATTTAAGTGGTTTATTATGCATGTCTAAGTTTTTGAAAAATAAGTATATATTTTTGAATACTATTATCCATCTCCACCGAATTAAATGTTCTCACAGCCTACTGAAAGATAAAAAAGTAAAATATGACAAATTTGGCACCATTTTTCATGTTTTATTTGGAATCTTTAAGCTGTTGATTATTAAGGAGAAACTTCACCCAAATAACTTGAGTATGTATAAATGGAGAAGTGAGCCAACATTAACAGTGAAAGTATGCAAAAATAAAAGCATTCAATATAATATAGTTGGTGGAAGCATAAGCTCTTAAACGTGGGTTGCAAATTTCAGTTCCACCTGTCACTTCCTGAGTTATCATGGGTAACCTGCTTTGCTGCTCTGAGCATCAGTTTCACTACAATAAAGCATGAGTACTAATAGTATCTAACTAAATGGAATTTTGTAAGTTTTCTGAGATAACCTATGTGTATACTCAATAGATGTTAATTTTTATTATTAGTAGTAATAATGGTATAATTGGATGCTATAGGATGATTTACTTATTTAAAATAAATAAACAGGGTAGTTTCTCTGTAGGCTACAAGTTCAAATTGACTGGAAAGTTTGAAGTTAGAAAAACTGAAACAAAATAGAGAGCCAACAAACAAGACCCTGCCATTAGCTACAACATAAATTTATTCTTTCATATTTTTCCTATATACAAGGAAGGGACTTTTGTTTCCATGTAATATGAATTTGATTTACATTATATTTTGCATTATGTCAAATTAGCAAATTACATTGTTGAATATTATGTACTCTGAAATTATTTGTACCTTATAATATATGCTGAAATACTTGAAAATGTCCCAACTATTTCTTATTGTTCTCAAAACAATCTTTTGTTAAATATCCTAAATATAATAAATTTAAAAATGAAAGAATCAGACTTGGAGCATATGCCTTGGAACATAACAATTTTGTATGTGATCTTAAATTTTTATCTTTAAGAAAATATTTTAAAAATTCTCTAATAAGATATCATATATACTTGGGGGTAAATTATTTTTTCTTCATGGAAATAATCCTCTACTTTATTGAGAAATAATTACACTCACTAAATTATATCAGGATGATTTACATGTTGTAGTTAACCTATTTTCAGTACTGCACAAAAATTAAAAGGTTCCTGACGACCATCTAGTGGTAAAAGCTACAAGTGTTTTATTTAACTTTAAAAAGCCAAAAGAACTCACCACAATATTGTAAAGTAATAGCCTCCAATTAAAATAAATTAATTAAAAAAATAAAAGTCAAATCATTTGGCTTAGCTATCAGCCAATATTCAAAGCAACCCAGAAATCTTATCACTTGTTTCAAAGATTTCTTCTAGAATCAGAGCTCTTAAAAAGACGATATTGAAACTGTGTGACTCAGATAGGTACTTGAACTCACTTGCGAGGACTTGAACCCAAACAATACACAAACTGGGACTTGAACTAATGGTCTTTTAACTGAGATCACACTTGGTCTCAGGACTTCATGAAGCTCAGGTTCTTGATGTCTCATCACAAAAAGAATTCACTGATGACTGAGTAATAGATAAAAAGTGGATTTATTTAGAGACAAACACTCCAGAGACAGAATGTAGGTCATCTCAGAAGGCAAGAATGCCACCAGGGTACAAGGGTGTCAGGTTTTAGAGGGGTGGGTAACTTCATTGGCTAATGAGTGTGAGGAATAGTCATTATTTGGGAGAAGGAGTGGGGCTTCCAGAAATTGGTCCATCATACATTTTGGATATTTATGGTTGGCCTCAGAACTCAGCAAAGGCCACAGGACTAGAAAAGATCAGTTTTTATTTCAATCTCAAAGAAAGACAGTGCTAAAGACTGTTCAAACTACCACATAATTGGATTAATTTTATATGTGAGTGAGGTAATATTCAAAATCCTTCAAGCCAGGCTACAACAGTATGTACACCAAGAACTTTCAGATGTACAAACTGGGTTTAGAAAAGGCAGAGGAACCAGAGATCAAATTGCCAACATCTGCTGGATCATAGCAAGAGCAAGAAAATTCCAGAAAAAAATATCTGCTTCATTAACAATGCTGAAGCATTTGACTGTGGATCACAACAAAATGAGAAAAATCCTTAAAGAGATGGAAATATCAGATTACCACACATACCTCCTGATAAACCTGTATGCAGATCAAAAAGTGACAGAACTGGACATGGAAGAATGGACTGGTTCAAAATTGGGGAAAATGTACATCAAGGCTGTATATTGTCACCCAGCTTATTTAATTTATATGCAGAGTAAATCGTGTGAAATGCCAGAATGGATGAAGCACAAGCTGGAATTAAGACCACCAGGAGAAATATCAACAAACTCAGATATGCAGATTTAGCACTCTAGTGGCAGAAAGCAGAAAGGGACTAAGGATCCTCTTGATGAAGGTGAAAGAGGAGAGTGAAAATGCTGGCTTAAAACTCAATATTCAGAAAACTTACATCATGGCATCTGATCCCATCACTTCATGGCAAATAGATAGGGAAACAATGTAAACAGTTGCAGACTTTATTTTCTTGGGCTCCAAAATCACTGCAGATGATAACTGCAGCCATGAAATTAAAAGACGCTTGCTCCTTGGAAGAAAAGCTGTGACATAGACAGTGTATTAAAAAGAAGAGATATTACTTTGCCAAGAAAGATCCATATAGCCTAAGGTTTGGTTTTTCCAGTAGTCGTATTTGGATGTGAGAGCTAGAATATAAAGAAGGCTGAGCACTGAAGAACTGATGCTTTTGAACTGTCGTGCTGCAGAAGACTCTTGAGAATCCCTTGGACTGCAAGATCAAGTCAGTTAATCTTAAAGAAAATCAACCCTGTATGTTCATTGGAAGGACTGATTCTGAAGCTTCAACATTTTGACCACCTGTTTCAAAGAGCCAACTCATTGGAAAAGACCCTGATGCTTGGAAAGTTTGAAGTCAGGAGGAAAAAGGGAATACAGAGGTGTACCAGTTGCATTGAAAGGTTGTTGACGAAATCACAGCAAAGACGCCAGGAATCTTGGCCTCTGGAAGAGAAGAATTCAATCAGGGGCCAGAGACGAGGCTTTATTGCTCAGAGCTTTTGTTTAATAAAGTTTTATTAAAATATAAAGGAAATAGAGGAAGCTTCTGACATAGGCATCAGTAGGGGGTAGAAAGAGTACCCCCTGCTAGTTTTTGGCTGGATGTTATATAGTCACTAGCAGTTTGCTAATGAAAGAAAGGTATGTCTCAAAACTCAGAATGGCACCAGGCCCCTCATACATAAGATATACTTTGGGATTATCTTGACACCAGAAGAGCCATCCTGGGCCATAAAATGATTGACTTGAATTTTGTAGAAGGGCAATTTACCTACAGATAGTTTCATTTACATAGATTAGGAGAACAATGTTTAAGTTTAACATACTGGTTTGTCAAGTAGGTTTTAAGCCATTTGGCAGAACCTGATCAAAGATAGAGTTTGGGATAAATGCATAGTACATTAACATAGCTTAAGACAAACATTTCCATAAGAAGAATGCATTGGTTAACTCAAGGTTTGAGAATAGTTAATTTCAGGTGAGACCAGGTGTCATGGCAACACAGAGTTTTAAGAGAAACCTCTTTTAATTTTGTATAGACAAGGAAAAAATATCGCTGCTAGTTTGTTTCCTCCTGCCACTTAAGATAGAGATAAAAATGTCTGACCCTTGCAGTCTATTTCCTCCCTTTGGAGACCCCTGGCCTTCCTGCCTGTTACCCTCTCAGTATCATCCACTCAATGGACATGAATTTGAGCAAACTCTGGGAGACAGTGAAGGACAGGAAAGGCTGGCGTGCTGCAGTTGATGGGGTCGCAAAGCGTTGGACACACTTAGTGACTGAATAAGAACACAACTAATTGAAACACGTTAATTATCATATGTGAAATCAATCGCCAGCCCAGGGCTGATGCTCGGGGCTGGTGCACCGAGATGACCCAGGGGAAGGGAATCGGGAGGAAGGAGGGAGGGGGTTTCGGGAGGGGGAGCATATGTAAACCCATGGTGGGTTCATGTCAATGTATGGCAAAACCAACACAATAAAGTAAAGAAAATTAAAAAAAAAAAAAGAGGAACACAACTAAACCAATATTGGGGAAACAATCCCTTCTGAAGTGAATTACTTCATCTATACAAAGAGATCTCAAATTTCTAACAAACTTTATGCATTAATTTACCTTAAAAATAAGTACTAGATATGACCAAAAATGAATGTGGTTCTTTTGTAAGCATATGTGGTTTCAAGAACAATGTACACACACACACATACACCCACCCTGAAGCAAAAGGAAATAGCAAAAAACTGTGCCTAAAAGTGATGAGATAGTTGAATTATACCTAAAAGGAAATAATTTCAGAATTGTAATCAAAGTCAAACAAATTACATGAGACAATTTAGGCAACAATAGCAAAGGGCTTCTGTTTTCAAACAATAACCAACAAACAGGAAAATTTAAATGTATTAGATTTAAAATAAATCATATCACTAGAACAGAGTATATTTTATTAATGTTTATTTGATATAGCCAGAAACTAGTTTGGCATCTTCTGTCGTTCAGTTGCTCAGTCATGTCTGACACTTTGTTTCCTGGGATTGCATTTCAGGCTTGCCTGTCTTTCACTGTTTCCTAGAGTTTGCTCAAACTCATGTCCCTTGAATCGGTGATGCCATCCAACCATCTCATCCTCTGCTGTCCCCTTCTCCTCCTGACATCAAATTTTCCCAGCATCCAGATCTTTGTCCATCAGGTGGCTCTTTGCATCAGCTGGCCTAAGAGATTCATCATCAGTCCCTCAAATGAATTATTCCAGGCTGATATCCTTTAGGATCGACTGGTTTGATTTACTTGATGCCCAAAGGACTCTCAAGAGTCTTCTCCAGCACCACACTTCAAAAGCATCCATACTTTGGTGTTCAGCCTTCTTTATGGTCCAACTCTCACATCCATACATGACTAATGGAAAAACCATAGCTTGAGCTATAAGGAACTTTGTTAGCAAAGTAATCTGTCTCTGCATTTTAATACACTGTCTAGGTTTGGCATAATATTTTCTTTCTTTTATTTATTTTCAAAATTAAAAACATTAGCATACACCTTGTCAGCTTCCTTTCTACAAATGAAGCAGTCATTACTGTTCTCACTCTGTTTTCTCAGTTTTAATGATATCCACCTCAAATCTATTTGAACTAAAAATGAATAATAATTCTGGTTAGCTTCTTAAAGGAATAGTTTGAGCACTACACTGCTGGAAAAGTCATTTACTGTGTCTCTGCTAAACAATTCAATGCAATATATTCATGAATATAAATCAGTTATTTAGGGCTTACTTAGCAGGTATAAAATTCATGTGTGTGTGTGTGTGTTTATATATTGGTTTGCAAACTTCAAGCCCGTATCTCATATTTTTCAGGTAATTTCATTTCTATTTACATAACATAGTTCTAGCTAGTTTAAAAATGTAGTCATTTATTTTGGTTGTACATGATCTAATCACATGCTTATGAAGGCAAACTATTCAACTGATTCAAATTTGTTTTTTTTTCTTTGCATGATACAAAATGCCATATCAAATTGATTATTATGGTCAGCATTATAACTGCAGCACAAGTCCCAGGCTTGTCTAATCAACAGTTTGTATTATAACTCAGCAAAATGTGATGATATTATTATTATCATCATTATTATTATTAATGGAGGAGCAGATCTCTTTGCTAAGTATGGGGTATTTTCAGCAGAATATGTTGTTGGTTAATTTATTTCCCTTAGTTTGCAACTTGTATTTTCCTCATATTCATGTCTTAATTTTTGCTTACATCTTATTTACTATAGTATATCTGGGCACTGCATTTTTTTTAAAAAGCCTATCATTTATTTTTTAGCAAAACTACTGAGTTTTTGTTTGTATTTCAAAAGGAACAGTATATAAGATACAAACCCATTTAACAATGTTTAATTGTTTACTCATTTATCAAAAGAATCCCTCTTCTCCTAATATTTCAAGAAACTTTGGCAACTGTTCTGTTCAGTCGTTCAGTCATGTCTGACTCTTTGCAACCCCATGAACTGCAGCATGCCAGGCCTCCCTGTCTATCACCAGCTCCCGGAGTTTACCCAAACTCATGTCCATCAAGTCGGTGATGCCATCCAGCCATCTCATCCTCTGTTGTCCCCTTCTCCTCCTGCTCCCAATCCTTCCCAGCATCAGCATCTTTTCCAATGAGTCAACTCTTCACATGAGGTGGCCAAAGTATTGGAGTTTCAGTTTCAACATCAGTCCTTCCAATGAAGGACTTATCTCCTTTAAGATGGACTGGTTGGATCTTCTTGCAGTCAAGGGACTCTCAAGAGTCTTCTCCAACACCACAGTTCAAAAGCATCAATTCTTCGGTGCTCAGCTTTCTTCACAGTCCAATTCTCACATCCATACATGACTACTGGAAAAACCATAGCCTTGATAGTTGAAAAAAAGAAAGGAAAAGTATATGCTTTACTTCTAGACTGTACACTATTATTTCTTATCCACATGAATGTTGTGAAAAAGGAAAGATCATGTTTTCTTTTAATTTTACAGTAAAAATAAAATTAATATTCTTACTGAAAGACAAATTAAGACAATGAGAAAAACTATGGCTATTTTTAAGTCACATTTACATTTATCTAGACTTTAATGTTATTAAGAATGACTTTGAGGTACTTGTGTTATTTTGATAAGTTAAATACATGAATATGTTGAGGTTTCAAATGACAACTTTAGTCTAAGGTAGGAAACCAAACATAAACCAGCTTTACATAGATTACTCTCACCCACAGCACAAAATCAGTGTCCCAAATATGGTAGATGATTCAGTAAACACCTTTAAATTTAATAGGTTACAACTCTACCATGATCCTAAACTACCAAATGAAAGGATGCCTAGCTTGACGATTACTGCAGATGGTGTCTGCAACCATGAAATTAAAAGATGCTTGCTCCTTGGAAGAAAAGCTATTGCAAAGCTAGACAGTGTATTAAAAAACAGAGACAGATTGCTTTGTCAATAAAGGTCTGTATAGTCAGAGCTATGGTTTTTTCCAGCAGTCATGTGAAAGTTGGACCATAAAGAAGGCTGAGTGCCAAAGAACTGATTCTTTTGAATTGCGGTGTTAGAGAAGACTCTTGACAGCCTCTTGGACTGCAAGGAGATCAAACCAGTCCATCTTACAGGAAATCAACCATGAATATTCATTGCAAGGACTGATGCTGAAGCTCCAATACTTTGGCCATCTGATGCAAAGAGCTGACTCATTAGAAAATGTTTCATGCTGGGAAACATTGAAGGCAGGAGGAGAAGGGGATGACAGAGGATGAGATGATTGGGTGGCATCACTGACTCAATGGAGATGAATTTGAACAAACTCCCAGAGATGGTGAAGGACAAGGAAGCCTGGTGTGCTTCAGTCCATGGGGTAACAAAGAGTCAGACATAACTGAGTAACTGAACAACAACACCTGGAAGATTGTTGTTGAAAGAAACATATTTATGTTAACATTCCAAGAAGGGACTTAAACTGGTATTTATTTTTCATCCTCATATGCAAATCACACTGAAGAAATAGATTAATGTCTCTATTGTTCCTTTAGTTTTTTATAAATCATTCCTAATTTAAAAAATTTCATAATCAAGTAGCCATAATAGTCTCTGACTTCAACATTATTCTGCTAAGTATGAAAAAATCTAAACAACAGTATGCATGAAGAATTTTCACGTTCAAATAAAAGGGCACCTGCTAGGGAGAGAAACAAGACAGCAACTCCTTACTATCTAAGAACTAATGTATCAGACTAGAGAGGAAATAAAGTTGGCTTACGAGTCAAAAATCTGGTTTTCAGGGATCTGTAAGAGCTTGGTGATAGCAGTGGTGGTTAGTCTCTAAGTCATATCTGACTCTTGCAACTCCATGGACTGTAACCTGCCAGGATCCTCCGGCCATAAGATTTTTCCAGGGAAGAATACTGGAGTGGATTACCACTTCCTTCTCCATGTAGAAACTTATGAATGTATTTAAGAGTTGTAGATAAGATAACCTAATGATTAGATTATGATTGCCTATAAGCATTCAAGGTCTCAATGTCAACAGGTCTAAATCCAAGACTGGTGAGACTGTTTTTGCAAGTGCCTAACTCTTTTAGAATTGGGATACTAATTGACAGAGTACTTGATATATGGTATAATTAAGTACTCAATAAACATATTATGTGCAAATAAATCCACTGAATATGAGTTAGCAATGTAATATTACTGTGAAAACTCTAATAGCCTAAGAAGAATGAAAGTACATCATAAAAGATGATTCTTCTACTCTGTGTTCCCCACTCTCCTATAACAGTGTCTCCATTTGGACAGCTGCACTTCAAAAGGATCTAGGAAAAATATAGACATCAAAAGTGACAATCAGACAACTTCTAGCTTGTTTCATACTACGCATTTTACTTATTTAAGTTTTTATGCTATCAGATATCAAAGTGACGATAGACTGAACATGTATATCATCTAATAATTAAAGAAAGTTCAGAATTGTGTGCACTTGGATTTAAACATACCAGCTCTTTCATCAAGGGGCAAAGTCAAGCTATCAACAAACTTGTTGGTCAATTATTTATGCTTAATAAGTAAATGTGCTATGTCTAAACTGAAAATATAATACCCAATTCACAGGTATATTTGAACAATTCGTGATGTAAAACATGAATATCTTAGCTCTATATCTACCAGACAGACGATTCTCCATAAATGCACAGTTCAGTGACACCTTAATTATTTTCTTAAAACACAAGAGACTTTTGACACAGAGAACAGGTGTGAAGCACAATCTATTTGATTCTGGAAATTCCCATCAAAGAATAGTAAACATCAGGTGCTTAAAGTTAAGCTATGCGTATTTCAACTGTTCCTCATCTTTTGTCTTAACATTTTATCTATCAATATTGTAATCTAGGAATAGAGCTATATTTTCTGTCTCATCCCACAATGTAATCTGTTCAACTAATCTGAATTGCTCATCGATTTCAAATTACCCAGCCACTTCCTATCTCACTTTTTTCATGCTTGCTCTTTGTCCTCATGAGATTGCACTATCTTTGCCAGACTTCTAAGTTTACATTTGTCATTTAAAACTAAGTTCTACTTAACAGACATTTCTCCAAAGAAGATATAAAAATGGCTAACAAACACATGAAAAGATGCTCAACATCACTCATTATTAGAGAAATGCAAATCAAAACCACAATGAGGTACCACTTTACACCAGT
>ML660210.1:1136826-1212026 GCA_007570785.1 Antilocapra americana | reverse complement strand
AGTTCTTTTGGTATATTTATTGGGGAGAGAGTGTTCTCCCCGTCCTATTCCTCCGCCATCTTAGTTTCGCCCCCTCTAAATATTTTATTTTTGAATGTTTCAACTAACAATGGAAACAGAGATACTTCAGTGTCTTTTTGGCTAAATGATGACCTGTCATAAGTGATATAATTGCAGTGATAATGGTCAGATTTTTTAGTAATGAGTGCTGTATAATTTGGGCTTCCCAGGTGGCACTAGTGGTAAAGAATCCACCTGCCAATGCAGGAGACATGAGACATGGGTTCCATCCTTGGGTGGGGAAGATTCCTCAGAGAAGGGCATGGCAATACACACCAGTATTCTTGCCTGGGAAATCCCATGGAATGAGGAGCCTAGTGGGCTGTGGTCCATAGGGTTGCAAAGAGTCAGACACAACTGAAGCGACAGCATGCATGCAATGTATACTTTGAATTGAATGTGGTATATATGTCTTGCCTGTTCATAATGAGACAATTAGTTCAGATAAAGTTTGATAAACTGATATTCTATTTTATTAAAATAATATAAAACTCACATGATGCAGTTTGTAGTACATTAACATTCAGAAACAATATTTCCACATTTTAATGTAAACCTCTGTGGGAGCATGATTTTAGAACACACGAGTCTTGCAAATAGTTTAGGTATCTTTGGCAGGGCTACATGAATCTTGCCCGTTAAAGAGCAGCCCATACTCTTTGTAGACCTTCCTTGTTCACTTTATAATTTCACCTATATTTATTGCAATTTTTACAGACAGAAATCTGAAAAACTAATAAAAGTTTAAAAAATTTGTTATGAAAATGTCATTGAATCAAGAGACCTCTTCAGTAAAAGGAAAGATAAAAATTATAAGAAATAAAAAGGAAAATTGCTATTGAAAAATATCTTAAGACATTTTTCAGTAGGAAAAAAAAAACTCGAAAACATAATGTTTTAGCTAAAACTTCAGGATGCAATGGCCTTGATATTTTGAGATAATGTGTCTTTGTTTAGGATCAAAGTGAAAGATTGTTTTGCTGGAGGACTCAAAGATGCCTCAGATCACAGCATTTTGGCAGAAGAAACAGAAAAAATTTCTTTTAGACTTAGAATTTAAACTTTTGTTCTTCCTTCCTACAATATTATAAAATATTCATAGTATCTTAAGAGATATATACATTTATTATGTATGCAAAAATCTTAGATACTGGAATTTTCCTTTATACTTTAAGGCATTTAAATACAAAAATATACAATAAAATGCATAGAGCATGAAGTAATTTTCTATATTCAGAGTGTTGGCAACATCTCATTGTTCAATATAATATAGGGTTTTTCTCTCAAAAAAATATAATATTAAAGCAATAATTATTTGACACTCAAGTATAAACTGACTGTTGCATTCAATATCAGTGATACTGAGCTCTGTGGGGCTCCTGAACACAAAACCTATCTGTGCCCCTTATTTCTCTGATTGTAGGAAAGAGGTATCATTCAGCCTCCATGACCTCCCCTGAGTTCCAAATGGCAGATTCGACAGTTGCTAATTAGGGAAGAGAGGGGATGTGAGACCTGGGAAAAACAATATTAGAAACAATATAAGAAAAATATTGCAAGTTTGGGGCAAGGTCCTGGTTCACCATCAACACACAACAGTATCTTTGGGCTGTCTTGCAGACACTGAAACCCCTTCCAGATGGGAGAAGTTAATGATTAAAGACGGTATCATAAGCATGTAGACCCCAGGCCAGTTGGAACCTGAAGGTTGATGATGCTCAGTCCTACTTGCCTCACCACCAGCCCATCAGAAGAATGTTCACTAGCTGGTCACACCCTGCTTGAACCATGACTGTAAATCTTCTCACTATCCTCTCCAAGTTGGGACACATAGTTTTGCAAGGCAGAAGACAGCTGTATCCCCCTGTGCCTGGCCAAGTAATAAAGGTATCCTTTTCTACTTTACCCAAAACTCTATGTTTGATATTAGATTTGGCACTGGTATACAGAGAAACTGAGCTTTTGGCATCATCAAGAAAATCAAAATACTTTGCCTTTAATTTATATATGAAGTTGATGAGAAAGAAGTAGGGAGAGGAAAAAGAACATCCTTGTTCTTTCCCCATCTCCTCTTTCCTCTCCCTCCTCTCCCTACTTCTTCTTTCTCATCAACTTAATCTAGATGCAGTTTGATAATAATTAATTTTAATATTTAATAGTACAGTTTAATACATTGTACAAAATGAATATGTATGTGTAACCAATACCAAAATCTAGGTATAAAATATTTTCATTATCCCCCAAAATTCCCTCATATCTTTTTGATGCCATATGCATATCCATGAAATTGGCCCAGTAGATTATATTTGCATATTGCAGAACTTTGTAGGGTTAAAATTATACAGCATGTACAATTCTTGACTTTCACTTAGCACAAAGGTTTTGAAAAATATCCACGGTTTATTGTGTAATTGTAAAAAATATTTTATAAACAGTTTTTGATATGGATCATTTTTAAAGTTTTTATTGAATCTGTTACGATGTTGTTTCTGTTTTATGTTTTGGTTTTCTATCCAAGAGGCATGTGGAATCATAGCTCCTGAACTAGGGATCAAACCCATACCCCCTGCATTGGAAGGTGAGGCACTGGACCACCAGAGAAGTTTTGTAGTGTATATTATTTTTATCACTAAATAATATTTCATTATACAGATATACTCCAGTGTGTATTTTTCCCTGTGATGGACATTTGGGTTGTTTTTGCATTTTTTTGAAAAAGCTTCTAAGAATTTGAGAGTGGATAAGAAACTGCCATCTTGTCTTACAAAAGCAGTTGTATCATTTTATATTTTCTATAGCAGCAGAGAAGTGTTCTGATTTTTCCTCCCATCCTCACAAACACTTGGTGTTTTCATCATTCCGTTTAACCATTCTAGTTGCTGTGTCATAGTATTACATTGAGGTTTGGATTTAATTTTCCTGATAATTAATTATGTTGATTTTCCTTTCAGATGTTTATTTGCCATTCTGGCTTCCCTGGTGGCTCAGAGGGTAAACAATCCGCCTGCAGTGCAGGAGACTCAGGTTTGATCCCTGGGTCTGGAAGATCCTCTGGAAAAGGGAATGGCTACCCACTCCGATATTCTTGCCTGGAGAAGCCCATGGACAGAGGAGCCTGGCGGGCTATTCTGACTGACATGACTGAGCAACTTAATGTGTTTGCGTAATGTATGTGTTGTTTATACAAAGACATATCTATGTACATAATAGTATATATAATATAATAAATGCAAAACTTATCACGTCCTTTATTCCTTTTAATCTCTGTACTCCAACAACACTGAATTTGTTAAGCCCCTTGAATGTGTGGAGTTCTTCCCACGTGAGTGTATGCACTCTCTGCCTGCATACACCTCCTTTGCACACCTATATAATTAACTCTTGGATTCATGTTTTCTGCTACTATTATCTAGAATATTTCAGTTAAAGATGATGATAATACTGCATATTTGTTGTTATTGTTTTTTTTATTCCTTGGAATTATATCAACATGCCAAAATAAAAAAAAAAGCAAATAAATACTTTATTGAAGGAAATATCTAAACTCTTCTTCCTCTTACTGAGTAGGAACGTATTTTCAAAGGTTACAGTGAATTTAACTAACCCACCAAAGTTTTCAGAGCAATTTAAACTAATAGCTCCTAAATTTGATAGAGTCCTTGTAAATGACTTCCAACTCTCTTCCAAGAATGTGTGTGTGTATGTTTGAGATAGCCTCTAAATTTGCATTTATTCCTAACCTAGGAGGCCACATTCTGAAATGTCTATTTTTCTTTTCATTTTCATAAAAATTGTATATACAAGTGATTCATCTTCATATCCTACCATTTCTTTTCCTGTGGTAAAGGTGTAATGAAAGAGGGAAGAATACCAAAATAAACTATTTTCCAAAGAATATGTTCCCTTATTTTTTATAAATACTGGTCCATAAGAAACTGATGTATACTAAGTATATGTAGTATTTTACTATTTGATTGGAGTTTTGTGATACGTAATTATTATCTTCAATTTTTTACAGTGGATAAATTTGTGATGCATTCTCATATGTGTACAAAATATTTTTTTATATAAATATATTTAGCACCTTGAATTTTAAAAGTGAAAAAGAAGTTTGAGAGAGACTTCTATTTATTTTCCATTCATTCATTCATCCTTCTACTTCCTCATTTATGATACAATCCCCTTCATAATTTAGTAGGTTACTAAAATTTTGCTAAATGGATACCAAAACTGAGACTACAGTTCACTAATATCTAAATAAGGCCACTTACTAATATATCTGTGGCCAATGGATTTTGAAAGGATTTGAAATATCTAATTTCTCAGTCATGCCCTCAAAATTATTAGATGTCTGCTTCTTCCACTTTATGCTTCCCTTGGGCTGGAATATAGCAATAAAGTGTCAAAGCTTACTGTGCAAAGGACAGCTATAATTTAGAGGCTGATAATACAAAATATATGGAGCTCATGGATGACATTATAAAATGAAGACACCTCCCTCCCTGAACTACTGATATTTATCTAGTTCATTATGCAAAAGAAAAAGATTTGCAATTTCTCCATTTAATTTTGGTTACTTTTACTACAAAGCTTTGCCTATTGTATTACTCATCTCATATTTGACTTTTAATTTGTAAAAGCTTGAAATCAAAATGTCACACCCTCAACATTTCAAGCACAGAAGGAACATATATTTTGTACAAACAAATCCCGTCTTTCCATTTCTTAGTTTTCTGTTTCAGTATATATTTGCCAAACCCTTCCTGTCACAACAGCTAAAAACTATAGGCAAAAGATATTAGTATACTTCAATATTCATTTTTACAAAATAAAAAATCCAATTCATAATTTATTCTAACTATAATTATAGACTAACACTGTCAGGATAAATTATGAATGGGATTTAATTGCCCCAAAAGCTATTTTTCAAAAGGTAAAGTTAAATAAGTGTACTTTACTTGTGGGCAGAAAATGTGTAATTTCATTTATACACTTAAGAATCACCACCAATATGATTTAAGCTTTTTTTTTTTTTTTTACAGCAAAACTATTTCTTTTTTTTTTTTTTTTTTTTTTTTTTAAATAAAACATTTTTAATCTTACAGTACAGTACCTTAAGAAATACACTAGTACAGTACAGCAGCAGGCACACCGGGCTGGCATCAAGTGAATGGGCAAGAAGAGTTACTGACTGGAAGAAGGAGAAGTGGTGGGAGATAGTAGAGCTGAAGGGTCGTCAGCAATAGGAGATGGAGGACAAGCTGAGATGTCACTCATGCCTGACATTGATGGCATGGGTTCTGGTTCCTTGCTAGATTCAATTGTTCACATCTTTGGAAGTTTGAAACTTGGAGTTCATCTGTAGGGGACTTAACTGTGTTCAGTAATGGTTCATGAGTGCTCTGACCCCTGAGTTCCTTCCAGCTTTAGAGTGGTCACCTCTTGCCTTTGTATTTGAATGACAAGCTCACAGTTTATAATCTTCTTTGGTCTGCACTCTCTCTTTTTTTTTTTTATTATTGTTTTTGCCATACATTGTCATGATATCACCATGGGTTTACATATGCTTCCCCTCTGGGTCCCCCCTCCCTCCTCCCTCCCCCCCGGGAAATCTCGCTGCACGAGTCCTGAGCATCAATCCTAGGCTGGCGATTGATTAGACACATGACAATTAACATGCTTCAATGCCCTTCTCCCATATCATCCCACCCTTACCCTGGTATATATACACAATGGAATATTACTCAGCATTAAAAAAAAATTCATTTGAAGCAATTCTACTCAGATGGACGAAACTGGAGCCCATTATCCAGAGTGAAGTAAGCCAGAAGCAAAAACAACAATACAGTATATTAACACATATATATGGAATTTAGAAAGACAGTAATGAGAACCCAACATGGGAGACAACAAAAGGAACGCAGATGTATAGAATAGACTTGTGGATTTAAGCTTTTTATAAGTGTATTTTATTACAAATATAGATTTACATTTTGATTTGTCCAGATATAGTTACTTATAGACATATACATATCATATTTTTCCTCAATGTAAGTTCCTCAATGTGAATACTTTATAAAAATAAGACTAAAAGGTAATATATTTTTAACTTAAGCATATTGCTCTTAAAATCAGGTCATATATTTGAAGGAATCTGAGATTTGCAAGTACTCCCATTGTATTCCTTTCTATTATTTTGTAAATTAGTAAAAACTTTTATTGTAAAATGGTATTATGATATAACATTTATTTGTGAAATAAAGTCATTATTTCAATATATCTTTACCTTTTCCTTTTTGCCATGGTCATACTGCAAGCCTTTGAAGACAACTACATCCACAAAAGGTGTTCAAGTAATTTAATACTTATTTTATCAGCCCCTATTTCATATATTTTCATTCAAGGATTAATAAAAACATGTTCATCCTCAAAGGGTGATAACATCTGGGTCTCTCAAAATGATTTGTATTTCAATGGAGAACACAAACACAGCTTTACATAACTACAGCAACCAATGTGGAAGTTGTTCTTAATAAGATAATAAGTATAAAGTTACCAGTTCATCTGGTTTGCTTGAGCAACTATGTAAAAAGCATCTAGTCATTTTTCTTTTCAGTTTTATTCAATTAAAAATATTGTCTGCTTATTTTAACAACTGGGAGACTAAATGAGCATATAAAGTATGGAAGCTGCAATCCTTTTACGGTCCTCAATAATGTGGAGTTTTTTTGTTTTGTTTTTTTCTAATTTTTATAAAATTTATATAAATTAACTTTTCAAGTTAAAAAACTGAATTAACTAATATGAACACATTTAACAGATGGCTCAGTGGTAAAGAATTCATCTGTCAACACAGGAGATGGAGAAGACTCAGGTTTGATCCCTGGGTCGAAAATATAGCCTAGAGAAGCAAATGGCAGCCCATTTCAGTATTTTTGCCTGGGAAATGCCATGGACAGAGGAGCCTTGTGGGCTACAGTCCACGGGGCTGCAAAGAGTTGGACACAGCTGAGCGACTGAGTGCATGTGCCCTCACACATGCAAAATGTAGAATATATAGTTTTGTGATAATTGATACAAATTCTCTCAAGTCTAATTTCAGAGCATTATATTGCATATACAAAAGGTATAACTGAAGCATTAAAAATGGAAAGTCATACATATTTTCCCAAGCTAGTCAAACTTATGAGATATATAGTAACATTTTAACAATGATAAAAATACTATTTTTAACTCAACCTCCAGAGTAGTTTTATAAATCCAATTCTCACCTCAAGATCTTTTCAAGTTAGCAAAATTCCTTCCATGTGCTAAAAAGAGAGTCTATTTTGTTAGGTCTATCAGCTTTATGAAAATAAATTTAGAGACAGTCTTTTCCATATGTAGTTCAGACATCTAAAACGTATTTAAATTTTTTATGTGTAGAAATCTCAGAATCCCATTTCAAAACACTAATGCACAGATAACTGGCTCCAACATTTTCTTGAATGTACACAAAAATAAGCTGAGCCAATTCATAATTTTCCACTTCAATAAGCCTTCCCTCACATCTAAAAAATCAAAATAGCAACTTATTTCTCCTGGCTCAGACCAAAAGAAACAACCAACAAAAAGGTCAAACAAAGTTGACCTCTCTCTTATAAGATCAATTACTTCTACCTGCACCTCTTGCAAAATATCTACTCTGACTTCTCTCTGCTTTGCAGTGTCTATGCAGGAAGAGTCACTGCAAGGGTTTTCTGGCATATCTCTCCTTTTCTACCTTTGTTCCACCAGTTTCCCTTTAACGCAGAAGCAAGGATGTGTTCACAGTCACTCCTGATGAGCACATACTACTGTAGGTCTGGGTCTTTACAGTGGTTTTGCATCTCCTTCAGAGTAGAACCCAAAGTTCTCAGAGTGACTTCAGAGCCTTCAAAATCTAGACTTATTTATATGTAGTAGTGTGCGTGTGTGTGTTTGTACATTCTCCAAACACCAGAATGTAATATTTACAATAATTTGGACTTTGCTCATATATATTTTATTTATTTTAAATTCTTAAAGCCCTGAACACCATTTAGAGCAAACAGGAAGTTGATAAACATCAGCTGAATACATTATCTACAGAAAATAGTCTTTAGTTGAAGTGTCTTAAAAACAATCACCTTTTCTTCCTTAAGGGAATGTATATACAGCACACTTTTGAGAATATGCACATGTGTGACTGAGTCAGGATTAACACAGGAGCTAAAGCATGTATCTCCTCTTTTAGACATATTTCTACTTTCCATTTGCTTCCTCTGTTTTTTGTCCTCTCAGTAATTTATTAGTTTACAACTGCAGTTCAACTATCAATAAAATCCTCTTCAGCACAAATCAGCTGCTGTTGCCAAAATTGCAAATGCTTTGTTTTTGCTAAACTCAATAAATATTTCAGCTTACATTTGACTTGCGGGTAACACTCAATACTACTAAATACAACATTCACTTAACACCACACTCTCTTTTTCCCCATTCTGCCCTTTTTTGGCTGATATTGTCAATACCCTCTAAAATTTCTTATTCTGTCTTCTGAATTTATATTTTATTCTGAAGTACATAATGTTATATATTTATATTTCAAAATATATTTCTGAATAATTTGAATGTTGAAGAAAAAAGTAGTATATATTTTTCCTTGAATCAGTATTCATTACAAAAGAGAATATCATTTATAAACTTCAAATGAAATTTTATTAGAAAATATGAAAAATGTTTTTGGAAAAACCTTGATGCTGAGAAAGATTGAAGGCAGGAGAAGGGGATGACAGAGGATGAGATGGGTGGATGGCATCACCAACTCAGTGGACATAAGTTTGAGCAAGCTCTAGGAGTTGGTGATGGATAGGGAAACCTGGCGTGCTACAGTCCATGGGGACGCAAAGAGTTGGACAAGACTGAGCAACTGAAATGAATGAAGAATGTAATGTTTTTGAAGTGCAATCTTTACCTAGCTATAGATAAACTTTTATCTATTATATATACTCATATATTAATATAACTGGATAAATATGTTTAATAACAATATAAATATATTGAATTTTATCAGAAGTACATAGAAGTCTAATTTATCAAGCTAACAATATAATTTCATATAAAAGATGTCAGTGCTTAAAAATAATGTTAAATCTAACATAGGAATGTTGGTTTAATGAGATCAAATGCAAATTCATAGTCATGTAAAACATGAGGAATTAAAAATATCTGGTAGCAAAACAAGTGCTATTGCTACATTAATAAAATAAAGAAAAATAATTATAATGTTTAAAAAAATGAAATTTAAAAACTCTTGAAAAATTATTTTTTTACCAAAATGGAAATAATGAAGAGTGAAAATGTAACTCTTTCTGTAGAATAAATATTTGATGCCACCATTGTTCCTTCAGTTGTGATCTAATTATTAGATACTTAATATTTGCTCCCCATAAAAAAAGAATATCTGGAATGGTAGTTGGGAGGATAAATTGCAAGAAAAATGGATACATTCTATAAAACTACACATTTTTGTCAATAAAAACATGTCACTTTGTTTCCTACATGCTAGCAAAGTAATGCTCAAAATTATCCAAACCAGGTTTCAATAATACATGACCTGAACTTCCAGATGTTCAGGCTGTATTTAGAAAAGTCAGAGGAATCAGAGATCAAATCACCAACACCCATTGGATCATTGAAAAAGCAAGAGAGTTCCAGAAAAATATCTACTTCTGCTTTATTGACTATGGCAAAACCTTTAACTGTGTGAATCACAACAAATTGTGGGAAATTCTTAAAGAGAAGGGAATAACAGACCACCTGACCTGCCTCCTGAGAAATGTGTATGCAGGTCAAGAAGCAATATTTAAAATTGGACATGGAACAACAGACTGGTTCCAAATTGGGAAAGGAGTACATCGAGGCTATATATTGTCACCCTGCTTATTTAACTTATATGCAGAGTACATCATGCAAAATGCTGGGCTGGATGAAGCACAAATTGGAATCAAGATTACTAGGAGAAATATCAACAACCTCAGATATGCTGATTACATCAAACTTATGGCAGAAAGTGAAGAAGAACCAGAGAGCCTCTTGATGAAAGTGAAAGAGGAGAGTGAAAAAGTGGCTTAAAACTCAACATTCAGAAAACTAAGTTAACGACATCCAGTCCCATCACTTTATGACAAATGCATGGGGAAACAATGGAAGCAGTGAGAGACTTTAATTTTTGGGCTCCAAAAGCATTGCAAATGGTGACTGCAGCCATGAAATAAAAAGATGCTTGCTCCTTGGAAGAAAAGCTATGACAAACCTAGACAGCATATTAAAAAGCAGAGACATTGTCAACAAAGATCCGACTAGTCAAAGCTAAGGTTTTTCCAGTAGTCATGTATGGATGTGAGAGTTGGACTATAAAGAAAACTGAGCACTGAAGAACTGGTGTTTTTGAACTGTGATGTTGAAGAAGAGTCTTGAGAGTCCCTTGGCCAGCAAGGAGATCCAATCAGTCCATCCTAAAGGTAATCAGTTCTGAATATTCATTGGAAGGCCTGATGCTGAAGTTGAAGCTCTAATAATTTGGCCACCTAATACAAAGAACTGACTCATTTGAACAGATCTTGTTGCTGGGAAAGATTGAAGGTAGGAGGAGCAGCAGAGATGACAGGGTTTGAAATGTTTGGATGGCATCACTGACTCGATGGACATGACTTTGAGTAAGCTCTAGGAGTTGGTGATGGACAGGGAAGCCTGTCATGCTGCATGCATTCCATGGGGTTGCAAAGAATTGGACACGACTGGGTGACTAACTGAACTGAATTTGATTCTTTCAAGGATAACTGTTTGACCACTTGTCTACAATAAAATGTCAGAATTAATGAATTTGAGGCCTTGTTGAATAGACATAATACAAATTTTCTATTTTCATAATAGAAAATCTTTTCAGGAGGTTTGCCCCTTCATTTCTCTTGTACTGATCTCCAGGTCCTGGCATCACTTTCAATTTACTATGAGTCCCAGAATTCTCACTGAATGAACAAAATATTTTCTGCCTCTGAAAAATTTTACTGAATATTTCCCATATTTTCACACCTTAGTAAAACATAGTCCACAGTATGAGGTGACTTCATTCTTTGTAATTCCTTTAGATATAAAATATTTATTCTTACTGACTGCTTATAGAAAAGAAATCAAATTTAGTATTTTTGTAACCCCACCAGTTCTACCTCTAGTTAATATCTAACTATTTAAAATAGTACTCTTCATTTAAGTTCAGTTTTTCTATAATGCTTTCTATCACTCCTCATAGCTATATTCTACAAACTTACTAAACACACCTTTTCATTCAATGATAATCAGTTCTTGACTCAGAGTCTCTCTGTGCTGACCAATTATGTCACAGTCTGTCCTGTCAGAGCTCTCCTCAAGATGCTGCGATTAGATTCAAAGAGTCAAAGATCCTCTTCTTCACTTTTTATCATTTGCCATCCCTGAGGCCATACCGCAGAATCTACCAATGATCAATACTGTCTAAGCTCTGATATCTCTAAATTAGATAACAGAACCTTCTATTCCTCCTGCTTCCATAATAAACCACTCCATGACAACTGTACTTCCCAAGCTAGTGCATTTTTGCCCTGATCTCATTCTGCTAAGGATCCATGGTCAACCTGAATGCATCCTTTGATGACCTACTAAATGTCCTTTACCCTAAGCCTTTTTACTACTCCAAGGCAGAACCCTAATATGAGTTCAGTATTCCTAGCTTTCCTGATTCTGTTTTTCTTTAATATTAGATAGCTGATTTACAACGTTGTGTTAGCTCCAGGTACACAGAAAAATGATTCAGTATATATACATATATATACATATAAAAAACTGAATATATATGTATGTATATATGTATACATACATATATGTGTACATATGTGTGTATATATTCTACTTATTTATATATTTATAAATAAATATATTTATTATATGTAATATATAGTTTTTCAGATTATTTTCCCTTATAGGTTATTACAAAATATTAGTAGAATTCCCTGTGCTATATAGCAGCTCCTTGTTAATTATCTATCTAATATATGGTAGTGTGCATACATTAATCCCAAAGTCCTAATTTATCTCTCCCTTGCTTTGCCTTTTTGCAACCATAAGTTTGTCTCCTATGTCTGTGAGTCTACTTCTGTTTTGTAAACAAGTTTACAATTTCTCTGTTCTATTTGTAGCTTCCTACTTTCCTAAACAAACTTCTGACATTCTTATTTTCTCTCCAGTCTCAGTTGATGACCTTCTTATGTAGTTAACATTTTAGAAAATATAGTCAGGGAGAAGTCATCAAAACAGAACCCCTTTAACTTTCTACCACCAAGTAAACAAACTACAAATAAATTGCACTGATCTTTTATTACTTCTCTCAAGTAAATTCTATTGGATAAGACAAGAATAGCACTTTGTGAATTTCTTCATTATCTTTAGGCAATGTTCTTTAATTTTTTAATTTTTTTTTTTCCTGCGGGCTTCCCCCTCTATACAGCCCTTATTTTTCTGAGTTCTTCAGGAATCTATGTGTGCGTATGTTTCCTCACTTCATGTGTCATCTTCAGGTGACTGTATTAACTCCTGTGATCCCAGGTTTTTCTAGTTTTGGCCACCCTTTCACCCTCAGATGTACATATCTGATTTGATCCCAGATATCTCAACTTGGATTGCTGTTGGACATCTCATATTTACCAGATTCATAGATGATATAAACATATATTCCCCAAATTTGCTCATTTTATTAGTTTTCCCTATCTTAGTGTAAGTAACACTAGCCATCTTTATGCCAAGAAGAAAAAAAGAAAAGAGCAGCTACATTTGTCAAAATCTAATTCTTTCTATATCCAGATAGTTAATCAGTCTATAAACTCAATCAATTCAGCCCCACCTATACCTTATTCCTTTCTCTCATTCTCTCAGTCCATGTCAGAATCATATATTTTTTTAACCTAGGCTATTGAAGTAAGGTTTTTTCCTGGTCTCTCAACTCAGTTATTAACCAAAGTCAAACAGTTTTAGACTTAGCCTAGAGGGATATCATTTTAAAATTCAAAATAGATACCTGGCTTCTACTACTTAAATGTATTTTGCTTCATGTGATCCTTAGGATAGTGTTGAGGCTTTTTACTACAGTTCATAATAAGTAATTACTCTGCCTGATTTGTACGTTTGTTTATGCCTGGTCTCATCTGTGGGCATGATCCCTTAAGCTGTTCTCACTTCAGCAATATGAAGCCTCACTCGATTTCTGAAGATTATGCTCTGTCCTGATTTAGAAACTAGACGATGCTGCCTTTTCTCTTTCCTGTCATTCACATGGGCAGAAGTCTGATCTGACTTCTATTGGTCTGTTATGTCTCATCTAAACACTGCTCTCCAGACGAGGCTCCTTTACTTATTTAGTTGCTGCATTTCTCTTTGTATTATGCTTATCATTCCTAAATTGTTTTTCTTCCAGATGGAATACCTTTTTGGACAGGGGTATGCTTGCCTTATTCATTTCAGTGTCTCTGGCATCTATTACAGTACAATGTTGCTGTATACTGCAACCCTTGAAACAACGTCTAATTTTTATTGCTCGCATTTTTTTTTTTGTGGAAAGTGTGTGTGTGTGTGTGTGTGTGTGAGTGTGTGTGTGTGTGTGTGTGTGTGTGTGTGTGTACAGTTTAGTTTATGTGGATATTATTTTATTTTTATTTGTCCCTTGCACTAGAATTTTAGCAAATGGTGTTCTAATTTGGCTCCCCGGGTGATGCCATGTATATCATCTTGTTCCTAATAACTTTCCTATTATTTACATTCATGGGAAAAACATTTAAACCACACATTTAAAATGTTAATTATAAAGTAAATTCTTATTAACTACTTCATCTCCATCTTGCTTTATTTGTGTTGACTCAAACATACCAGGTGCTAAATAAATCTAAGTTTTAAATAATTCAAGGATTAAAATTATATTATCCTGACTGGTTTGCTTGATTGCATTTTCTCTGACTCTGTAGGCTTATTTTGTAATGCCAGATATATATATATATATATATATATATATATACACGTATACACATATATGCTGATATTCAGAAAATAACGTGATGGCATAAATTCTGTGGCACTGAAACTATGGGGCTCCAGGGCACAGAAGCCTTTCTGTGTCCCCTGTTTCTTGCTTGTAGGGAATAGAATCTAGCCTCCATGACCTTCCCTGAGTCCCACAGCAGATTTAAAGAATTACTAATCTGGAAAGGGATGGGATGCAGAGACAAGGGAGGAGCAGCCAGGATACAGCAGTGCAGTCTTGGGGCAAAAACCCCCAGGAAATGAAAGATGTTAACATTCTTCATTTCAGAGTTCAGTTTGATAACCTTGATGGTCTCATCAAGAGGCCATCTAAGGCTCGTTTAAAGGAACCAGAAATGCTCATCAGGAGATCACTTGTGGTTAGATTAAATGGAGTCCAGGCCCTGCACACACCATGATTCTTATCAGCAACTCCATCCAGAACCATTGTCATAAAACTCCTCACCAGATCCTCCATCCTCCTGGGCTGGGCACACAGTTTTGCGAGGCACAAGTTCACTGCGTCCCACTTTGACTGGCAAAGTAATAAAGCTATTCTTTTCTACTTTACCCAAAATTCTGTCTCTTGAAATTCCATTCAACACTGGTGGACAGAGGCTGAGTGTTCAGCATTAATATGACATATATTAAATTTCATACAACAGAAAAATTTGGTGATTTTTAATTCACTTGAAATTTGTCCTGATAATATGTGTTAGACCAGGACAGTATGTCTGAACTCATGTCAGGTGGAAGAGCTGTACTAATAAGCTCCTATGAAGCAAATGGACCAATTTTTTCCCACATATTTAAGTTGTCTTTAAATATATATGACTAAAAACATATTGTTGGGGGGAGATATGGCAACCCACTCCAATATTCTTGCCTGGGAAGTCCCATGGACAGAGGAACCTGGCAGGCTACAGTCCACAGAGTTGTAAAAGAATTGGGCATGACTTAGTGACTAAACAATAAGCAAAATATGTTGTTCCTTTAGAGAATACGAATTTTAATGGTAATCTACAGAATCATTTAAACTATTATCTATTTTCTTAAAAAAAGAATAACAATCTATATTCTTATAGCATTGTTAGTCCCTTAGACTTTAAATTGTGATCTTAATAGCAAATCCAGAACAAATGATTGGTCTTAATTCTTCTCATTTGATATGTGAAAATGACTGAACCTAAAAGTAGTTACTTATTACTTATGTACTTTTCCAACCAATGTTTTAATTAAAATATTTTTTATGAATTTACAAATGAAGTTGTTCAAGTATACTAAAATGTGACATATTAATGCCAAATTTAAATTATAATCTGTTCTCATAAGACACATGCAGGATATTTATAACAAAATAAAATTCAGTTTAGCTATTGAAATACCAATGAATAAAATGTGAATTACATTGCTGATGTGCTATCCTAACTTAATAAGTTAGTGCACCTTTACATCAGCAGAATACTGGTACCTGTTTGTCACAGAATATCACCTAACCTTGCTCAGCTGCAGCCAATAAGACACTTGCGGATTCAGAGTCATTCCTGTCACATCACTGGCTGTTCTCTGTTTAAAGCACCTAATAGTGGAATACGACATTTTTGTAATTCACTGAAGCCTAATTGAGATAAGACCTGAGAACTTCTTTCCATGAAGCAAAATTCTTGTTCACACTTATGCATTATTTTCCCAATCTACAGAAATAGATTTCAGTCTTTGTTTCCTAATTTTTAATTTTTTTTCTTAAATCCAATTATGAGACTTGCTCTGAATCACCTTTTATCTGGCCATACTCGTTCTACCTATAATCTATACATTCTTCTCTTTGTGAATATATTCCAAAATATTAGGACCATTTAGAATGAAGTTAGTGCTTCTGGATTGATTCTGAATATAAGTACCTCCTAAAGCCCTTCTGGCCAAACCTAGTATGTTTTACACTATCTCCCTTTCATTACGAATATATAGCTGGTTGATATCTCCCAGGTTTAGTTTGTGATAGGCTTGCCTAGTGGCTCAGATGGTAACCAAAACCTGCTTGAAATGCAAGAGACCTAGATTTGATCCCTGGGACAGGAAGATGCCCTGGAAAAGGGAATGGCAAACCACTTCAGTACTCTTGCCTGGAGATTCCTATGAACAGAGGAGCCTGGTGGGATATAGTCCATAGCTGGTTGATATCTCCCAATCTTACCTATAGGTAAACATGGCCAGGTAATATATCACTGGTGAATGGATATTGGGCGCATGTTATATACATCAGTGCGGGCTGGGTACATAAAAAAATCCTTGTGTAGAGACACTTCTCTCTTCTACATCCACTGGCTACATGTCAGCACACACAGTAACCTTGGATTTTAAGTAGGAAATATTGAGCCTGTCATTTTGTTAAGTTATTGTGATTTCAGTTCTAATTATTTTTGCTATAACATTCTTTGCCCTAAGTTGTTACTTTTCAAGCAGTTCTGCCCAGCTAATTGGCTGAAGGACAATTTGGCCATAAAAAATAAAATAATGAAAATAAAAGAGGTACATTAAAAAGAATATATAGAAATGACTAATTAAAAACTTTAAAATTTTTATTGTGGAAAATAAAGGAAGCCTTAGGAAGCATCACTACAAACAAAGCTAGTGGAGGTAATAAAATTCCAGGTGAGCTATTTCAAATCCTGAATGATGATGCTGTGAAAGTGTTGCACTCAATATGCCAGCAAATTTGGAAAACTCAGCAGTGGCCACAGGACTGGAAAAGTTTAGCTATCATTCCAATCCCAAAGAAAGGCAATGCCAAAGACTGCTCAAACTAATGCACAATTGCACTTATCTCACATGCTACTAAGTAATGCTTAAATTTCTCCAAGCCAGGCTTCAGCAATATGTAAACCATGAACTTCCAGATATTCAAGCTGGTTTCAGAAAAGGCAGGGGAACCAGAGATCAAATTGCCAACATCTGATAGCTCATCACAAAAATAAGAGAGCTCCAGAAAAACATCTATTTCTGCTTTATTGACTATGCCAAAGCCTTTGACTGCTTGCATCACAGTAAACTGCACAAAATTCTTCAAAATATGAGAACACTAGATCACCTGACCTGCCTCTTGAGAAATCTGTATGCAGGTCAGGAAGCAACAGTTAGAACTGGACATGGAACAACAGACTGGTTCCAAATAGGAAAGGGAGTATGTCAAGGCTGTTTATTGTCACCCTGTTTATTTAACTTCCATGCAGAGTACATCATGAGAAGCATTGGGAGGGAGGAAGCACAAGCTGGAATCAAGATTGCCGGGAGAAAAATCAATAACCTCAGGTATGCATATGACACCACCCTTATGGAAGAAAGTGAAGAAGAACTAAAGAGCCTCTTGATTAAAGTGAAAGAGGAGAAATAAAATGTTGGCTTCAAGCTCAACATTCAGGAAACTAAGATCTGGCATCTGGTCCCATTACTTCATGGCAAATAGATGGGGAAACAGTGGAAGCAATGACAGACTTTATTTTTCTGGGCTTCAAAATCATTGCAGATGGTGATTGCAGCCATGAAATTAAGAAACACTTACTCCTTGGAAGGAGAGTTATGACAAACCTAGACAGCATATTGAAAAGCAGAGACACTACTTTGCCAACAAAGGTCTATACAGTCAAGGCTATTGTTTTTCCAGTGGTTATGTATGGTTGTGAGAGTTGGACTATAAAGTAAGCTGAGTGCCGAAAAATTGATGCTTTTGAACTGTGGTGTTGGAAAAGATTCTTGGAAAAGAGTCCCTTGGACTACAAGGAGATCCAACCAGGCCATCCTAAAGGAGATCAGTCCTGGGAATTCATTGGAAGGACTGATGTTGAAGCTGAAACTCCAATACTTTGGCCACCTGATTCAAAGAGTTAACTTATTGAAAAAGACCCTGATGGTGGGAAATATTGAGGGCAGGAGAAGGGGATGATGGAGGATGAGATGGTTGGATTGCATCACAGACTCAATGGACATGGGTGTGGGTGGACTCTGGGAGTTGGTGATGGACAGGGAGGCCTCGCGTGCTGCAGTTCTTGGAGTTGCAAAGAGTCAGACACAACTGAGAGACTGAAGTGAACGGAACTGAAAATGTGTGTAGAATTGTTCTTGAAATCTTGGCCTCTGTATACTATTGCCAAATCAAATCTCAGTTTTGGGTGACATAGAAAAGAAGAGCTTTTTTGCTTGGCTAGGAAAAGGGAAATACAGTGGCCTTGTGCCTCAGAAAATGTGTCCCAACCTGGGAGGGTTTGATGAGGAGTTTTACAGCAGTGGACCAAGGTGGGTGGAGCTGCTTACAAGATTAGGGTGTGTGCAGGCTCTTGATGTATATTTCTGGCCCCTTTAATCTTACCTCAGTTAAGCAGTCTGCCCTTTGGAATGCAGGGAAGATCATGTTGGCTAGAGTTTGCCTACAAGAAACTGGGGACAAGATGTCTTCCATGCTCAGGAGTCTCAATGGGTCTTCCATTTCATAATCGTTACATTAATGGCCATAACTGATTTTATTCTGTGGGTTGTATCAAGCACTTTAAAGATTTTTCTTCAGAATATTTTTTAATTAATTTATTTTTTTATTGAAGGATAATTGCTTTACAGAATTTTGCTGTTTTCTGTCAAACCTCAACACGAATCTGCCATAGGTATACATATATCCCCTCCCTTTTGAAATTCTCTCCCTTCTCCCTTCTGTTCAGGGTTTTATACGGCCTTTTTCACAGGTTTTATGTGTGAAAACGTAATTATATCATTGAAATAAAATACCAAAAATGTTAACTAGTTTGATTTTCTTGGCGTTCACACACAAATGAATCCTTTTCCCAGAAGGGAGCATTTTGAATGACAATCTTTTACAAAGGAGTCTAGCTAAGCAGAGAGATATTGTAATTTCAAAAAGTAATATTCATAAGATCATGGGTAAGAGGGGATGTGTAGACACTGCTATATTTAAAATTGATAATCAGCAAGGACTTACTGTATAGCACAGGGAACTCTGCTCAGTGTTATATGGCAGCCTGGATGGGTGGGGAATTCAGGGGTGAATGGATACATGTATATGTATGGCTGAGTTCCTTTGCTGTCCACCTGAAACTATCACATTATTAACTGTCTACACTACAATATAAAATAAGAAGTTAAAAAAATTTAAAAAGTGAGGATATATAAGAACTGAGACTGGCCCTGCTTTTGAACAAGCAAATAGGTCTCTCTCAGGAGGCATGTGGTAACAACAGCAGCTGTGAGTCCCTGTCTTCCCTAGATCCCTGCACATGGCAGCTTCTCAACCCAGTCCCTAAGTGCAGAGTAAGTCATGCCCAATTGCAGTCATCCTGTCCATCAAGGCAGAGGGTGCATCATAAGAGACTAAAATCTCACATGTTGCAGGGTGCAGCAAAAAAAGAAAAAAAGGTAGCCTTAGGTCTAAATTTCAGGGTGTTTTTTTCCCAAATATCTGTTATGAAAAATTTTAAACATAAAAAAGTTGAAAGAATATTATTGCAAGTATCCATATATCCACTACCCAGTTTCTGCTGTAACATTTTACTATCTTTTCCTATCACATATCTGTCCATCTATCCATCCTGCTACCTATTCATCAATTCATCTCTCTCTTTTTCTTTTGATGTATAAAACTCAAAACCCATCATTACAATATAAAGATTATATCATACTGACTCTTAAATGCTAGATACAATCGATGGTAGCACAAAACCTTTCTTTCATATACAAAAGACAAAATGTAATGATTATTTGTTCCTTAAAAAACAAAAACTACCAGGCAGAATCAATTCAATATTCAAGGTCCTCTTCCCCCCCCCCACCCCGCCTTGTTTTGTGGCTGAGCATGCAGGATCTCAGTTCCCTAATCAGGGACTGAACCTGTGCACTCTGCAGTGACAAGACTCTTGAGAGTCCCTTGAACTGCAAGGAGATTCAACCAGTCCATCCTAAAGGAGATCAGGCCTGGGTGTTCATTGAAGGACTGATGTTGAAACTGAAACTCCAATACTTTGGCCACCTCATGTGAAGTATTGACTCATTGGAAAAGACCCTAATGCTGGGAAGGATTGGGGGCAGGAGGAGAAGGGGATGACAGAGGATGATATGGCTGGATGGCACCACCTACTCGATGGACATGGGTTTGGGTGGACTCTGGGAATTGGTGATGGACAAGGAGGCCTAGCGTGCTGCTGTTCATGGGATCGCAAAGAGTCAGACATGACTGAGCTACTGAACTGAACTGAACTGTTCATCAAAAAAGACCAGGGAAACATTAGGTCACATTCAAAATGGGAAATTAGCTTAAGGTCTAATTTTAATTTTTGTTGTTTATTATTTTCTGGATAAGACAGAAGCCCTTGTCCATTTTTTTTTAATGTGGTCTCGATTTTTTCCATATTTTTTACTCAGGTACTCTCACCTAGCATCCTTTCTCCTGGACATGCCTGCTTTCTTTCAACCTGTAGTCATTCATAAATCCAAATTGTTTTTTAAAAAAAAGCATATTGGGTCCACATGTACCATGTGTATGAAGAAGGCAATGGCACCCCACTCCAGTACTCTTGCCTGGAAAATCCCATGAACTGAGGAGCCTGGTAGGCTGCAGTCCATGGGGTCGCTAAGTCGGACACGACTGAGTGACTTCACTTTCACTTTTCACTTTCATGCTCTGCAGAAGGAAATGGCAACCCACTCCTGTGTTCTTGCCTCGAGAATCCCAGGGATGGGAGAGCCTGGTGGGCTGCCGTCTATGGGGTCACACAGAGTCAGACATGACTGAAGCGCCTTAGCAGCAGCAACAGCAGCAGCAGCAGTACCATGTGTAAGGTGAATTTATAATGTTTTTAAGGTAAAATATAAAAGTTGGTGGCTTAGATGGCTGTTAGAATATAAGCTCCTTGAAGGCAGGGAATTTTGTCTGTTTTGTCCACTGATAGCTCCCAAGCTGCTAGAACAGTGTCTGGCACACAGTAGTTGTTCAATAAATATTTGTTGAAGGAATTAAGGTTTTTATATTTTTAATCTTCACTTCACTTCTCATTGACGTGTTATGGAAAGCATACTGATATGTTATATAAAGCACATATTTTAGAATGGGTAATTTCCTAGAAACATACAACCTACCAAGAGAATCATGAAAAAATAGAAAGTCTGAGCAAAACCACTATAAAAAAAGAAAATGAATCAGTAGTCAAAAAACTTCTCAATGAGCAACTATAAAAATGAAGGAAATGAGGATGTTTTTCTAAGTGAAATAAGTCAGATAGAGAAAGATAAGTACTGTATAATCTCACCATATATTAATATCTGTATTAATAGGTGGCATAAATGGAATAAATGTATAAATGGAAAGTTTAGGATCCTCTAGCTCTAATAATCCATATTTCTCTTTCTCAGTTTACCTAAGTTTGGTCAACTATAAATCTTGCCCTATTTTGTTTTTTAAATATTTATTTATCATTGGTTCTTCCTTTGTTCCTTCTAGGAATTGATTCTTATTTTCTTCACAGTTTTAAGACAACTGAAGTCCTTTTGGATTTACTTCTCATCATCACAATACACCCATCCTTCCCCACACCACTTCTAGTCCCCTTGATTAAATTTGCTTTCTTGATTTGTTCCCAGGCCTGGATTACTGTCATCACTGAAACATACTTTCCAATCATATGAAAATCCTCTGCAGGGCTATTGATCTCCTTATTTCCTTCCGCCTAAGGGACCATGAGCCATCAGTCAGGTCCAGCCCCTTCTCTTTGTAGCTGCTTCTACTTCCCTGCTTCCTCTCTTTATTTTACCAACATTCTCCTGTCTCTTACACATCAAAACCCCTCCACTGATCCAGGCTTCCCCCTCTCTCTTTTTATCCCCTGTAAAATGGTAACATCACTTCAGAGTTTTTATTTCTTCATGTCTATAGCTGAACTTACTGTAAAAAGAATTTTCCACCTCCAAAGCAAGAGACATGGGTTCAGTCTTTGGTCCTGGAAGATCCCACGTGCTGTGGAACAACAAAGCCTGTGTCCACAACTACTGAGCCTGTGCTCCAGATCTCAGGAGCTGAAACTATGGAAGCCCACATGCCCTAGAACCCATGATCCACAAGAGAAGGCATTACAATGAGAAGCCCACTTACCACAAGTAGAGAGTAACCCCCACTTGCAGAAACTACGGGAAAACCTGCACAGCAATGAAGACACAGTGCAGCCAAAAATAAATAAATTAATAAAATTATTTTTAAAAATCTGCTGTTAAGTCTCTTCAGATTTCCTTGGAAGTAAAATCAATGAGGGATGCTGGTATTCCTTAGTAATATATGTAACATATATAACTGATAGTATACATAAATGTTTAAACACTTAAATGTTTCATCACATGCCCAGTCTGTTGCTGTTGTTCAGTCACTAAGTTGTGTCCAACTCTTTGAGACTCTATGGACAGCATCACCCAGGTTTCCTTGTCCTTCACTATCTCCCAAAGTTTGCTCAAAGTCATGTTCATAAAGTCAGTGATGCCATCCAACCATCTCATCCTCTGTTGCCCCCTTTGCCTTTTGCTTTCAGTCTTTCCCAGCATCAGGGTCTTTTCCAATAAGTCAGCTGTTTGCATCATGTGGCCAAAGTATGGTAGCTTCAACTTTAGCATCAGTCCTTCCAATGAATATTCAGAACTGATTTCCTTTAGGATTGACAGGTTTGATCTCCTTGCTGTCCAAGGGACTCTCAAAGTCTTCTCCAACACCACAATTCAGAAGAATCAATTCTTTGGCACCCAGCCTTATGATTCAACTCTCACATCTATACATGACTACTGGAAAAACCATAGATTTGACTATGCATACCTTTGCTAGCAAAGTGATATCTTTGCTTTTCAATACAGTGTCTATGTCATAGCATTCCTTCCAAGGAGCAAGCATCTGTATAGTTTAGCAACTCATCTAAATCAGAAGATTCTGTCAGTTCAGTCCAATTCAGTCACTCAATCATGTCTGAATCTTTGCAAATCCATGGAATGTAGCACGCCAGGGCTCCCTGTCCATCAGCAACTCTTGGAGCTTACTCAAACTCATGGCCATTGCATCGGTGATGCCATCCAACCATCTCATCCTCTGTTATCCCCTTCTCCTCCTGCCTTCAATCTTTCCCAGCATCAGAGTCTTTTCCAATGAGTCAGTTCTTCACTTCCAGGGGCCAAAGTATTGGAGCTTCAGCTTCAGCATCAGTCCTTCCAATGAATATTCAGGACTGATCTTCTTTAGGATGGACTTTTTGGATCTGCTTGAAGTCAAAGGGACTCTCAAGAGTCTTCTCTCACACCACAGTTCAAAAGCATCAATTCTTCAGCACTCAGCTTTGTTTATAGTCCAAGTCTCACATCCATACATTACTACTGGAAAAATCATAGCCTTGACTAGATGGACCTTTGTTGGTAAAGTAATGTCTCTGCTTTTTAGTATGCTGTCTAGGTTGGCCATAGCTTTTCTTTCAAGGAGCAAGTGTCTTTTAATTTCATGGCTGCAGTCACCATCTGCAGTGATTCTGGATCCCAATAAAATAAAGTCTCTCACTGTTACCATTGTTTCCTCATCTATTTGCCATGAAGTGATGGGACTGGATGCCATGATCTTAGTTTTCTGAATGTTGAGCTTTAAGCCAACTTTTTCACTCTTGTCTTTCACTTTATCAAAATTCTGTCTACATCATGTTCTCCACCATTAAATATCAAAATATTTTCACCATTGTCAAGAAACTTATACTCATCAGGAGTCACATAACCATTTTTTTGTTGTGATAGGAGGCTCTGGTTCTTCTGTTGCCTCCAGCTTATAATATGATTAATAGATTTGGTAAAGATAGCAATGGAAAACAAGCTGTTGTATTAAGTTACCTAAGGAATTAATAATTAATGCTCTTAAAAAACAGCTGTGAATTCACAGCTGCCTCCTTTATATTGCTACATCTTGGTAAGCTTTTGGTTCTTATGGATGGAAGGAATCATTATACACAAGAGGATCTGCAAACTGGTATGCTGTCATTTTCTAGCACACTGTGCAGTCTGGCCTTACACTCCCTTATTTTGCACTTCCAAGAAGTGTTTTCATATTTTTTATCTTCTAACAAGTTGATATACATAGCTATCATCACGCGTTATTTCATGAATACATGTCTCAGTTCAGTTCAGTTGCTCAGTCATGTCTGACTCTTTGCAACTCTATGGACCACAGCACAGCATGTTTCCCTGTTCATCATGCATTATTTCATGAAAGTATGCCTCCTCTTCACTATATAGTTTCATTATATGAAACTAAGTTTCATATAATGCAAAATTTTTTTTTTTTTAGCTTGTTTGATTGGTGATGGTATGTTACCAAATATTGCCTGCAACAACATTGACTGGCTCATGTTCAGATCCAGTTCAATCCCCTTTTCCCTACCAGCATGCAGGTATATTCTCAGCACACTTTGAAGTTAAGCCTAGTCAAGAGATAATGAAATATGATTTAACATAATAATTAATCCCTGATGTAAAACTATTTGCACTGAGATTTAATAATTGTACAAAGCAGGTGAGTTTATGATTACTAATAATTAACATCTTTTTGGTAGTTATGATGTGCTAGGCACCGTTTTAGAACATTTTTTTTTACATTTATTTCATATGATATAAAACTAAGACTGTGACCAAATTGAAAAGTGCAAATAAAATTCCTTCATTATACAGCTAAATACTGTAGTGTATATCTCCAGAAGGTCTAATTTTTCATACTTCTCTTTGTATCTAAAAACCTTATTATGATTCATATATACTTCTCATTCACTCAATTTTGGTGCACATGGATTCACTAGACACTCCAATTCTGCAGTGCAAGTGGAATGAATCAACTTATTGACAGTCAACTCCCACAGCCAACGTGGTTATAACTTACAGTTGAAAATAACTGTCATTATTCTGTACCAGAGGAATATATGCTAGTACTTTGAAACACAGATGCCATTTGAATTGGAAAATTAAGTTCACAAATGTAAATGACCACAAGACCTTCAGCTTAGAACTAGTATTATCAGGTACATTGTGTGAGAAAAATTACACACGTTGGAAGACTGTCATTACACACTGAGGTAACGATCCTAAATTGTAGAAGAATATGGTGAATGCATTAAGCAAAAGTGAAATAGAACATTTACCAGAATGCAAAGAAATAGAGGAAAGCAATAGAATGGGAAAGACTAGAGATCTCTTCAAGAAAATTAGAGATACCAAGGGAACACTTCATGCAAAGATGGTCTCAGTAAAAGACAAAATGGTAGGAGCCTAACAAAAGCAGAAGATATTAAGAAGAGGTGGCAAGAATACTCAGAAGAATTGTACAAAAAATATCTTCATGACCCAGATAATCACAAAGGTGTGATCACTCACCTAGAACTAGACATCCTGGAATATGAAGTCAAGTGGGCCTTATAAAGCGTCACTACAAACAAAGCTAGTGGAAGTGATGGAATTCCAGTTGAGCTATTACAAATCTTAAAAGATGATGCTGTGAAAGTGCTGCACTCAATATGCCAGCAAATTTGGAAAACTCAGCAGTGGCCACAGGACTGGAAAAGGTGTTTCATTCCAATCCCAAAGAAAGGCAATGCCAAAGACTGTTCAAAATACTGCACACTTGCATTCATCTCACATGCTAGCAAAGTAATGTTTAAAATTCTCCAAGCCAGTCTTCAGCAATACGTGAACCATGAACTTCCAGATGTTCAAGCTGGTTTTAGAAAAGGCAGAGGAACCAGAGATCAAATTGCCAACACCTGATAGATCATCGAAAAAGCAAGAGAGTTCCAGAAAAACATCTCTTTCTGCTTTATTGACTATGCCAAAGCCTTTGACTGTGTGGATCACAACAAACTGTGGAAAATTATTAAAGAGATGGGCATCCCAGATCACCTCACCTGCCTCTTGAGAAATCTATATGCAGGTCAGGAAGCAATAGTTAGAAATGGACATGGAACAACAGACTGGTTCCAAATAGGAAAGGGAGTATGTCAAGGCTGTTTATTGTCACCCTGCTTTTTTAACTTCTATGCAGAGTACATCATGAGAAGCACAGGGCTGAATGAAGCACAAGCTGGAATCAAGATTGCCAGGAGAAATATCAATAACCTCAGGTATGCATATGACACCACCCTTATGGCAGAAAGTGAAGAAGAACTAAACAGCCTGTTGATGAGAGTGAAAGAGGAGAGTGAAAAAGTTGGCTTCAAGCTCAACATTCAGAAAACAAAGATCATGGCATCTGGTCCCATCACTTCATGGCAGATCGATTGGGAAACAGTGGAAACAGTGGCTGACTTTATTTTTCTGGGTTCCAAAATCACTACAGATGGTGATTGCAGCCATGAAATTAAAAGACGCTTATTCCTTGGAAGGAGAGTTATGACCAACCTAGACAGCATATTAAAAAGCATTGACATTACTTTGCCAACAAAGGTACATATATTCAAGGCTATGATTTTTCCAGTGGTCATGTACAGATGTAAGAGTTGGACTATAACGAAAGCTGAGTACCAAAGAATCGATGAGTTTGAACTATGTTGTTGGAGAAGATTCTTGAGAGTCCCTTGGACTGTGAGGAGATCCAACCCATCCATTCTAAAGGAGATCAGTCCTAGGTGTTCATTGAAAGGACTGATGTTGAAGCTGAAACTCCAATACTTTGACCACTGGAAGTGAAGAACTGACTTATTGGAAAAGACCTTGATGCTGGGAAAGATTGAGGGCAGGAGAAGAAAGGGTCAACAACGGAAGAAATGGTTGGATTGCATCACCAACTCAATGGACATGGGTGTGGGTGGACTCCGGGAGTTGGTCATGGACAGAGAGGCCTGGTGTGCTGCAATTCATGGGTTCACAAAGAGTCAGACATGACTGAACAACTGAAATGAACTGAACTGAACTGAAATAGAACATTTACTAGAATATAAGTATTGACATGCCTAAGGAATATACCAAAACAAACTTTAAATTAGTTATAGTTTTTATGTGTAATCAGACTTTTCATATATAAATCCAGCCTTCTAAGGGAATAAATCTGAGAAAAAAATGGAAAAATAGGGTGAGATTTTACCTTTTATTCAATAAGAAGCCAAGATGTTTTGGGGTAATGAGAATCCACAAGCACTGACTCCTTAGGAACCAATTAGATTATATGTGAAGGGAAATTATTTATGCAACCACAAAATAAATTCAGAAATTTTCTTCCCTAGAACTTCCTTTATTTCTTCCTTTGTCAATTGTCCCTACCTTTCCTACAGAAGGTTTTTTGATTGCTTATATGAAAAGCCAAGTCCAGACATCAACACATATTCATATAAATACATGCTATTAAAAAATAAATCTATTTTATACAAACTGATGAAGAATAAAACATAATTGGATGCAGTCTTGTACCTGAAAGGAAGTGTCATTATTTATAAGCAGTCATAACCACATAGGTTATAATATAAATCACTCAAAAGAAAGGCAAGATATATAAGACGATTCTAAAGTGCAAGTTCACTTGAAACACACACACACATTAAACATATCTGCTGAATTTATGTTACTCTTACTGCCCTATATATATTCATCCCTTTTAATAAACAGATTATACTCAATTGCAATAATATTGACTTCTAATCTGGTACAATGCTTGTACCTGGAATAGAAATTATATCTATAATTTTCCAAAGGATGGGAGGGATATTTGTATAAAGCTCCAAGTATTTCAACATAGTCTTTCTGTTTTGATGCAAGTTATAATTTCTAATGAGAATATTATTCTGAGGTTAAATGATAACTTCATCCCATCCAGCACACCCAAACATGATGGCAGAGTGAAAACAAAATGCCTCTCCTTTGGAAAAAGAATGAAGTTGGGGAAAAATAGTTTATAGCATATTCTCTCTTGAAGTCCAGGAGGAAAAACAACAACAACAACAAACCACTCTGCCCAAGAGCATGGGCTTAGGTCAGTGAATTTAGCTGTCTCTAGATTTGTTTACTGGGATTATATATCTGAAATGTTTATCTTGTATGAGGAAGAGAAGTTAGGGATGTTCATGCATGCTATGTTGCTTTTATCATGTCTGACTCTTTGTGATCCTGTGCGCATAGTCTTCTAGGCTCCTTTGGCTATGGGATTCTCCAGGCAAGAATACTAGAGTGGGTTGCCAAGCCCTCTTCCAGGGGATCTTCCTGACCCAAAGGTGGAACCTGTGCCTCTTATGTCTTCTACATTGACAGGCATGTTCTTTACCACTAGTGCCACCTGGGAAGCCCAAGAAGTTAGGGATGGTCTTAGTCTGCTCTGACTTCCAGCTGGCACAATGGTAAAGAATCTATCTGTGAATTTGGAGACTCAGGAGACACTGATTTGATCCCTGGAGAAGGAGGATCTCTTGGAAGAGGAAATGGCAATCCACTCTAGTATTCTTGCTTGGAAAATTCCCTTGGACAGAGGAGCCTGGCAGGCTATACTCCATGTGGTCGAAAATAGACATGACTGGGCAACTGAGCACATATACACACTTGGTCTGTTCTGGCTGCTGTAACCAGATTCTGGTAGCTTGTAAACAACATCCACCTACTTCTCACAGTTCTGCAAGCTGGGAACTCTAAGAGCAAGTTGCCAGCATGTTCACGGTCTTGGGACTTTCCTCTTGTTTGCAGCTGACACCTTCCTCCTGTATCTTCACTTTGTAAAAGAGAGCAGGATCCCTACAGATTCTGATAAGAACAAGAAGCCTATTCTTGAGGCTCCCCTAACATGATCTGAGTGCTCTTCAAATATTGCACTTCCTTATATCATCACTCTGGGCATTAGGATTTCAATATATGAATTTGGAAGGGATGCAAACATTCAGACTATAGCAAGAGGACATGTTTGAGAGTTTTGAGATTGCATCCAACAAGGCACCTTCTTTAAAATCTAAACCTATATTTCTTTCAAAACTAGGAATTATTTTTTTTAGTAACCAAAATAATGTAGTAACCATGAATCAGGCAATTGACTTTGTGGTTTTCATCTCTAATTATCAGACTTTATAGCTCTTTCTGTCCTTTCAAACATTGGCCTACTGACTTACGTGTAGACCCAGAATTAGCCTATGTCTCTATAAACCATAACATAACCCATTTGATAGAAATTTACAATGGAACAAATTTTTCGTTATTTTAGAAATTTTCAGCAGAAAACATGCAACTCCATTGTTGTTCAATTTAATATTTAGGAAGATCTAAAGTAAAGAAGAAATATAATGTGAACCTCAGATGTGAGTCATATATATGTGTGTATAATTTTAAGTACTCAAGCAGTATAACTGAAAAAATTAAAAATAATGATAATTTCAAATATATAATTATTTAATTTAATATATCTAAAAGTGTGTATGTTTTATATGGTGAAATCACATTTTAATATTCAATAACCCCAGCACTGTGGTATTAATGTGGAGAGATCAATCTTTTCCATTTCTTTGTATGCTTTTCCTCTCACTCTTATTTACAATTCACAGTCAATTTTGCTGTCACTAACTTTACCTTGGAGCATAAAGATCTATTCCATAATTGACAGTCATTCCAGATTTTTGGTTACTAAAAAAAAAAAAAAGGATGTTATCACGTGCTTTGATCTGCTTTCATAAAGATTGTTTTATATTGAATCTATAAGAAGTACTCAACCAACTAAAACATTTTCACACATTTCTCCAGTGCTCTAAATCTCAATCCACAGTTACCACTATACTCCAGATTGAATTAAAAATATGTTTCAATTCTGTCACTTGTCATGTTCTGTGCTGACATGCCACTTTTCTGTACTACACATGGCGTTTTCTATTAAAGTGAAAAATTCAGCTCTGATTCTGGTCAGTAAAAAGGATATTCCATGGAACTAATAACCACAGTGCTCAGTATCTTACATGGAAAGAGGAGCAAAGACTAGATTCTAGAACACAAAATAATGACGAAGTTCCTGCCTTTCTCTATGTCTCTTGGTTCTTCTTATCTCTATCAGTACTCTGTAGGAATGCTCTGTGTTAGGACAAATAAAATGTTGAAATTTGTGCTTCACAGTTTCCCTGACCCTGTTAGAGGGAGCATCGGTCTGATCATAACCCTGTTTACTTGCTTGTGCACCAAGTCATGCTCACTGAATGTGGCATCCCCAGTGTGGTCCTACAAGTGTAGGAAACAAATCAACCTGAAAATCAGAAACTATCAGTCTACTAAAAAGAGGCTTTCACCTTGACACTTAGGTTTCTACATTATCTGCTTGACTTAATCAGTCAAGTTAAAATATCTCTGGAGAATACTTTTCTATTGTATCAACTCAGAGCAATCCTAATTAGCTGTCTTTTCTCTACCTTATTATGTATGGAAAGATTACATCAGGATGAAAAAGTTTGGCAAACTCAATATATTTATAATATTTAATGCTAACCAATGTGTTCTTTCTGAAGAATACATTGTGAAGAGTGAAATTTGTGAACAGTGAAACTTCATTATTTCCCATTAATCTGAAGAGTGGTGTATCAGAACCTTCTTCACACATGTATGTCATGAAGACCCTGATAGATTTGGAGGTAACGTGGCATCAGAGTCAAGAAGGACATCTTTCAGGTAGATCTAAAACCAATTTCTTTTCTAACAGGGCTGCTGAGTAACCATCAGGCTCAAGATACAATGCTAATATGACAAGAGCCTGGGATTAAAATGTTTGCCATAAAAATGTTAACATCATCTTGAGAACTTCAAATCTATGCCTATTATATATCAAAATCCACACAACTCAACAAAAAAACACCACAAATAATTCTATTTTTAAAAATGGCAGAAGATCTGAATCACATTTATCCAAAGAAGACATACAGACAGCTAACAGGTACATGAAAAGATGCTCAACATCACTAATTATTAAGGAAATTCAAACCAAAACCATAAGGAGTTATCACTTCATACCTCTCAAAATGGCCATTTTCAAAAAGATAATAAATAATAAGTATTAGTGAGGATATGGAGAAAAGAGAACTCTTGTGCACTGTTGGTGGAGTGAAAATTGGTTTTGCCACTATGGGAAATAGTATTGAGGTTCTTTAAGAAATTTAAAACAGAAATTCCAAAAGATCCAGTAATTCTACTTATGAATATTTATTCAGAGGAAACAAAAACACTATCTCAAAAAGACATATACACCCCCATGTTCTTTGCAGCATTATTTGTAATAGATAAGATATGGAAAAAACTTGAGTGACTATCTACAGATGAATAGTTAGGGAAAACCTAATAAATACATGTATATACACATTTAGTTCAATTTAGTCATTCAGTCATGTCCAGCTCTTTGCCACCCCATGGACTGCAGCATGCCAGCCTTCCCTGTCTGTCACCAACTCCTGAGCTTGCTCATATTTATGTCAATTGAGTTGGTGATGCCATCCAACCATCTCATCCTCTGTTGTCCCCTTCTCCTCTTGTTTTCAATCTTTTCCAGCATCAGGGTCTTTTCCAATGAGTCAGTTCTTCCCATCAGGTGATCAGAGTATTGGAACTTCAGCTTCAGCATCAGTCCTTCCAATGAAAATTCAGGACTGATTTCTTTTAGGAGTGACTGGTTGGATCTCCTTGATCAAATTGTCCACAGGACTCTCAAGAGTCTTCTCCAACATCACAGTTCAAAAGCATCAGTTCATTAGCATTCAGCTTTCTTTATGGTCCAACACTCACATCCATACATGACTATTGGGAAAACCATAGCTTTGACTATATGGACTTTTGTCGGTAAAGTAATGCTTCTGCTTATTAATATGATGTCTAGGTTTGTCATAGCTTTTCTTCTAAGGAGCAAGTGTCTTTTCATTGCATGGCTGCAGTTACTATCTGCAGTGATTTTGGAGCCCAAGAAAATAAAGTCTCTCACTGTTTCCATTGTTTCCCCATCTGTTTACCATGAAGTGATGAGACTGGATGCCATGATCTTCATTTTTTGAAAGTTGAGATTTTAGCCAGTTTTTTCACTCTCCTCTTTCACTTTCATCAAGAGGTTCTTTAGTTTTTCTTCACTTTATGCCATAAGGGTGGTTCATGTGTATATCTGAAATTATTAATATTTCTCCTTGCAATCCTGATTCCATCTTGTGCTCCATCCAGTCTGACATTTCACATGATGTACTCTGCACGCTGCTGTTGCTGCTGCTGCTAAGTCACATTAGTCGTGTCCGACTCTCTGTGACCCCATATGGTAGCCCACCAGGCTCCACTGTCCCTGGGATTCCCCAGGCAAGAACACTGGAGTGGGTTGCCATTTCCTTCTCCAATGCATGAAAGTGAAAAGTGAAAGTGAAGTCGCTCAGTCGTGTCTGAATCTTCGCGACCCCATGGACTGCAGCCCACCAGGATCCTCCATCCATGGGATTCTCCAGGTAAAAGTACTGGAGTGGGTTGCCATCGCCTGTACTCTGCATAGCAGTTAAGCAAGCAAGGTGACAATATACAGCCTTGACTTATTCCTTTCCCAGTTTGGAACCAGTCCATTGTTCCATGTCTGATTCTAACCGTGGTTTCTTGACCTGCATACAGATTTCTCCATGCAGGTAAGGTGGTCCAATATTCCCACCTCTTCAAGAATTTTCCACAGTTTGTTGTGATCCACACAGTCAAAGACCTTAACATAGTGAATGAAGCAGAAGTAGATATTTTTCTGAAATTCTATTTCTTTTTCTATGATCCAACGGATGTTGGCAATTTGATCTCTGATTCCTCTGCCTTTTTGAAATTCAGCTTAGACATCTGGAAGTTCTTGGTTCACAGACAGTTGAAGGCTAGCTTGGAGAATTTTGAGCATTACTTTGCTATCCTATGAAATGAGTGCAATTGTGTGGTAGTTTGAGCATTCTTTAGCATTTCCTTTCTTTGGGATTGGAATGAAAACTGACCTTTTCCAGTCCTGTGGCCACTGCTGAGTTTTCCTAATTTGCTGGCATACTGAGTGCGTCATCTTTTAGGATTTGTAATAGCTCAGCTGGAATTCCACCAGCTTTGTTTGTAGTGGTGCTTCCTAAGGCCCACTTGACTTCGCACTCCAGAAAGTTTGGCTTTAGGTGAGAGATCACACCATCATGGTTATCTGGGTCATGAAGAGTTTTTTGGTATAGTTCTTCTGTGTATTCTTGCCACCTCTTTTCTGTACATATTTATTAAACTAACTAACTAACATCTAGCCATAAAAAGGACTGAAATCTTTCCATTTGGGACAACAGGGACCTTACGCTAAGGGCATTATGCTCAGTGAAAAAAGTGACAAGATACAGAAAACAGATTGAAGGATGCCAAAGGGAAAGGGGAATAAGCAAAACAGGTGAGGTGGGTCAGAATGCCCAAACTTCTAGGTATAAAATAATTTCTGGAGATGTAAAGATGAACATCGTGACTACAGTTAATAATTCTGTATTGCATAATTGAAAATTGGTAGGAGACTAGATCTTAAAAATTCATAAGAAAAAAACATATAACTGTATGGTGATGCATATGAAATAGATGTATTGTGGTGACCATTTCAAAACATGTCAAATCACAGTGCTATACATCTGAAACTAACATGATGTTTTCTATTGATTACACCTTAATTAAAAATAAAAAGACCACTCAATGGTTATTTCTACCTGTCAGAGGCCTAAGCATTGGAAGCTGTGGACCATCTTCAAGTCTGGCTGAGAGAAGAGTCTTCAGAAGAGAACCGCCGAAGAGGGCACCTGATGCCTTCACACTCCTTCTGACCTCTGCTTTCGGGGCGGTTAACTGAGGAGCCACAGCAGGACATTCTCTCTGAACTCCTCCTGGGCTGCAGCCTTTGCAGCAGTGGCCAGCTCTTCCTTCTTCAGACACTCCTCAGCAGGGCTGAGACATGACCATCCGCGGGTGCCCATGGGAGGGGCAGGCAGGCCTGCGCAGAACCTGGGCCAGCCTCCACCACTTCCGCTGGAGTCAGCTCCATTGTGATAGCTCTGGCATCGTGTCCTCAACAGCAGAGGGGAGTCTGTGACCAGAGCTGTACAGGCAGATTCAAAGAAGATGCCTTTAATGCAGGTGGTCATGAAAGCCTCAGGGTCCATCATCACAGGAAGTCGCGACTCCTGGGAAAGCCACCAGTCTCCTATGAGTGAGGTTCCAGGAGGGAGGTGACCAGCAGTAGGAGTGGTGCTCATGGCCCAACTTGCTGGCTGCAGGTCTTCTTGGAGGATGTGGTGCTGACGTCAATCTGGTTTCCAATGGTAACAGTTGTGCCTGATCTGCCAGCAGGAGCTTCCTCCAGATTCTCATCAGATTTAAAGGCACCCCCATCACTTTTCAGGGCTTCCCTGACGGCTCAGAAGTAAAGCGTCTGCCTGCAATGCAAGAGATCGGGGTTCAGTCCCTGGGTTGGGAAGATCCCCTGGAGAAGGAAATGGCAACCCACTCCAGTACTCTTGCCTGGAATATTCCTTGTACTGAGAAGCCTGATAGGCTACAGTCTACCTATCAGGCTTCTCAGTCCATGGGGTTGCAAAGAGTCACTGAGGGAATTCACTTTCTCTTTCCATCACTTTTCCTTTTGTACATGTTGCCTTCCATTTGAGAGTGAAGGTTGTGGGTTCCTGCTACATGGGATTTGAGGAAATCCTCCGTCACTTGCAGGACATCAAGGACTCTGGGCATTATGAAAGCTTCCTTTTAGTCAGGATGGGGACCAAGAACAATGCTGTGTGACCCCTCTCCAGGCAGCAAGGAATGACTTGCTTGGTAGCACTGGTCTTGAGAGGCTTGGTTGTGGCTCTTATTATAATTATGAATCAGTATTAACTCTCTACTTGTGAAACAGAAGAGGATTTTATTTATATACCATCTTAGTGTTACATGTAACTTATAACAAAATAATAGTACAATTAAAGGGATTAAAATGACAGTAAATAAAAGAATCCTTGTCTGACATTTTTTGAGAATTTTAATTTCAATTGTGTATTTTCTGTCCCTTCAGAGGCTTTACTTTTTGTCATATTTCTTCTAAAAACTTACAGTATTCCAATTGTTTGAGGGGGACACACCATGCTGCCTGTGGTATCTAAGTTCCCTAACCAGAGATCCACACCCCATGCACTAGAAGCACAGAGTCTTAATAATTGAACCCACGGAAGTTCCTGCAACTTCTGAATACAATGGCAATGATTTTCTGAATTCCTTATTCTCAGTATATTTTGACATCATCAGGATCTCCAAATCTTGTCACATTTTTATCTCTTCATCAGTTTGTTCTTAACCTTTTTCTTTCCCAAGTTGGCCTAGATCACAAAGGTTTTCAACTCTCATCCTGTATAATTCTTAACTCCTTTGCTCTTTATTTGGATATCTCTCCAAACAAACCACAAGCTTAGTAAAAAAAAAAAAAAAAATCGACCATATGGAAATTAACTTCTATGGGAAATTCTACTGAAGAAATAAAAAACACACCCACACTTCTGCCTGCCAAACCCACCTCCAACATTCACTCCAGGATCCAATGAAGTGATACACTGAATTATTTTTTCCTAACCTGAATCATCAGTTAGCAGGTTTTAATATAATATGTCTCAGTTATCCCTACCATGTTTCAAAAAGCCATTCCAAGTATTTAACATGATTTCTTCGATTATTCTAACATCACGCCATCATTCTCAAATTCATCACCACTTCATCAAAAACAAATGAAAAACAAGCAAAGAGGCCAATTAATTGGAGCCTCACTTGAGTTGTTCTCTTCCACCTACCAAAGAAATTACTATTCTCTATTATCCTTCCCTGTAGTTAATACCTCCATCTTCCTTCTAAATTACATGATGCCCTGCATATATCCTTACATTTCTCTAATTTAAACAAATGAAAAAAATCAACTGTGTCTCCTTTTAGAAAAGACATCCCAATTGGTCTATTGCAATTAAATTTAAGATACAAGTGGGAATAGTTATACCCAAAGTGTAATGGATAACCTGGAGAAACTTTGGTTAGTTTGGATATCTTGGGTTAGTTGCCTCTAGCAATAAGCCATTTTATTTTATTTGGGTTTCATAAGAGTTCTGTGAATTCACTATGGTATGCATGGTGGCATGAAGGAGAAATTGGTCCAAAGTGATCAAGGAAAGACTGTGTAAGTTGGAAACTTTTGCAGAACACTACTATTGATGATAGACAAGAGGCCCAGCCATGAAGCTGCAGGAAATTTATATACTCGGTGTCAGTAAAATTCTGTGATCCAAGGTAGCATTAAATCTGTGTGAAATGGTGAATAATGAAAGGTGAGTAATTTCACATTCATGACCTACCTTTCTTAATCATTAATTGAATTTACTCCTTTAAGAAGAAAATGCAATGCTAAAAATGTTTGTGTAAGGAGTCTCAAAATTTTCACTTCCTAAATTAAATACTGAAATGATTTCATCAGTACATTTGACCCAAGTACAAATTTCAATGCTTTTCTTAATAAGTTGTATTTCATTGTTAAGATACTAATATGATGTAAGGAAAACATGATGGATATTTTTATAAAGTGCTCCCTACATATTGATAGCTTAAGGTGAACTGTGTCAGATTCATGACCTCTGAAGAAGAGAATTTAGCTTTGGGACAGGAGATAGGCTTGATTAGTCAGAGCTTTGGTGTAGCAGAGTTTTATTAAAGTATAAAAAGAGACAGATAAAGCTTCTAATATTGACACCAGAAGGGGGCAGAAAGTCTTATCAAGGCTTACATAGTTTTTCAATTGTTTACTAACAATAGAAAGGTCTTGCCAGACCAACAGAAAGGCAATGCCAAAGAATGATCAAACCACCACACAATTGAACTGATCTCACACACTAGTAAAGTAATGCTTAAAATTCTCCAAGCCAGTATTCAACAATATGTGAACCATGAACTTCCAGATGTTCAAGCTGGTTTTAGAAAAGGCAGAGGAACCAGAGACCAAATTGCTAACATCCACTGGATCATCAAAAAGCAAGAAAGTTCCAGAAAAACATCTATTTTTGCTTTATTGACTCTGCCAAAGCCTTTGACTGTGTGGATCACAATCAACTGTGAAAAATTCTGAAAGAGATGGGAATACCAGACAACCTGATACCTCTTGAGAATCTATATACAGGTCAGGAAGCAACAGTTAGAACTGGGCATGGAACAACAGACTGGTTCCAAATAGGAAAAGGAGTAAGTCAAGGCTGTATATTGTCGCCCTGCTTATTTAACTTCTATGCAGAGTACATCATAAGAAGAGTTGGGCTGGATGAAGCATAAGCTCGAATCAAGATTGCCAGGAGAAATATCAATAACCTCAGATATTCAGATGACATCACCCTTATGGCAGAAAGTGAAGAAGAACTAAAGAGCCTTTTGATGAAAGTGAAAGAGGAGAGTGAAGAAGTTGGTTTAAAGCTCAACATTCAGAAAACTAAGATCATGGCATCTGGTCCCATCATTTCATGGCAGATGGACTGGGAAACAGTGGAAACAGTGGCTGACTTTATTTTGGGGGGCTCCAAAATCACTACAGATGGTGACTGCAGCCATGAAATTAAACGACACTTACTCCTTGGAAGAAAAGTTATGACCAACCTAGACAGCATATTAAAAAGCATTGACATTACTTTGCCAAAAAAGGTCCATCTAGTCAAGGCTATGGTTTTTCCAGTGGTCATGTTGTGAGAGTTGGCCTATAAAGAAAGCTGAATGGATGCTTTTGAACTTAAGTGTGGGAGAAGACTCTTGAGAGTCCCTTGGACTGCAAGGAGATCCAGTCTATCCTAAAGGAAATCAGTCCTTAATATTCATTGGAAGGACTGATACTGAAGCTGAAACTCCAATACTTCGGCTACCTAATGCGAAGAACTGACTCATTTGAAAAGACCCTGATGCTGGGAAAGATTGAAGGCAGAAGGAGAAGGGGATGGCAGAGGATGGGATGGTTGGATGGCATCACCAACTCAATGGACATGAGTTTGAGTAAACTTCAGGAGTTGATGATGGACAAGGAGGCCTGGCGTGCTGCAGTCCATGGGGTTGCAAAGAGTCACATGACTGAGTGACTGAACTGAACTGAAATGAAGCAAACCCACTCCCACAAAATATATGTTAAATTAATAGGATTAGAACTAACAATAGAAAGGTCTTACCAGACCCAATCCCAAAACATATGTCTTAATATAACAAGATTAGTCAGAAGGTTCCTATTGAGAAGGATAAATATGTCCTCAAGCAAGATACATTGTTATTATATAATCATTAGAACAGAGCTTAAGGAAAAACATGCCCTTGAGCAAGATGAGTTGTTTTGTTGTGTAATCATTAGCTCAAGGCTTAAAGAAGTTAGTCATAAAGATTATTGTTCTAACAACTCAGACTTAAGGGAAAAAATGCCTTATGTGACTAAGACAAAGCAATGTAGAAAAGAAAAAGACAAAATTTGTTTGTCATATTGCTGGTCAAATGTCCTTTATACAACTCAAAATATACTATATATCTCTTCTCATACTTCTTCATGAAATCTTTATTCCCTTTATCTAACCTCCTAAACATAGTATGTAAGATCATTTATAGACTAGTGATCAAACTCTTTAGTCTCTAATATAAATGATTTACCCTCAAAATTCATGTTGTCACCTTGCAAAACTAATTGAAGATAGGCAAATACATAAGCCTCTGATGTCTTTGGGCTATTACTCAGCCTGAAACGACCTTAGTGATTAACTTCATTCTTTGCTTTATTTAGTTATCACCTCTGCTATAAAACTTCAGTTTAGACACTACATCTTCTGATTTGTGGAAATTAAGCCTTGGAAATTAAGCCTTCAGTATTCACACAACGTTTCTTCTTTGTATTCCTGAGGCTTTTCCAATCATTCTGCATTATTTGACTTTATTTTCATTAGTTTCTTAAAGTCAATAGCTTTTGGATTTCCTCTAGATATTTTTATAAAAAACATATGATATAAAATAAAATAGGCAAGTATCGTTTATTGAAAATAAAATGAAAGAGGATATCTTGTTTCAGTTAGAGTCTGGTATATCACTTAATCAGGTGATTTTTCCTTGTTTGAATTTTGCTGATTTTCTCATTGTTTTACTTTTGTCATTGTATTACTTTATGTCATCACAATAAGAGAAATACATTTGAAAGAACAAAGATACATGAATATATTAGAAAACGTTGAGATACAATATCATCAGTTAAGATAAAATACCTTTTAACATATGAAATTCTAGGTTTTGTTCATTTTAATACATTATTTTTATGTTTTTATCTTGTGACAGTCCTAGAATTTTTTTAAAGCTTGGTTAAATGTTGTACTTGGAACACTCAAATTTTATATATAAAAATGTAAAATATAATTTTATTTATGATTACTCAGTTTAATAAGACATTCTTAAAAATGATCATTGCATAAGAGGGAGACAAGCTGCTTGCTTTGCTAAAGGGAATTGGCAAAAAAAAGCTAATTGTATAACTTGCATCTCTTTTTTGCAAATATTATTCCAGGGAAAAGTCTTATAAGACTGTTTCACTTACTTGAATACTTTAATGTGCATCAATTATGAATGGTAATACATCCATAGATTCTTTATAATAACAACAATGATTATAGCAGCAATATATATTCTTAAGATGGGGCTTCCCCTGCGGTTCAATGGTAAAGAATCTACCTGCCAAACAGAAGATGTGGGTTCAATGCCTGGGTTGGGAAGATCCCCTGCAGAAGGAAATGGCAACTCACTCTAGTATTCTTGTCTTAGAAATCCCATGGACAGAGAAGCCTGGCAAGTTGCAGTCCATACGGTCACAAACGTCGCACATGACTTAGTGACTGAACAACTGCAATAGTACTTAAAATAGCAGTCAGTTTCTCATTAGATTATTTAATTAAATACACAGAATTTAAATAACAACAGTTATGCAATTTAGTGAATGCAATATGACATTTTCAGTAGCATTTTATACTAGTTCATAATAATGGAGAACAATAAATCATTTCTAGGAGGAGACAGTAAATCTCTAAATGAAGTTTGTTTTGACAACACATTTTGTTTTCATGCTTAAAAAAGACTTTATATTTTATTGTGGTGTGTGTATATATTTAGATTATGATAATATACACATAAATATACCTATTCAGATTATGAATGAAGTGAAAGTGTTGGTCATTCGTCATGTCCGACTCTTTGTGACCCCATGGATGCCCACCAGGCTCCTCTGTCCATGGGATTCTCCATGCAAGAATACTGGGGCTGTGCTGTGCTTACTCACTCAGTCATTTCTGACTTTTTGCAACCCCATGGACAGTAGACCACCAGCCTCCTTCTGTCCATGGGAATTCACCAGGCAAGAATTCTGAAGTGGATTGCTGTGCCCTCCTCCAGGGGATCTTCCTAGCCCAGGGACCAAACTCAGGTCTCCTGATTTGCAGGAAGATTTTTTTTTTACCATCTGAGCCACCAAGGAAGCCCTAGAATATGAATACACTTATTCATAATCTAATATATATGTATTATTTTGACTTATGTCAATTGGAATTTGAAGACATGATTTTGTGGATAAATTCATGTAATACACCCATTTAAGGTATATGTGGAATTAAATACTTTTACCATATATTAGCTGAATAGTGGATTTATCTAGGTTAAGAAAATGTATTACAAGAATGCATTACCATTGACACTAGAAACTTAAAACCTCAGGAGAGTTTGATTGCAGATTTATTTTTTATTTTTATCAAAATCATATATGCAGAAGATTAGAAAACAAATGATACAGAGGAGCTTATGATGACAAATAAAAGATCTATTTTTTGTGTCTTCCTAAGCTTACAAATTCATTTATAAATTTTAGAGAAGTACCTTTAGTTTTCTGATATGATAGAGAATTGTCAAGTTTCTCCTTTCTCAATAATAACATTGCAAATCCTCAGTAATCAACTTTTCCTATGACAAAAATATTCATATGCTGTGCTTTACTTAGTTGCTCAGTTGTGTCCAGCTATTTGTGACCCCATGGACTGCAGCCTGCCAGGCTCCTTCTGTCCATGGGGATTCTCCAGGCAAGAATACTGGAGTGGATTGCCATGCCCTCCTCCAGGTGACTTTCCCAACCAGGGATAGAACCCAAGTCACCCTCATTGCATTCGGATTCTTTACCCTCTGAGCCCATGTTCATAAAACTATTTTTTTCACAGCGTAGAATCATATTGACAATTGTGAGATATTTTAACACTTACCCTTCCCTCTACCACTCTTCATTTAATTCTCTTCCTTTGCATTTTCTGCAATTACTCAATCATTATTATGCAAATTCTGGTCACTTCACTACCAGGACTCAATGTGAAAGTGTATATTTTCTCCTAGAATTATTTAAGTTACAAATTTTTATGTCATATTTTGGAAACGTCACATGTATAGAGTTCAAATGGAGTCTCTAGCTTAGCACTAATCCAGATCATCTTCTAGGCTCTTGATCATTACAGCTAATCTACAAAATTTCCCTCCTGCTCCTTCTTACTTCCATGACATTCTACCCACCTGATCAAATTCAGATTCATTGAACTCAGGGCTGCCTCTGAGCATGTTTTTCAAGTTCTTCTCTTCACCTTTATTCTATGCCTGATCTAGTACATTGAATGCAGTTTTATTCTCTTTCTTTTTGTATCTTCATCTTTTACTAGAATATATTTTCCTGTAGATGTAAAGAAATTGTACTTAACCTTATGAATCCTTCCAAGGTCTGAAAAGGCCTCATGTGCTTTCATATGTCCTTTGATATTTTGGCTTGATATGTAATTCTTAGTTTATTTTTTTTTCACTTTTTAAAATTATTTATTTTTTAAATTATGAAAGTGTGATAACACATTTAGAGGAAACTTGGAAAATACAGAATAAAGTTACATATAGTTCAAAAAATAATGTTCAGCACATTGAAGGCAGAAATGAACTGATATAAATCATATATAACCTATAATCAAGTTGGAAGTTATTTAAGTGAGTAAATTCATATTTTTACTTTTAAAAACCTGTCAGTAAATACTGCTATCCATTTGGAAAATAACAAAGCAATACAAAATCAGATTCTTAATTTATATACTCATCATTTGATAAATATTTTCAGCATGTACCAAGTGCCAGGTTGGATATTGCTTATTAAGAATATACTGTTGACCAAAATAGATATGATAAAGACAAAAGCATGAAACAAAGTCAAGTGCTTATGTTCTTACTAGGTTGTAAATGACTATGACAAGAACACTGAATATTCAGTATTTAGTAGAAAGTGTATAATCTACTATGCTTTAAATTTACATATACTGATTGAAAGAATAAATAGGAACTGGGATAATAAAGTAACATTTACTAATAATAGAGATAATAAAAGCAAAATGCTACATGGATAGTATGGAAGTTTTATGAAATTAGTGAAACACTTTATGTGGGAGAATTAAAAGGAGTAGGTAACTTATCTAAATAAAAGCTTGAGCTTTATTTGAAATACTCTTTTAAATTATCCATAAAATTATTTAATGCACCTCTTATCTTTTTTTTCCCTATTGTCTGACTCCTTCTCTTCCAAAGTCATAAAAAAATATTAACATTAAATATTTAAGAACAACTTGAAACATTTTGTTGGCAATAATGGATGCTTAAGGAGTGTTACAATAAGGTGATTTGATCCATAAGTCAGGATATAATCTCTAGAGACCTTGGGGACAAGGAGTTTAAATGAGCTTTTAGAAAGCTGAGGGAAAAGCACATGCACACACACTCTTGACCTTAGAAAACTCTTTGGAGATTGCATAATGAGGTCTATTATAACATGAACAATAGTTAAAAGGGCACTTAGGATTCCAGGTGACTTCTTTTGTAAAGAGGATTCAATTGTTTGTTCTATATTAATTATACAATTAGTATTTCTTTGTTCTTAAGGAATGTTTTTGTCTGGGTTCTGTAGAAGATAGAACTTGGAGCAAAACTTAATGTTCATGCTTTATTTATTGTGTGGTGCAATTCTAGGACAGGATGGGGGAAATGGAAGCAGAGAAAGCTGTAACACAAATACAAGGTTTTCTGAGATATCGAAGCAGGCTGGTTCTGAGGCTGTAATTGATCATCACCATCTACTTCCCTATCACCTATCATGATATTCTCTTGTTTCTAACCAGTAACATGGCTGTTTGGGGTTGCCTGAGTGGTCTTGCCTTTTTTGGATTATGGTCATTGTAACTACTAATTGATAGTTATTACTGGGTATGATATATGACGTGATGGCCCCAGGGAGTTGACTTGACCCCAGGTATATTACCTTTGCCCTATTTTGTGTTTAGAACCCAATATCCACATTGCAATACAGGATGAATGCCCCAGACAATAATGCATCTCCTTCCACCTATTGTTAGTTGGAGATCAAACTGGCCAGATGGTAGTTTCAACTTGTCACATGTGTTCACTTCTAGGAAACAAGACTCCTATACCAGCACTATTAATGTTGGAATGAGAACCTCAAATGGTCCAGTGAGTCTGTGGAGCGCTGGTCCTCTTCTTTGCAATTCTCTCTCAGATAGCGTTGAACACCATGCATTGACTATTGGTAGTTTAGTGCATATTCCACATTCTAGTTGGCAGAGCCCTAACCCTGCGGGATGATATGTCAAAGGTGATATCTTCAGTAGACTGCTTCATCGCTCTGTTAGGGAGCCTACTTCTGGAAAAGATAGTGAATCCTGTGTCATAAACCAACTGTTATTTTTTTTTCCTCATTACATTTGAGAATGAGGGCCTCTGTTCTTTTGATTTGCTTTACACTTACCTCATTAAAGCATTTTACATATGACACTAATCCTAAAAATGGCTTTGTCACTTGATCTCCTCACTCTTCAAGTCCTTTTCGTCCCAACAAAAGAATCATCTTTCAGAGCTCACAGAACTTTCTTACCAATCTATCAAAAAAAAAAAAAAAATTGCACTGTTCCATTTCTTAAGAGCTCACTATGAATCAATGGTAGATAGAAGAGGAGATGGCAACTCGCTCCAGTATTCTTGCTGGGGAAATCCTATGGACAGAGGAGCCTGGCAGGCTATAGTCCATGGGGTTGAAAACAGTCAGACATGACTGATCACATGAGTGGATAATATAGTTTCAGACTGGATTTTAAAATTTGGCAAATATTTATCTTTTGTCTATCCTAGAAATAAATTTAGTGGATTTTTTTGGTTGTTCCTATGTTTTCTATTCCAACAAATAATTAATATCATTTATATTTCTTACTCTCACTCATTTATCATATCACATGTGTTTGGACCAGCTAGGAATTTTAGTTTGATACCCTAAGTTTAAATACATTTTTCATCTCAGTATTTTCATTTTAATCAGAATCAAAGCCTTAAATTAAAATGATGAAGCAGTATGAAGAAATTATTAAGGCAGGGAGCAATATTTCTTTTTATTAGTATATTTAAATAAAACATCACTTGATTTAGGTTTATTCTAATACCTGCAAGTAAATTTCATTCTTTATGTTTCTAGACTTCAAAACATTTCAGATTCAACCTAAATCAAATTAGCTAATATGTTTTGTATCATAAATAACACATTTCTAAAGCAGATAAAAAATAGTTGTATCCTAAAATGCTTTATCTTTTATGCAAAATAGCTATGAACTTAGATTATAAATATCAAAGAGCATTGATTGTGTATTAGTAACTATAGGAATATTATACTTGTCTTCTAGTAACTTGCATTCTAATTAATATAATACCACACATCTCTCATATCTTATTTAATTGCTTAAAATTTTTCTCCTAAGATGTTTGAATCTTGAGTATTTAGTCAAAAGAAGAATATTTGAGAAACTTTTGGGAAGAACATTTTCATAAGAAATGAATTTGGGAGTCTGTTGATAATATAGGACTTAATGAACAATTAATTTAGAAGAAACAACTTTGAACTAGTTGAAGAAGCCAGTCTTGTTTCTAGAAATGTCAGAGAGATGTGTAACAATTGTACGTATTTATGGTGAAATATTAAAAGCTTTTTCTGTGTATACACTTTAATAAAACTGGAATAAATGCAGGATAAATATTTCTTAGTCATTTTTATTTTATTTGCAACAAAAAAATCACTGATATTTTATACTTAACACAGAAGTAATTATGCATGCCCAATAAGAAAAAGGAAATGTTATACTGAAGAGTCCAGTGAAAAGCATAAGCTAATCATGCAAATATTCCAAATTCTTTCAAGGTACAGAAAAATGAGACTAAAGTACATTTCAGAAGTGCTCGTTCTGAAATGATACTTCATTGAAGCATTGTTTTCACTATGAAAGAGAAGTCAGTTTACCTCCGTGGTTTGGTGATGCAGCTGAGACTAAGGAGAGTTATCCTATCCTTTCAGTGAATCCACACAATTTAAGAGAGACTTAGATAAAACTGTGTTGACAGGAACATCCTAAATATGTGTGGTAAGTCGATGGTATTGATTTCAGTTATGTCTGATTTCTGCCTTGGGATTAACAACTTAGAGTTTGGGCCCAAGTTAGCCATTACATATGATTTCATGGCCCCTTGCTCGTCCCATTCCTCACGTTTCTCATTGAACAATCGTGACTCCATTGATGCCTTAGAAAGCTGTGTCAGCCTAGCTATTCAAGGACATACTGGAACTTATTTAACGGAAGTTTACATGAACCTAATCAGAGTCAGAGGAAGAAAATGCTTGACAGCATCTGTGTTCTCTGCATGTTTTGAAAATACATAATTCAGGAAGCTGGGGACAAGGAGACTTTCTTTGTATATGATTTTAAAGTTATTCTGTTGGGAACAGGCCTGTGTCAATTTCGAATAGAAGTAGACGGCATTCAGAGTTACAGTTCTCCTTGATCTTTTCCAGATACCAATGAATGAAAGCTGAATACTAAATTCTTCCACATGCTATTTGTTAAGCACACCTTTTTTCAGCAAGCTGTTATAAAGCACTGCATGTATTCTATTCTGGAGATTTGAATTTGAAAATGACTCCTTTATGTTCTCTGATCCAAATTTACTTAAATGATTCATTCCAAAAAGAGGTTTGTATTCTAGAGGCAGAATTCTCTTACCCTTAGGAGCAATACAAGGCTGCCAATACTTAGATCCATTAGTTGGACACAGCAATAAGTAGTCACCAAGTCTTGGGTTTCATTCCTAATAGTACCTGTTTCACAGTTGGCAAGATGCCCAGTGTCTGCTTATAGAGGGATACAGAAGATTCTAAATATTTCAAGCAAACAATTCACCTGTACTACTAACCTCAAAAAAGAAGTCTCATTTTTATAACCTATACAAGCCACTAATTTCATACTTGGACATGTCCTCACTCACAATACTAATCATATTTAGGAAACCTTTAAATATTAATCAAATAAAACACAGCAAAACTGCATGAAGTAGTCACATTGGAAGCCTGAGTTTTCTGCTTAGAAAGTTGATAGACTCTCCAGAAACATAGACTGACCTCATACACTCATGGCATCACATAGCACATTCATAAATAAGACATATTTTTTCATTTGAATATTTAATCACCTATGATTCACTCGGGATAGAGCACAAATGGAAAACTGTTTAACTTCCTTACTTGGCCTACATGATGGAAAACAGTCATGGGGAGGGAGCATTCAATATTAGTAAACAGATTCAAACAGGATTGGATGCATTAGGAAAAAGTATGTGTTCTAGGTATGCTGAGTTTGGAAGACATCTTTCATTTCTTTTTTCAGAATGAGATTAATATGAAGCTGGTCAGTTAGAATTAAGAGTATATGACTTAAGTGGAACTGGAGCTAAAGTATTCATTTGACCTTTAAAAATAAATTTTGAAAGGGAACCACAGATAGTTTCTTCTTGGAAAGAGTACTTCTCTCTGTATTTCTATCAAAGGTCAAGGCAAACCCATAGTGAAGGTGGAAGGGATATTGACATTTTGGAGAGATAAGCACACAGTCCAGTTTGTCAGTTTAATTAAATAATCAAGAATTTAAATTTCAAGCACCTTTAAAGAATAAATGCATATAACTCTAACAGCAGCATTCTGTATCATCACAGAAATTAAGCATGCCTTTTGTTATCTCAATGAGTTCTAGCAGGAGGAGAAAGAAAAGAAAGTCCTCAATAAGGCAGTAGTATCAATTTATTTCTACATATAAGTAAATGAATGTAAATAAGTATATTGAATGCATATATGTGTGTACTTGTATTTTAGAAATATTGCTAAGGGTTTCTGGGGTCCTGGTGGCATTGCCTGACCTTGCCAATGGCTACACTGTATGTTTTACCTCAAGATAATGTAGACTCTGTGGGGCTCCATTTATATTTCTGTAAGATTGCAGGAGAGGAAGAGGTCACACAGTTTCTAGTATTCTTTGATTCTCCTTATCTTTAATTTAAAACTAAACTTTTCTTTTAAAATTTTGTGCCTTCTGTAGATTATCATCAATGGCTGATACTCAGAAAAATGCAGTTTGGAAGACTGGAATTCCTGGATAGCTTTGAAACTGCTTCTCGGAGAGTTGTACTTCTGGAAACTTACAGCAAGAAACCATAGTGCTTTTAGGTCCTACTTTAAAGCAAGATAACACTTTGCTACTCAAAGATGATAGGAAAATGAAATATGAAGGTATGTGATTTTTCTTATCAAATACTGATCATATCCTCAATGGCAAATGTGTTTTATTTGATAATATTTTAACTGTGTTTGCATTATTGACTACACTGTGTGAACATCTTATGTGTGAGCTTGCAGTTTATGAGATTTGTTTTCCTAAAAATTATCTTTAATATTCTGGATTACTAAGGAATAAAAGCAAAGTTCACTAAATAAAGAAAAATGCCCTCAATGTGGCCTGTAATTAGAGTGAATTCATGAAACGTGTTGCTTTAACATTTTAAAGGGATTCATGGCAATTGTCTGCAGAGAGCCTCCATTTTTATGAAACGGTGAACTGAAGGGAACAGACAGTGGAAGATCTGCCAGTTACTTCTTCCTTTGCCCCGGTTACTAACATCGTTTCAGCCCTTCCTGTACCCTTAACCAGGTCCATGTTTATTAGGGATGGAACTGAACTGACTAGAGACTTTATACTGCAGTTTTATAGATCGCAATATGGCATACTAAACACAATTTCTTGGCACGCTAAAGTTAACGTCTTTTCCACAGAGTGTATTTTTCTGTTTAAGCTTACAATCTAAGCAGGATAGAATACTTTCTTAAACAAAATTTAAATGAAAATTAAATAGATATTTGTGTTAGCAACTGCGATTCAGAACACAATCATATGTTTGTACTCCCTTTAAAATAAGACATGAATCATTTAAAATTTATAAATATGTTTAACTAATTTATCATATTAGAAAGGACATAGAACTTTTTAAATTCAGACATGACTGAAGCAACCTAGCGCACACACATGAATAGGTATTGTAGTAATAAGAGATGTTAGAGATAGGTTTTAAGGAAAGATGCTTACCAGGAAACTGCTCAAATGAAATGATTAAGAGAGGATTAAACACCAGTCAGCTAACTTTAGAATAGGAAGGTGGTATTCCTTCTCTAGGAAAAAATTCAAGGGAACTAGGGTTCAAGGCACATAGATTCATCAGAATTCCCCTTATTGTCCCACTGAGCTCCAAACCCTGAATTGCTAATTATAGGACTGGAAAGGCTGTGAATGGTAATTCAGTAAACTGCAGGCTCATAACCTGTGTCTAATTTTCTGAAATTTTGCATTATGGTTAATAAGAGCTAAGGGAAAATTTCAGGGATATCATAGAAGCACTCTCATTCTTTGGTCATGACTTGAAATGCAAATTTAAATTCATGACCTTGTCTATTTCCTTCTGTATTCTCTCAAATGCACTCAAAAAGTAGAAGTGAAAGTCAATCAGTTATGTCTGACTCTTTGTGACCCCATGGACTGTAGCCCACCAGACTCCTCTGTTTATGGAATTTTCCAGGAAAGAGTACTGGAGTGGGTAGTCATTCCCTTCTCCAGGGGATCTTCCCAATCCAGGAATCAAACCCAGGTCTGAAATTGCAGGCCAATTCTTTGCCATCTGAGATGTATACAGTTGTATATAGTGTATACAGCACTTGAAAAGGACCAAGTCAAAATGGAGTGTTTTATTCTTTATGCCATTATATATATATATGTATTTCCTGTATTGGAAGCGTGAGTCTTAACCACTAGACTGTGAGGGAAGTCCCTATGCCATAATATGTTATTGCACTAGTCACTTGTGTCTTACTACATGGATTTCCATAGCACTTTTATTTTATTCACCTCCAGGTAGAAAATTATGAAAAACACTTTATTCTATATGCTGTGTTCCTCAAGAGTACCATTTTTCACTGCTGGTTTAACTCCTGCCTTCAAATCTCTCAAGGTCAGATAATCAATCCCAACTTCCTAGCTTAATGGCTCTATTTACCTGGAACTAGTGTATTAAAAAGCAAAGATATCACTTTGCTGAAAAAAGTCCATATAGTCAAAGCTGTGGTTTTTCTAGTAGTCATGTATGGATGTGAGAGTTGGACTATAAAGAAATCTGAGTGCCAAAGAAAGAATCCTTTCAAATTGTGGTGCTGGAGAGAACTCTTGAGTGTCCCTTGGACTGAAAGGAGATCAAATCAATCAATCCTAAAGGAAATCAAGCCTGAATATTCATTGGAAGGACTGATAATGAAGCTGAAGCTCCAATACTTTGGCTACCAGATGCGAAGAGCCAACTCATTGGAAAAGACCAATGAATGGGATGGTGGGAAAGATTGAAGACAGTCCATGGGGTTGCAAAGAATCAGACATGACTTAGTGATGAACAACAAGAAAAAATTCATTCCTAAATAATGTGCTCAGTAAAAAACAGAAGACATTCTATTTTAATTGACTTATATTTTGATGTTGGAGTCCACATAATTGGTAAGTCTTCCTATTGATTTCTGAGTATGGATTTTTTATTAACATCTACAATATGTTCAGCAATGCAGTGAAAGCTGAAATTAAAAGATGCTTGCTCCTAGGAAGAAAAGATATGGCAAACCTAGGCAAACAGTGTATTAAAAAGCAGAGACATTACTGCTTTATTTATTTTTTTAACTAACAAAGGTCCATATAGTCAAAGCTATGGTTTTTCCAGTAGTCATGTGTGGATGTGAGAGCTCGACTAAAGAAAGCTGAGTGCCAAAGAACTGATGCTTTTAAACTATGATGTTGGAAAAACTCTTGAGAGTCCCTTGGATTGCAAGGAGATCAAATCAAATCAGTCAGTCCTAAAGGAAATCAGTCCTGAATGTTCAGTGGAAGAACTGATGCTGAAGGTGAAAACTCCAGTACTGTGGCCACCTCACTGGAAGAACTGACTCATTAGAAAAGACCCTGATCCTGGGAAATATGTTAGGCAGGAGGAGAAGGTGACGACAGAGGATGCAACGGTCACTGACTCAATGGACATGGGTTTGAGCAAGTTTTGGGAGTTGATGATGGACAAGGATGCCTGGTGTGTTGCAGTCCATGGGGTTGCAGAGTCGGACATGACTGAGTGACTGAACTGACCTGAATAGTGTAAACAGTCTCATCTTTCGATTTCTTTACAGGTATGAAAGCAAGCAGACTTGCCTACATTTAAATATTTGCAAATAGGATTGAAGTTCAGGTTTGGTCTCACTTCAAAGCTCTTTCCCCCATGATGAAATTGAGCCTCCCGATTATATTATGTTCTAGTTCATTGTTTTCTCATGTCCCTTATTCCTGCCAATAGACTGTAGTTCTGTGATGTGTTAAGACCTTTCAAATTACTTTTAATATTTTGGAGCAACATGCAGAAGAAATAAAGTCAAATACTAGGAATAACCACTGAAATTATGAAAATATATGCTGCAGAGACAAAATTATTTTCAGAAGATTAGAAAGAGCCAAGAACTGAGCTTTAAATCATAGAATTCATAATGGATTTGAGCTAAAATCAGTTTGATTTTATATTCTGTAACTATCTATTTAGCCTGCAGCTACAGAGAAAGAGATTCTGATTATAGAACTTATACATTCCAAACTGAAGAATATTTGGAAATTACAAAATTTACATAGAAGTAAAAGCATGCACAAGCAAACAATGAAGGACAAACACTGGATATATTTTTCATGCTCCCTGAAAAAAATTTTTTTTTCCTAAGCATTTTCCCTGAATGTAACATTCATTATAAATCTTAACATATACCTTTTTTGTGCATAATATGATTGTAGAATGCCTGATACATGCTTAACATCTATATGGAGATGGCAGAATTATGTTCTGTTGCTTAATAAACCACATGACTAGTTCAAATGTTTAGGTTGCTTCTGACTTAATCACATTCCATTGTGATAATTTTCTATGTATACCCATAGCGGATTCATGTCAATGTATGGCAAAACCAACATGATAATGTAAAGAAAATAAATAAAATAACAACAAAAAAAGAAATAGTTTCAATTACATATTCCAATCACTTGTTATTATCAAAAATCTCCTTAACCCCCCAAAAAAGATTATACTTATTTACATTTTTATATTTAGCATGGGGCTTCCCAGGTGATGCTAGTGATAAAGAACACCCCTGCCAATGCAGGAGACACAGGATATGAAGGTTTGATCCCTGGGTTGAGAAGATCTCCTGGAGGAGAACATGTAACTCACTCCTGTATTCTTGTCTGGAGAATCCCATGGATAGAGGAGCCTTGCGGGCTATATATAGTCTATAAGGTCACAAAGAGTCAGACACTACTGAGCAACTAAGCATGCACACATACTTAGAATATGCTCTATGCTGAAATAGTCCCAATACAAATTTGATATACAAGAGAATCTCATAAATTATACTACAGAACATCAACAAGAGAATTTATAGCAATATTTTAATGAGGAGCAAAAATCAGGAAAAATTAAATATCCCTTAGCTAATGAGTACATAATAAATATATATTTGGAGTATTGTAAAATAGGAAAAAAGCTATATTCACATACACAAAACAACTTGCATTTCTGAGTGGAAGAAACAAATATATTCTTCTAATATAGGGCACCAACAGGAGACAGAGAGCACTCTCATATTAGAATAATTCCAGGAAGATGTACTAAGGAAGCTGGAGAAGTGAAAGAAAGTGACAGCCTGGATGTAGCAGGGACCAAGTTGCTACTTCCTTTGGGGACAGCCTCTGCCACGTGTATCCAGTGCCCACTGAAAGCTTCTCTCTTAAAATCTAGTGAGAAATTTATATTTACTTTTTAATCAAATAAAATGATAATTTAGAATATCCCTAACACTTCTTGTTTAGATTTAAGAAACGTATTCTTGAAGATGCATTACAAACATTGTAGAGACAACTTTTTTGGGGGGTTATTATTATTATTTATTTTTAGTTAATTTTTATTAGAGTACAGTTGCCTTACAATGTTGTGTTAGTTTCCACTGGACAGCAAAGCGAATCAGCTATATGTATCATATATCCCCTTGTCTTTGGATTTCCTTCCTGTTAGTCCACCACAGAGCACTGAGTAAAAGTCATTGAGCTAAAAATTGTAGAGACAACTTCGGAAAGAAAGAAATATTTCCACAAGAATGTTACATATTTTGAAATATTTTTATTATTTTTTTCTATTTTTTGTGAAAATATAAATAATTTTACAGATACAGAATAAGAAAGCTTGAAAAAAAATGACTCAGCTGCTTATAAACCAAACACATTTTTGGCCAACTCAGTATAATGTCATGAGATATGCTAACTATTAAAAATACTGAGGTGAATAAAATACTGTCTTTGTATGTCATTTGACAGATAAATAAACTTTCACAGTGCTGTGTTATAATGTGAGCACTGTAATGAATGCTTAGAGAAGGTAAAATGGATGCAGAAAGAAAACAAGTAACAGTTACTTCTGTGTTTTAGGTTTTTGTTATTTAATGACAAAGCAACATCCATTTAGGTGTCCACTTTCTGCAAGATAGGAATCTGGGCATGGCACAGATGGATTCTTGGCTACAGGCACACTAGACTGAAATCATGATGTTGCTACAACTGCACTTACATTTGTAGACACATACTCTCTTGCAAGATTACTGAGGTTGTCAGCAGAATTAATTCTTCGTGGTTGTATGAGGTCTTGATTTTCTTACTGGTTTTGGCCAAAAGTTGTTGCCAGTTGCTGGTGGGCCCACTCAAGTCCTAGCCCTGTGGCTCTATTACAAGATTCAAGGACAGCAAGAGAATGCTCCTCTAGTTGTCCAGAAGGGAAGATTCTGTAACATACCTAATCATTGGAGAGACTGCCCCATCATTGTTGCTGTGTAATAAATAATGTGTACTTGCATGCTCAATCTACAATTTGCCACCCCATGGACTATAGCCCACCAGGCTCCTCTGTCCATGGGACTCTCCAGGCAAGAATATTGGAGTGGATTGTCATTCCCTACTCCAGAGAATCTCCCCTTCTAGAGGAGATAGCCCCTTGATAATCCAGCAGTGATGGGTCGGCTCTCTCAAGATCTGAATCTCTCCCCTGCCTCCCTCTTTTCTGCTGCATCTCTCTGCACCCAGCTGGAGACAAATCTCTTTGCTGTCACAGGCTCAGTTGAATAGATTGGGACCCTCTGGAGAACTGAGGATGATCTCCTTATTTTAAGTTTTATAAACTTGATTGTATCCACAAAGTTCTTTTTGCCACATAACATCACATATTCCAGGCATCAAAGATTGAAAGAAAGTGCACATGTTAGTCCTTCAGTCATGTGTGACTCTTTGTGACCCCGTGAACTGTAGCCCCCCAGGCTCCTCTGTTCATGGAATTTTCCAGGCAAGAATACTGGAGTGGGTTGCCATTCCCTTCTCCACGGGAATCTTCCCAACCCAGGACTGAACGTATGTCTTCTGCATTGGGAGATGGATGCTTTAGTGCTGAGACAACGGAGAAGCCCACATAATCTAATATTACTTATTAACTGCCATTGATGTTATTAACCATAGTTCAAATGCATTCTGTATAACTTCAATAATATTTACTGTTTTCATCATGACATTGTAACTATCAAGAAATCCAACACATATTAAAACTTTTTAAATGTATTTTTTCTATCATGAGAGATGAATTTTATCACCTTTAAAACTACATTTTGCTATAAAAATATGATTGTAGTTTTTAATGTGGATTATATCAAATATTTTGATTTGTTCTTTCATTCAGATTTTTAAAGTATTCCATTTATTTTTCATTTAATTTTGAAATATAAACTACTATTTAAATAAATTTTTAGCAAACTTTATTTTTTTGCTATAAACTGTGATTATAACAACTGTCCACATTTCACATGGATACTATTTCCTGGAAAAATGTGAAAAATTGACTTGGCTGTTTAGAAATTGCTTTAATTGCAACATTTCTACTTCTCATTTTTATTTAATTTGAAGGAATATATCACATATCTGGCATTTTTTTGTAGAAACATTTGGTCATATTGTATAATTTAAGTCAATGAAATATGAATTTATAATTTGTTTGTGAATTATTAACACTAACTTTTTAACCTTTAAAATTTACTAAAGAATTGCATTTCATGCTCAGAAATGTATTTTCTGTCTCAAAGGTTTACTCTTCTGTCCTGAACTTATTTTTATTCAAAGCACTAGGCAAAAGTCTAAATGTTCTTTTCATGAGCTGTCCATCATTTGCATTACATGAATAGATAAATAAGCATAAATCTAGAAGAATGTATAAAAATCAATTAACCAAACAAATCATGCATAGAAATCAAAAGATGTAAATTCTAAATGCTGAATATGCATTCAGCCAAAAATTTTAGAAGCTTTCCTACCTAGTAATTATTTTATTTTTATTTAATATAGTTTATTTTTATTATGACCTTTTTATTTAAGAGTCTATCTGAGTGTCAATGGAGATAAATAGGATAATTCTGGCTCTTAATTATTCTTCATCTTTTTAAAAGTGGAAAGTATCAGACTTTCTTAGGTGAATGTTTATAATAATAACTAATTCAGACTTCTCAAATATCAGAAGAAAAATTACTTTAAAGTGAGTAATATATAAATGGAATATTGTTTGCTTATTTCATTTTTGTTGCTCTTTACTTAGTACACCAATTAAAACTGTCAAACACTATACATTTGAAACTATATAGTACAAATAGAATCATTGCCAATAAAAGACTAGAGTTTTATCTGTTTAAATGTGTATTAGTAAGATGAATTCTTAAGCATGATCCTCTGAACAGAGTGGTATTTTTAAAATTAGAAATTTTGAATGGCTCTAAAATGTGCATCAATATACTTACATGGCAGATATGAGTTGCCTTAGCACTGCGATATTTTCTCAAAGTTTTGTCTGTTAAACTTTATAAATTAATATATTAAGGAAAGTCAATGTCAACTCTGGCCTCAAAACACTTAGCTCTTTTCCCTTTTAGTGAGCCTTAACTGTAATCTGTAAAGGGGCAATTTGAATACTTAAGACATTCTTGAGCCTTCACTTCATTACTTTCTTAGTCTGATTTTCTCCACCAAGAACTGACTGTGAGTTCACCGTCATACGTTCTATGAATTGGGCCTGGAATAAATACTTTTTATCTTAACTTCCCTCAAAGGTATTTGCACAGCAAATAGTAAGTAGCTTATGCTCCAGTTGACTTACAGAGGTGGTTAAGTGACCATGAATCTAGTTAGTTGCCTACAAAAATCCCCAGTACACTGTTGAGAATCTGCTATTCCACTGAAATGGGACTTTGGTTTCTGAATAATAGAGTAAGCTATCAGTACAATACATTATTAATAAAGACATCTTATTATAATAAGAATATTTTCTATTTGATATCTCATTTTAAGAAAAAGGAGGTTTGTGTAAGAATAGTTTCTATATTTCTTCACTTAACCTTTCTTTGCAAGATTTTATGGAAGGTTGGCATAAAATGATTATTTAGCTTTAATTTTTCTTTAATGATTAAACCAACCTATTTCAATGGTTGAAACTAATTTCTTCGTATTATTTAATTTCCATCCCATTATTATGATCTTGCAGTTAACAAGTTTATTTCACTCTCCATCATGCAATTTTTTTGTTGTTCAGTCGCTCAGTTGTGTATGAATATTTGCAACCTCATGGACTCAGTCACTCAGCTATGTTCAACTCTTTGTGACCTCATGGACTGCAGCTCACCAGGCTTCCCAGTCCTTCACCATCTCCCTGCACTTGCTCAAACTCATGTCCATTGACTCAGTGTTACCATCCAACCATTTCATCCTCTTTTGTCCCCTTCTCCTCCTGCTTTCAATCTTTCCCATCATCAGGGTATTTCTTAAGGAGTCAACTCTTCCCATCAGGTAGCCAAAGTATTGGAGATTCAGCTTCAGCATCAGTCTTTCCAATGAATATTCAAGATTGATTTCCTTTAGGATTGACTGGTTTGATCTCCTTGCAGTCCATGGGACTCTCAGGTCTTCTCCAATGCCACAGTTCAAAAGCATCAATTCTTTGGTGTTCAGCCTTCTTTATGGTCTGACTCTCACATCTGTACGTGACAAATGGAAAAACCATAGCTTTGACTATATGGACATTTGTTGGCAAAGTAATATCTCTGCTTTTTAATGTGCAATCTAGGTTTGAAATAGCTTTTCTTCCAAGGAGCAAGTGTCTTTTAATTTCATGACTGCAATCACCATCTGCAGTAATTTTGGAGTCCTAGAAAATAAAGTCTGTCACTGTTGCCATTGTTTCCCCATCTATCTATCATGAAGTGATGGGACCAGATGCCATGATCTTTTTTTTTCTTTGTTTTTTGAATGTTAAGTTTTTAGTCAGCTTTTTCACTCTACTCTTTCACTTTCATCAAGAGGCCCTTCATTTCTTCTTCGTTTTCAGCCATAAGGGCAGTGTTATCTACATATCTGAGATTATTGATATGTCTCCCTGCAATCTTGATTCCAGCATGTACTTCATCCAGCCCAGCATTTCACATGGTAAGCTGCATAGAAAATTAATAAGCAAGGTGTCAATATATCTCATTGACATACTCCTTTCCCAATTTGGAACCAGTCTGTTGTTCCATGTCCAGTTCTAACTGTTACTTCTTGACCTGCATACAGATTTCTCAGGAGTTAGGTAAGCTGGTCTGGTATTCCCATTTCTTTAAGGATTTTCCACAGTTTTTAGTGATCCACAGTCAAAGGCTTTAGCATAGTCAACAAAGAAGTTGGGTTTTTTTGTGTAATTGTCTTGCTCTTTCTATTAACTGGGGTATGTTGGCAATTTGATCTCTGGTTCCTCTGCCTTTTGTGAATCCAGTTTGAATATCTGTAAATTCTTGGTTCACATACTATTGAAGCCTTGCTTCGAGAATTTTGAGCATTACTTTGCTAGCATGTGAAATGATTCCAATTGTGTGGTAGTTTGAACATTCTTTGGCATTTCCTTTATTTGAGATCAGAATGAAAACTGACCTTTTCCAGTCCTGTGGCCGCTGCTGAGTTTGCCAAATTTGCTGGCATATTGAGTGCAGCACTTTAACAGCATCATCTTTTAGCATTTGACATATCTCAGTTGGAATTCCATCACCTCCACTAGCTTTGTTTGTAGTGATACTTCCTAAGACCCACTTGAGTTCACATTCCAGGATGTCTGGTTCTAGGTGAGTGATCACACCACCGTGGTTATTTATCTGAGTCATTAAGATCTTTTTTGTTTTGTTCTGTGTATTCTAGCCACCTCTTCTTAATATCTTCTGTTTCTGTTAGGTCGGTACTGTTTCTGTGCTTTATTGTGCTCATTTTGTATGAAATGTTCTCTTTGTATCTCTAATTTTCTTGAAGAGATCTCTAGTCTTTTCCATTAGGTTGTTTTCCTCCATTTCTTTGCATTGATCACTCAGGAAGGCTTTCTTATCGCTCCTTTCTATTCTTTGGAACTCTGCATTCAAATGGATATATCTTTCTTTTTCTCCTTTGACTTTAGCTTCTCCTCTTTGCATTTCATTTTCTTTGGGATAGTTTTGATCACTGCCTCCTGTTTTTTTTTTTAATTTTTTTTATTTTTTATTTTTTATTTTTTTTAATTGTTTTCGCCATACATTGTCATGATATCACCATGGGTTTACATATGCTTCCCCTCCGGAACCCCCCTCCCTCTTCCCTCCCTCCCCCCGGGAAATCTCGCTGCACCAGCCCCGAGCATCAATCCTGGGCTGGCGATTGATTAGACATATGAAAATTAACATGCTTCAATGCCCTTCTCCCATATCATCCCACCCTTACACTCATCCACAAAGTCCATGAGTCTATTCTATACATCTGCGTTCCTTTTGCTGTCTCGCATGTTGGGTTCTCGTTACCGTCTTTCTAAATTCCATATATATGCGTTAATATACTGTATTGTTGTTTTTGCTTCTGGCTTACTTCACTCTGGATAATGGGCTCCAGTTTCGTCCATCTGAGTAGAATTGCTTCAAATGAATTTTTTTTTAATGCTGAGTAATATTCCATTGTGTATATATACCACAGCTTTCTTATCCATTCGTCAGTTGATGGGCATCTAGGTTGCTTCCATGTCCTGGCTATTGTAAACAATGCAGCGATGAACATTGGGGTGCACGTGGCTCTTTCAATTCTGGTTTCCTCGGTGTATATGCCCAGCAGTGGGATTGCCGGGTCATATGGCAGGTCTATTTGCAGCTTTTTAAGGAACCTCCACACTGTTTTCCATAGTGGCTGTACTAGTTTGCATTCCCACCAACAGTGTAAGAGGGTTCCCTTTTCTCCACATCCTCTCCAGCATTTATTGCTTGTAGACTTTTGGATGGCAGCCATTCTGACTGGTGTAAAGTGGTACCTCATTGTGGTTTTGATTTGCATTTCTCTGATAATGAGTGATGTTGAGCATCTTTTCATGTGTTTGTTAGCCATTTTTATATCTTCTTTGGAGAAATGTCTGTTAAGTTCTTTGGCCCACTTTTTAATTGGGTTGTTTATTTTTCTAGAATGGAGCTGCAGGAGTTGTTTGTATATTTTTGAAATTAATTGTTTGTCTGTTGCTTCATTGGCTATTAGTTTCTCCCATTCTGAAGGCTGTCTTTTCACCTTGCTTATAGTTTCCCTTGTTGTGCAAAAGCTTTTAATTTTAATTAGGTCCCATTTGTTTATTCGTGTTTTTATTTCCAATATTCTGGGAGGTGGGTCATGGAGTATCCCGCTTTGGATTATAGCAGAGAGTGTTTTGCCTATGTTATCCTCTAGGAGTTTTATAGTTTCTGGTCTTATGCTTAGATCTTTGATCCATTTTGAGTTTATCTTTGTGTATGGTGTTAGAAAGTGATCTAGCTTCATTCTTTTACAAGTGGCTGTCCAGTTTTCCCAGCACCACTTGTTAAAGAGGTTGTCTTTTCTCCATTGTATATTCTTGCCTCCTTTGTCAAAGATAAGGTGTCCATAGATGCGTGGATTTATCTCTGGGCTTACTATTCTGTTCCATTGATCTATGTCACTGCCTCCTGTTTAATGTCACAAACCTCCATCCATAGTTCTTAAGGTTCTCTGTCTATCAAATCTAATCCCTTGAATCTATTTGTCACTTGTACTGTATAATCATAAGGAATTCATACTTGAATGGTCTAGTGGTTCTCCCTACTTTCTTCAGTAAGGCTGAATTTAGCAATAAGTAGTTCATGATCTGAACCACAGTCAGCTCCTGGTCTTGTTTTTGCTGATTGTATAGAGCTTCATCTTTGCCTGTAAAGAATATAATCAATCTGATTTCAGTATTGAACATCTGGATATGTCCATGTTTAGAGTCTTCTCTTGTGTTGTTGGAAGAGGGTGTTTGCTATGACCAGTGTGTTTTCTTGGCAAAACTGTTAGCCTTTGCCTTGCTTCATTTTGTAGTCTAAGACCAAACTTGCCTGTTATATTTATTTTTTCCTGTCATCACTCATGTTGAGGGTCTACTGAAACATCACCTGAGAGATTAAACACACTGCAAGTTACTAGCTGAGTCCTCGGGTGGAGTTATATCTACCAGAGCCAAGACATATTAATGGGCTGCTGAACCTCTGATTCATTTATTTCAGTATTTCATCTTTGTTGCTCATATGTTATTGATATTAGTTATTCTGTATTTACAAACTTTGCACACATGCTTGGTTGTTTCTTACTCAAATCTCCACCATATACACTTGTTATTTTAATACATTTATATTTCATCTAACCTTACCTTAATCTTGACTTTATGCTCAAGTTGACTTGTTGCCCATCTCAAGTTAATTTATCATGGCTTGGCTTTCTCTGGTATGAATTTAGCATGATTCAAGTTGTGTAATAAGTTTTCAGTTCCGTAACAAACTTCAGGTCTATGTGATTTCAGATGCCTTTGCTATATTTTTTATCTTTTTAGTTAGTGATTCAATTATTCAAAATTCTAGGAGTAATTGCTGGCCCAAATGACAAATTGCATCCCGTTGGGTTTTATATTTGTGTTTCTATTGTCTAGGCCCTTCTTTGATGTTCTGTCCAGACTCATTGGAACTATTGTTATGTTTTTTTTACTTATATTATATCGCATATTATTTTAAATGAAAAAGAAAAGGAAATATATTTAAGTATCCATACTGAAAATGAAGGGGAATTAAGCTCCACATTCTGGTGAGAGAATAATTAATTAATATGTAGATATGTTACAAATCACCATGGAAATTAATATGTCTGTTGCAAGGCACACTTTGAGGCTATGCAAATACACTGTTTCTCATTATTTATTTGTTCACAAATTTTATCAGTCATCATTGGTCTTGCCTATAACAATTATTGTGGTATTCTTATAATGATTTTATAGTTCATACATTTCTTCTGCATTTGTTATTTTAAACTGTTTTCCAAGAAAGATTTGTCCTCTGTTATTCTATTTAAATCAAATGGATTCATGGTTATTGTATTTATTTTCTGTTGATGCTTTAAAGATACTGCCCTCATTTAGTAGCTTACAACAGTATCCATTTATTATCTCCTTTGGCAGGGCATTGTGTAGCTCATTTGGTTACTCTGCTCTGAGACCCACAAGATAGAAAACAGTTGTATACAGGACTGAAATATTTTCTAGAGTCTCTTCCAAGTTCACTCAGATTTTTGGTGTGATTCAGCTGCCTGGGGCTGTAGGCCTGAAGTTTACTTGCTAGAGGTGAGCCAGGCATCATTCTCTGTTTCCAAAGACCACCAGCATTCTCTGACTCATAGTCCCTTGCTAATCCAGCAGTGATGGGTAGGCCTCTCATGATTTGAATCTCTCCCCTGCCTCCCTCCTTTCTACTGAATCTCTTGGCACCTAGCTGGAGAGAAATCTCATTGACGTCACAGGCTCAGTTGAATAGATTGGGCCTATCTGGAGAACTGAGGATGATCTCCTTATTTGAAGTTTTATAAACTTAATTGTATTTGCAAAGTTCTTTTTTCTCACCTAGCATCACATACTCCAGGCAACAAAGATTGAAAGAAAGTGAAAGTGTTAGTCCCTCAGTCGTATGTGACTCTTTGTGACCCCATGAACTATAGCCCACCAGGCTCTTCTGTCCATGGGATTTTTCAGGCAAGAATACTGGAAAGGGTTGTCATTCCCTTTTCCACGGGGATCTTCCTAACCCAGGGATTGGAACCAGGTCTCCTGCCTTGCAGGCTAAGCAAATTCTTTACTAGCTGAGCCACCTGAGACCATCACATATTCCAGACAACAAAAATTAAAGGAGCCTAAATCCTGCCTACTAGTTATTTATTTTTCTGCTTTGATTTGTAAGCAGATAATTTTGTACTGGGTTTTGTTGCTTATATTCTTCTATCTTTGCTCACTAGAAGCTTTTTCAGGTTGGTCCCTTTTTCCTGCCTTTCTGTCCTCATTTTAAGCACTTTTTTTTACCTTGTGACACTACTGATTTCTCCAAGCTCATCTAGTATTAAATATTTTCCCTGCCCTGCTCCCTACAGTAAGCAATTTCTTTAAGGATTCCTGCTCTCTTTTATTCTGAATTTCTTAATGTAGCTTCAAATCACAAAACAAAACATAAAGCCCAGATCAAGTTCAGGGGAGGGATAAATTTGTTATTAACTATATAGAAAATAAACAACAAGCACTCATTGTATAGAACAGGTGCTATATTCAATATCTTATAAGAAACTATAATGGAAAAGATGAAGAAGGAAATGGCAGTACACTCCAGTGTTCTTGCCTGGAGAATTCCATGGTCTAGGGAACCTGGTGGCCTGCAGTCCATGAGATTGAAGAGAGTCAGACATGACTGAAGTGACTTAGCATGCATGCATAATGGAAAAGAATCTGAAAAAGAATATATATATATATATATATATATATATATATATATATGTATATACATACATACATATATGGATATATGAATTATTTTGCTGTATACTTGAAGCACTGTACATCATCTGTGTGTGTGTGTTTACTCTGTAATGTCTGACTCTCTGCCACTCCATGGACTGTAGCCTGTCAGGCTCCTCAGACAAGCATATTGGAATGAGTTACCGTTTCCTACTGAAGGGGATCTTCCCAGCCCAGAGACTGAGCCTGTTTTTCTTTCAGCACCTGCATTGGCCAGGGGTGTTCTTTACCACTAGTGCCACCAGGTATACTTCAGTTAAAAATAAAAATTTTAAAAATGATCAAGTAGGAGATAAGAGCAAAAATCTAGTATTTATTCCTAACACACAACTAAGAAACAGAGAATACTACAACTTTACATTACATGGAAAAAGGTAAAAGAACATGAATCCTTCAGATTCAGTTTTGGAGTCCGTTTCTAATTGGTGACTCCAGGGAAGATTGCGGTGCAGATTTAGATGCTAAAATCCGATTGCTGGGGCTGCCCTGGGAGTTCAACGGTGAAGAGGCTGTCTGCAATTCAGGAGCCACAGGAGATGCAGTTTCATTCCCTGGGTCAGGAAGATCCCCTGGAGAAGGGCACAACAACCCACTGCAGCATTCTTGCCTGGATAATCCCATGGACAGAGGAGCCCAGAGGGCTACAATCCATAGGGCTGAAAAGAGTCAGACAGGACTGAAGTGACCTAGCATACACACATGCCTCCTGTTGCTACCTCACCACTTCCTTAAAATTGAGGTAATTCTTTGACCGTATGTCCTTTAGTATTGTCTATCTCCTTTTCTCTTGATTTTTTCCTTCTGGAACTTCTAGGAGCATTATGTCTCTTAACTTCCAGTTTGTATTTATAGTAAAAAATGTTCTATAATGTATTCTAATTTGTTGGTTTACTACTACCTACAGATTCAACTATTATCTAATGCCTAATACATGTACTGAGGTTTTTAAAAATATTTCTATTTTATAGTTGTTTATAGACATCAATATGGGCAAAAATAGAAGCATTAGCGTATGGCTGAAAAACTTAATAAAATTAATTTTGCGTTTTATCACTATTTCTATTGAGTACATATATATACATTCTTGTTACTGTTATTTAAGCAATGTAGTCCCTAAAATGAAAATACGCTTCTTAGTTTTTCCCTTAATGTTTCTAATTTTAAAATACACCTTATAAGCTATACTCTGTGAGAATACCCTAAATTAAAATCCGATGACCATTAAATTTTAATACAGACTAATTTAACTGTTGGGCTTCCCTGGTGGCTCAGTGGTAAAGGACCCACTGGCCACTGTAGGAGTCGCAGATTTGACCCCTGCATCAGAAGATCCTCTGGAGAAAGAAATGACACCCCACTCCAGTATTCTTGCTTGGAGAATCCCATGGTTAGAAGAGCTTGGTGGGCTACAGTCCATGATGTTGCAAACAGTTGGACACAACTTAGTGATTAAAGAACAACAAAAAACTTGACCTCTAACTTAGAACTTACTAAATCCTGACTCCAACTTAGTTAAGTATTTGATTATTCTCACATTATACACAAGAATTCGGAGGCATGTAGCATTATTTACTACTTTCTTTGTAGTGAATAATACTGAGAGTTCTTGTCACATGTTGCTTTATGTAAAAAAGACATTTTGGTCCAAAGAGGAACATGAGCAAGTAAAGTGTACTACATCTGCCTTCACAGCATTTGTATCTTGTTTAAATATTTCTGGCAAAGTCTCATTAACTTGTTGAAACTATTATACTATTATATTAACTTGTTGAAACTATTATATTACTATAGAGGAGGAATGCAATGTAAGACTCATACTGTATGTTGTAACTAATGTAGGAACAGACTCAACCTCTGTTACCATCAAGAAACTAATAGAGAACAGATTATAAGTTGTACCTAAACTTCACATGAGATTTTTAGGTAAAAATTTCACATGAGAAAAGAAAAACATTTTATTTTAAAATTTTGCTTTCCCATACTTTAAAATGTGACATTTTTTGTTATATATAATTTTTCATACTTTTGAATTCATTCTCTACAGAATAACAATCTTAATTATTAACCCAGAATGTCAACTTCAAAATAATGATTCCATAATTTAGAATGATCATTCCGTATCTTCCTTTAACCAAGATGTATCTTGAGTATTAAAGAATAAATTCTACTTTTATGAAATTAAATAAAATGGAATAATGTGAAATACACAAAGGTGATCTGATACTTAGGATTTTTTCTTGGGCTAGAGCATTATAACTGCAAGAGTTGAGAAGGTACATTGGTATATTGAAATAGAATGATTTCCACATTATATAAAATGCTTCCTGAAGGCACACACATGTGTTATTAATAAAGCAGCTAGGATTTATAATTATAGTATTTTGCCACAGGAACTATGGAAATACTTTATTATAGAAATTACATTTTTTAAATATATTTTATTTATGTACTTTCTTGTACCTGAATGTAGTATATAGTAAGAATTTTTGATTGATTCCAGTATTTGCAAAAGCAGTTCATTCAAAGGAGAACCATTCATGCTTGGACTGCAAGGAGATCAATCAGTCAGTCCTAAAGGAAATCAACCCTGAATATTCATTGGAAGGACTGATGCTGAAGCTGAAGTTCCAAAATTCCAGTCACCTGATGCTGACTGTGGCTCAGATCATGAACTCCTTATTGCCAAATTCAGACTTAAATTGAAGAAAGTAGGGAAAGCCACTAGAAGATTCAGATATGACCTAAATCAAATCCCTTATGATTATACAGTGGAAGTGAGAAATAGATTTAAGGGACTAGAACTGATAGACAGAGTGCTTGATGAATCTGATGTGAAGAGCCAACTCATTGGAAAAGACCCAGATGCTGGGAAAGATTGAAGGCAAAAGGAGAAGAGGGTGGCAGAGGATGAGGTGGTTGCGATGGCATCACTGACTCAATGAACATGAATTTGAGCAAACTCTGGGAGATAGTGGAGGACAGGGAAGCCTGGCATTCTGCAGTACATGGGGCCGCAGAGTCAGCCACAACTTAGTGACAAAACAACAACATAGCTGTCTTGGTATTATGCCTACTTAGCTTCTAGAACCATCCATTTTCTTTTACCATTGGGTATAGCAGTTAACACAAAGTGTCCTAGGCTAGCGGTCTCCAAGCATTGTCATTCAGGTGCATTGTAGAAGAAGTCTGAAATAATTTTTTTTTATTTCAAAAATATGTGGTAAAGTATGTTTCATTTTAAATTTGACATCTGAAACTTTTCATGATTAAAACAGTTCCAAGTTTTATAGTTTCTGAAGTACATTATTTATTGACATTTTAAAATAAATTGTGCTTTTTGTTAGGATACAAAACAACTCTCTTGCACGCCAGCAACAGGAACAACAATATCTCAGAGCTTAGTTGGTGAGGGATCTAATTAACTAAAATCTGAAAAGTGACAGGTCTGTTAAGGGAGGAAGGACCCACAGCTACTGTCATTCTTGGCTGAGCAGCCAGGATTCAAAGGAACAGCCACAGATGTAAGAACACCAGTGAAGGAGATCAGACGTGTAAAGCCTGAGGGTGGTCTGGCATAAAAGCATGGAATTCCTGGGAGGCAGGGACAACAAGAATCTCCAGGCGATTTCCACTGTTTACCCAGGCCTCTACAGAGAGCTCCTGAGGGTGATGGGAAGCCCAGCAGGAGGCTGAAAAGGACTCCGTCTGAGGAAAGAGTGCTGATGTCTGAGGGTGGGGCAGGAGGAGAGAGCTTCTAGGCGCTTCAAGCCTGGATGAGGAAGAGGCAGCCTTTGATTTGAGAAGAGGTGGGGAGGAAAACTGAATCTCCCACAGGTGAATGATCAAGGATACAGCTAAAATCTGATGTTAGAGAAGCAACTGAGAGAAACCCATAAACATTTCAAGCCACTTGCTGATAAAAGCTAGTCAAGTACATTGAAAAAGAATCTACCAACTAAAGAGTAACCACAGAGTGTTTGCTGAAACTGAGTGGTGGAAGGGAGCAAAGAGAGAAACCACACAGGTATCTGGACCCCACGTGGGGTACTAAGCAATGGCTCAATTCCCTGGGGCAGGTAGATGCCTCGAAGGGATGCCCCTGAGGTGAGGTGCAGGTGCTGCTGAGTCTGAAGGTCAGGCAGGAGATATGCAAGTCAAGTCACAACTTCACTCAAGGAAATGTTGGCTCCCAAATTACACCTCCCAGATAAGCTCAGTTCCAATTAAACTGACTTCATCACAATGCCAATGGCCTGACAAAAGGCAAGGTATGACATTTTCTGAGTGTAAATGTTTTTATATATAATACATTCATGTTGCTTACTTTAGTCTCCATTGTCCTATTATAAAACCTTATGTTCAAACAAAATCTATGAAAAAAATTATAAAATACAACAGAGTATCAAGAGAAGAAAAAAATCAGTGGAACCTGAGCCAGAAATGGAACAGAGTTTGGAATTATCAGGCAGAATTACAAAAAATAATATAAATGTATTTAATGATATATTGCAAAACATAAACAGTAAACATGCCTAGATAAAGAATTTTAGCAATAAGGTGAATAAAATGTCAAATTAAAATACTGATATTGAAAAATAAGTTATCAGTGATGAAGTATATATTTTGGTTTGCTAATTAACTGAGCAAAATAGAGGAAAGAATTTATACAACTGATAAACAATCAAAAGAAATTATCCCAATAACACAATATGAAAATGAGTAGAAAAATACATTTAAAAATTTCCAAGATCTACATAATATAAAAATATGTAGTTTAAGTGTCAGAAAGAGAGAAAAGATGGAAAAGAATAAAGCTTTGAAGAGATAATGTCCCAACAATTTCTCCACCTGAACAACCTAAACCAATCCAAGGGGCTCAAAGAGCCATGAGAATAATATATATATAAAACATGTGCACACACACACCCATAGGCACATCCTTATCAAACTGCTGGCAACCATAAAGGAAAAATTCCTAGAACAACCAGATAAAAAGATAAATTGTATACAGGAGCACAGCTATAAAATAAGCTCCGAGTTCTCATCAAAAACAATAAATACTTCACTCCACTTCCGTCCACCTGAGTACAACTGATTCAAATGAATTTTTTTTTTAATGCTGAATAATATTCCATTGTGTATATGTACCACAGCTTTCTTATCCATTCGTCTGTTGATGGGCATCTAGGTTGCTTCCACGTCCTGGCTATTGTAAACAATGTGGCGATGAACACTGGGGTACACGTGTCTCTTTCAATTCTGGTTTCCTCAGTGTGTATGCCAGCAGTGGGATTGCTGGGTCATATGGCAGTTCTATTTGCAGTTTTTTAAGGAATTTCCACACTGTTTTCCATAGTGGCTGTACTAGTTTGCATTCCCACCAACAGTGTAAGAGGGTTCCCTTTTTCGGGGCTGGTGCACCGAGATGACCCAGGGGGAGGGAATTGGGAGGGAAGAGGGAGGGGGGTTCTGAAGGGGGCGCATATGTATACCTATGGCAGTTTCATGTGAATGTATGGCAAAACCAACACAATAAAGTAAAGAAAATTAAAATAAAAAAATAAATAAAAGAGTTACAACCAGAAAAAAAAAAAACAATAAATATCGAAAAGCAGGGGGAAAATGTGTTTAAAGTAGTAAGAAAAACTAAAAACTATCAATCTAGAAAACTGAAGGCAGTAAAAATATTTAAGAATAAAACTTAAATAAAAATAGTAAAGACAGGCAAATACTGGAAAAACTCTTTAGTCAAACTGTGCTATAAGAAATACTAACAGCAGTACTTTATATCAAAGGGAAATGTTACTAGATTACTGTTTCAAAATAAAATGAAGACTTTCAGAATAACTTCTCTCCCCTTCTCTCTCTTTCTCTTCATATCTGCCTGTCTCTCCCTCTTTCTGTCTGTCTGTCTGTCTGTCTCTCTCTCTCTCTCTCACACACACACACACACACACACACACAGGGGTTTCTTATAATTACTGCAAATATATTAAATGAAGTAATTATAATTGTTAATTACTATACTAATAATTATATTTTAATTACTCCAAATATATTAAATAGAAATGAACAGAAATCATCCTATCATTTTTGAAATTGCACCCAAGTACTGCATTTTGAACTCTTGTTGACTAAGAGTGCTACTGCACTTCTTCTAAAGGATTCTTGACCACAATAGTAGATATAATGGTCATCTGAGTTAAATTCACCCATTCCAGTTCATTTTAGTTCACTGATTTCTAAAATGTCTATGTTCACTCTTGCCATCTCCTGTTTGACTACTTTCAATTTGCCTTCATTCATGGATGTAATATTCCAGGTTCCTATGCAATATTTTTCTTTACAGCACCGGACTTTACTTCCATCACCAGTCATATACACAACTGGACATTGTTTTCACTTTGGCTGTGTCTCTTCATTCTTTTTGGAGTTATTTCACCACTGATCTCTAGTAGCATATTGGGCACCCATCAACCTTGGGAGTTCATCTTTCAGTGTCCTATCTTTTTGCCTTTTTATACTGTTCATGGGGTTCTCAAGGCAAGAATACTGACATGGTTTGCCATTCCCTTCTCCAGTGGACCACATTTTGTCAGAACTCTCCACCATGACCCATCCATCTTGGGTGGTCCTATGAGGCATGGCTGATAATTTCATTGAGTTAGATAAGGCTGTGGTCTATGTGATCAGTTTGATTAGTTTTCTGTGATTGTGGTTTTCATTCTGTCTGCCTTCTGATAAATAAGAATAAGAGGCTTATGGAAGCTTCCTGATGGCAGAGACTGACTGTGGGGAAACTGAGTCTTGTTCTAATGGGTAGGGCTATGCTCAGTAAAACTTTAATCCAATTTTCTCCTGAAAATCACTGCAAGATGATTTTGAAGAAAGAGCCACGTGAAGAAATAGCAAAATCTACAACTGAAACAGGAGAAAAACAAGATGAGCCTGAAACATCTTGCAAAATCATTGCATATGGTGACTGCAGCCATGAAATTTAAAGTCGCTTGCTCTTTGCAAGAAAAGCTATGACCAACAAAGATAGCATATTAAAAAGCAGAGACATTACTTTGCCAAATAAGGTCCGTCTAGTCAAAACTATGGTTTTTCCAGTGGTTATGTATGGATGTGAGAGTTGGACTACAAAGAAAGCTGAGCGCTGAAGAATTGATGCTTTTGAACTGTTGTGTTGGAGTCTCATCAGAGTCTCTTGGACTGCAAGGGGATCTAACCAGTCAATCTTAAAGGAATTCAGTCCTGAATATTCATTGGAAGGACTGATGCTGAAGCTAAAACTCCAATACTTTGGCCATCTGATGCAAAGAACTGACTCACTGGAAAAGACCCTGATTCTGGGAAAGATTGAAGGCAAGAGAAGGGGACAGATGACAGGATGAGATCATTGGATGGCACCACCAACTCGCTAGACATGAGTTTGAACAAGATTTGGGAGTTTGTGATGGACAGGGAAGCCTGGTGTGCTGCATATCATGAGGTCACAATGAGTCAGACATGACTGAGTGACTGAACTGAACTGATAGTAAATGCATATAATTAAATTGTTGTAAAGGGTATGTTGATTTCTTGATATAAAAATAAACAGCTATGAGTTTGTGTGTTAGTGATCATACACAACTCCTTAATATTGTTCTCTTAGAAGGTTTAAAAGTAGCATCACTTCACTAATAATGGATATACCTTATATTCAGATCTTTGTTTTTCATTAATATTCTCTAGTGAAAGGAGGACCACTTGAAGAAGCAGCAAAATCTACAAGTGAATCAGGAGAAAAACAAGATAAGCCTGAAGCAGCTTGCATTGGTAGGGACATAAGGAATTGCTCATGAGAGAACAATGGATGAAGCATGTCCAAACTACAAGGAAGTCAGTGTGAAAATCTGCTAGTTGTGAAAGTTGAAACAATTTGAGAAACAGAACAAAGAATTATAATATTGAGTTATACAGGAAAGAAATAATTAGCTGCAATTTTATAATTGTTTAAAGTATTTCCTCTACATACATGAAGAATATAAGACAATGGTATAATATTTTTAATTTGGACATCAAAAGTAATTTGATAAGACTCAGAAGGAGAATGGGTATCTATTATGTTTAACACATTATTTTTTAAATGTTTGACCCATGAAGTATTCATAGGTGTATTAGGTTTCCACCTACTTGTTAAGTTTTCAAATTCTTCCATTATTTGCTTTTAAAAATTCCAACTTTATTGACACATAATTGGCAATAACATTATATACATTTAAGATGAAGAGTGTGTTGATTTGAAATGTTTATATATTGCAAATGATTACCACCTGCTGCTGCTATTGTTAAGTCGCATCAGTCATGTCCAACTCTGTGCGACCCCATAGACCACAGCCCACCAGGCTCCCCCATCTCTGGGATTCTTGAGGCAAGAACACTGGAGTGGGTTGCCATGTCCTTCTCCAGTGCATGAAAGTGCAAAGTGAAAGAGAAGTCGCTCAGTCACATCTGACTCTTAGCAGTCCCATGGACTGCAGCCTACCAGGCTCCTCAGTCCATGGGATTTTCCAGGCAAGAATACTGGAGTGGGTTGCCAGTGCCTTCTCCTGGTTACGACCTAGCCTTACCTAATACCTTCGTTCCATCACATAATTACCATTTTTCTTTGTGGTGAAAACATTTACAATCTACTCTCTTACAAACTTGCAAGTATACAATGATATATACATATACAACTGATACATATATGTCAATTGGCTATGCTGGGTGTTCAGTGCAGTGTGTTCACTTGGAAATCTTGCAACTGGAAGTCTGTACCCTTTAACCAATATCTTTCCATTTCCCTCACCTCAGGCCTCTGGTAATCATCCCTGATGGTTTCTTTGAAATCAGCTGTTTTGAACCCACGTAAGTGCTATTAAACAAATTGTCACAGATAGAGGGATTCCCTTCTTCCTTGTGACTGCATAATATTTTGTAATACATACAACATCTGTATCATCCATTCATCTGTTGACAGACATTTAAGTTTTTCCATAGTTTGACTATTATTTATAATGCTACAGTGAAAATGGGGGTGCAGATACCTGATTTTGATTCTTTTGGAATATATACCCAGAAGTGGGATTTAGTCTTATTTTTAAATTCTTTGAGGAACCTGAATATTTCATAGTGGCAGCACCAATTTACATTTCTATCAGTAGTGTAAAAGGGTTTGTTTCCTCCACATCTTCATCAATCCTGTATCTCCATTCTTTTTTTGATGCGAGCCTTTCTAACAAGTATGAGTTGATATTTCATTGTAGTTTTGATGATTAGTGGCAAAGAGAACTGTTTCATGTACCTGTTGATCATTTGTGTGTCTTCATTGGAAAACTGTGTGTCTTGGATTTCACTATGCTGCTAAGACTTCCTAAGCGGATTCTTGGGGTCTCCCCCAGACCTGTTTTTGCTCATGGATAGCTGTCCAATCATTGATCTTTGTGGGATAAGGAGAAATGAAGATGCTGGGCTCCCCAATTTTCCCACCTTTCCTCTGTTATTTATTTCTGAATTCACTCTGTTGTGTTTAGAGGATCACTTCTTCTAGTGTTTCATAATGATGGGTTTCATTTCACTCCTTTTAAATGTATTAAGACTTTTATTGGCCTTGCCTTTGGTCTTGCTTGGTGTATGTTTTATGTGTGCATGAGAAGAATGTGAATTCTGCTATGGTTGTGTCAAATGTTCCTTAGATACAGATTAAGTCTTGTTGGTTTATAGTGTTTTCAAGTTTTCCGTACCTTGTTGTTCTTACACCCAGTTGTGCTATTCATTATGGAAGATGGAGTACAGAAATATCTAAATCTTATTGTTGAATTATCTATTTCTCCTTTCAGTTCTATCAGTTTTGCTTCACATAGTTTGAGTTATTGTTATTAGGCGAATATAGGAGTTTAGTTATAACATCCTGCTTGATTTACACTTTTATTATTATAAAATATCTACAGTCTAGCAACTTTAAAAAAAATTATTTATTTTTATTTTTAACTGTGTAGGGCCTTCTTTGCTGCACTTGGACTTTCTCTAGTCACAGCAAGTAGAGGTTACTCTTCCTTGAGGTGTGTGGACTTCTCATTACACTGGCTTCTCTATTGCAGAGCACAGGCTCTAGGCACATGGGCTTCAATAGTTGTGGTGTGTGGACTCAGTAGTTGTGGCTCTGGGGCTCTAGAGCACTATTTCAGTAGTTGCAGTACATGGGCTTACTTGTCTAGCAGCACATGGGATCTTCCCAAACCAGGGATTGAACCTGTGTCCCCCACATTGGCAGGTGGATTCTTAACCAATAAACCACCAGAAAAGTATGACTTTATGTCAGACTTAGTACCAGCACAACCACTTCATTTCTTATGGTTTCTGTGTGCATGGTTCATTCCTTTCACATTCAGTCTATTTGTAACTTTGTATCTGAATTTAGTCTCTGGTAAACTATGACTGCCTGGAATAGTTTCTGCAACGTAGAGCCGGGTGTGGTGAAAGAGGCTGGTTCCCTGCCCCTCCTGGGGCTCATATGCAGCCTTAGACTTGGAGCCTGGGGGCAAGGAAGCCCTGAGTTCTTAGCTCCGTCCTCCTGGAGGAGAGCTCTGCCTTGCTGAGCTAGGGCCGGGGGGGGGGGGGGCAGGGGGAGTGTATCGTGGCTCTTACTGCTGTTGCTGAGATTTAGTCAATTTTTGTGAATATATGTTCCTCTCTTTTCTGTCTGCTGTTAGGGCAAATTGCAGAGACTCCAATTTTACATATGTGTAATTTTCACCCATTAAACATTCATTTCACTGGGGAGAGGATCTGTCAAACACCTCACACTGCCATTCTGGAAATCTTTCTAATTTTCACTGTAAAGTTAATCTGCGACATCTGCCCCATTTTATCTGAAAACAGAATCTTTGCTCATCCTTTAGTTTCTTAGCTATTGCATTTTGCTTCTTTTTTTAGTCTCTTGACCAGCAAAAATTGAAGGAAAAAGAAAAAAATGACAGAAAGCTTAAGACACAACGTCAGGCTCACCTTTCAGAGGCTCCATTTCCTCTAGCATTTTGACCCCTGAAGTCCGAGGCACCTTCAGATCTCTGCTCTCCAGAGTTCGTCCAGCTACAGGAGTCAGCGCTCCTTCTGATCCTCTTTTTCCTGACCTCTAAGCTGCATACCAATTAAGAGTCAGCATGTGTCTCAAGGAAAAAGCAGCAGAAAATATCAGGCTCACTTCACTGCTTTTCCTCCGTGCTACGCTGACCCTTGAATCTCAGCTGCCTCGGATGCTTTCTGGGGCTTTCAAATGTCGGCACGTGTGTATGTCACCGGCTTTCACAGTTGTTCTCATTGTGATGTCTCTGTGCTGCTCAGTCATAGCCAGCATGTTCTTAACCGTCTAAAGAGTGCACCTTGGAGCTGCCTAGAAAGAAGCATCTGAAATGTGTCGTGACAACTTTGTTAATGTACCTATTATGCTTAGAACAGAGTTGGTTGTTGTTTTCCTCCTGAACATGCAATTTTATGATGAAATCGATGTCTGATGGTTTATGGGGATTTGTTTCAGCGGTCACTTTCTGTTTGTGGTAACTTTTTTAGATATGTGTCTGTGGTGCTACAATTATCTCAGATGTTGGGAGAATATTGGAATTTGAAATGAAATGGAAGAGGAAACAAATTTTGCATGTAGTTTTATCTTACATGTGGAAATCATATAAACGATGTGTAAATTTGATCATGGGTCTTTGTATCATTCTTACTTCAGTTAAATAATATATGATTTTGTCAGTCAATGTGTTAAATTAAATTGACATTTAGGTATTCAGGAGAATGGACTTTCAGCATAATCATGTAAAATTACTGCATAAAAACTCAGGAAAACAGAATGGAGAAGCATAATGATATAATTGAAACAAACATCTTTAAAAAATAACCAGAATTCCATATATTGTTTTTAAAAAACAAGAATTTTATATTGATAACAAAAAACTACACTCAGAGACAAAGCTGGGTTATGTTTTATTACTGAGTTACATGCAGAGAGAGTGCCTATCAGATATTAAACAATGCCAAAGAATATGAATTAGAAAGTCAATGGAATAAATGAAAAAATTTCATAACAATGATAGGAGAAATTCATTAGTTGTGCCTGGTTGTTTTTAAACTATTGTATCACACTTTAATTGCAGGATGTTTCTAAGTTGTATAAAAAGCAATGTTGCATCTTAATAACTGATGACTTTCTCTAAAACATAAAATATGGTATTGAGCAATATTTTCTTCTGTGTGCTTAGTACAGCGTGCCTTGTATATAGTATATACCAGATAAATGCTTGTGCATATTTAAGTTTTAGGGTTTCCAGCTTATATACTCAAATTCTGACTTATATCATTTGAAATAATTTGTAAATTATTGTAATTTGTCTTAACTTGAAAAGTTTAAATGGTTAAATTTTACATGTGAAATTTTATGTAAAATTTATACTATCACTTTATACTTTGAAATCTACTAAGGGTTTAGGGTAAAT